>CM044018.1:32872686-32982993 GCA_024085815.1 Flaveria linearis
AATCCAGAGGAGCCTCTCAGAGCAGATAACTTTGACATGGTTCTTTGATGACTGATCCTTGTTTACTATGTCATTGATATCTCAAAGTTACGTTAGTGTAATGTTGATACGAGTATCGTGTTTGTTAAGATTAAAGGTTCGGTTCAGAATAAGAGTATCGTTGTAATGGGTTTTCAGAATAAGTGCGGTTTTAAGGAGAAGACATTCAGAAAGATTATTAAGAGTCCTTTAGAGCATTGGATACTGAGTTTTAAGATTCAAGAAGACAAGATCAATGATAAGACGATTCAAGAAATGATGCAATCAGTAGGGGTTGCATTTTTAATTATAATTCAACAATAAACGAAGATGGCGTTCATAACCGGATTAAAATTTGAATAATTTAGGATATCATCGATAAGGGCAATCCCCGTGGTTCATCAATCCCATGAACATAGCCGAACATTGATATAACCAGAAGGGCATGACACAAATTCATAATGTCTTTATCTTGTATGAAGGATTGTTTTAGGAGTGTTATCATCATGCAATTAAGTTTTGATGATAACCCGAAAGAAAATCATTAAGTGATAATAAAAGGTTCCATAAAGCTAGATCACACGACAAATTGAAACATAACAGTGTGAGAAAAGAAATCGATTTAAAATTTAAATGTTCCAGGATTTGAACTAAGATTACCCTAAGGTGACAAAGACCTCTTTTGCGTTCAGGAATCATGTTTTTAGCTTGTTTGGTTGGAACACTATCGTCGATTAATCAGATAACGGCGTTCACCCTTCAAGTTATTACATGTTTCGTGTCAATTGAATTCTTGAAAACCTTGGTACATTTGAGATCAAAGAATGGGAATAGTCACCAAGGTGTGGTCATCACTCCTAGCTTGGTGGTGTATTTCCTAAAGTATGACTCTTAACTACCAAACGAGAGCTTGATCCTAACTCATTGTTAAGGATCCACAAAAATAAAATGAGGTAACTTACCATTAAGGTAAGGATAATCACTCATATCTTATGGATTTCACTCCTATCTTGATGATTGAGTTTCATAATAACAAGAAAACAATCGAGAATTGACCTTTGTCACCAAAGTACGGGATTCAATCCTATTTCGGTGAGGTCATTTCATTCGTTAAATACGAGTTCCAAAGGAAAATGATTGAAACCCGTCCTCAAAACAAGGAAATCACCCCGATTCAGAGGATGGGATTTCATAAAACACACAATAGAAAAATTGAAAAACATCATCAAGATACGAAATTTTACTCCTATTTTAAGGTGGTAATTCCATTTGTAAAATACGAATTCATAAAAAACAAGAAGGAGAAAGGGTCATCAAGGTAAGGAATTCACCCCCTGTCTTGATGACGAAATTTCTTAAGAACAATAGTGATGAATGGAAAATCATCACCAAACTAAGGGATTTACCCCTGTTTTGGTGAGATAGGTTCATTTAGGAGACATGAGTGTCCTTAGTCATAAGTTGACTTGCAGACTCCTACATTGTCTACAGTGCAAAAAGGTTAAAAGATTTTACAAAGCTCGACTTAGAAAACGAAAAGGATATCAGCTAGAAATTCAGAGACTTCCAATTACACCAATGTAACATTAACAAGAAAAGAAAATCATGCTTACTAGGATTAAGGTTAAAGTTCAGGATAACGTGGTTAATTGTGATAAGTTCTCAAATCTTGAATGGTTTAAATCAGGAAAATAAGATCAATGACGGAAATGATTCAATACAACAATGAGATGTAACGTTCGGTTTGAAATAAAAGGGAAATGCGTTGACTTCTCAAAGTGTTACGTCAACCACAACTTTACTGAATACACGCGTACCTAGAAGTATACACTCATCTCATGAGTTCCAGGTCAGATAAACAGATCCAACGGTCAAATCGGATTAATATGTATACCTTGCATAGACAAAGTACTCCGAGATGCAGGTATATTCCACCTTTCAACATTGCATGACTTCAGTTGCGGGACATATTTTAAGGAGATTTGGAAACTATAAGTAATAATTTAAGATTTTGAGAAGCTTTCAGTTTGGACGCCCAATATCCTTGGATGTATTAAGATCCGTGTACACGTTGGTCAAGGTATAAAGATAATTACACGAGGCACACAACGTATAACGGTGTTTAAACATAAGAATTGAGGAGTAAAACGAATTCAGTATCAACGGGAACATTTTGTAAGATAGGAATGAGAAGATATCAGAGTTTCGGTGATAAACCAGTCCAAGGAATCAAGGATTTTTTATATTTTAAACATAAACCGGATGGTTCCATTTGGTAACGCATTACCATTTGGAAACGCTAACACGTCAAGGTAAATTGACCCATTTGCCTTAGAAACTTGTGTATGTTGACCATAGTTTATCACTCATCCCAGAAATCCCCAGGTAAGCATAACTGGTCTGACAATGAGATTTATACGATATGCTTGCCTTAGCCCGAAAGCCTTTTGCCAGGAAATCCAGAATATAGGTGTCTATGTGTCATACAAAATTTCTTAGATTCATGGAATCAAAACCTTGATGAGATTTGTATAGATTAGATATAGAGTCTAAGGAATTAAACCCACGATAATAAATGTATATTCCACATGTCATCGAGAATAAGTTTAGGAAAGTTTCATTTGTCGGGGAGAATCAAAGAGTCAAGGATAAGTCTAGGGAAGACAAGTAACAAAATTTAAGCATTTACAAGGCAATCCTATGCTAAGGCATCAAGTTGCACATAAGAAGGCATAGCATTATGTAGCATGCAAACAATATACTTTTACAAGAATATAGATATTATTCTATAAGGTTTATGCATAAGCTATAGTCTAGGTCACCATTTCTAATAACCTAAATCCCTATAGTTATGGGCTCTGATACCAATCTGTCACACCCCAACCATGACGGCGGAATCGTCGAGATGTGAGGGTTTATGATTGTTCACAGCCACATAACGCTATATTTAAATGTAAATATTCAAATTATAAGTTTTAAAATGAAATACAACATAAGTCTCAAACATGTAATAAGTTCAAACATAACATAACAAAATATGATCTTTTTATTTCATTAACTAGGTCCAAGTCCTAGATTATGCAAGCTTCAAAAGTTCACTTTAAACTTGAGGATTAGCTGAAACATGATAAAAATAAAAGGTCAATTAAAAATAGTTGGTGAGTTTCCAAGGTTTTCATACATAATATGATAAGGTTACAAGTAGCAATTCATGTCATAGGTTATAAGTTAGTAAGGTTATAGAACACATATCGTTATAACCAAACATCGACTGTATTACAAGTAGATAAGATTGGCTAAGTGTATTTGGTTCCCATGATGAACAAGCATACGTCATCAGGAGTCAGCAATACCTCGGCTTTAGCACCAAATAGGCTTGTCAGGCCCAAAGATCTAAGACGTCACCAGGCTAGCAATAGTTAATGATTGTAAACAAACTATGTATCTCATATAATCACTTACAACACACAAATAACCATGACAAAATATAAAGATGAATTGCAAGTGCTTTAAGTCTCAAACGTTTATAAGTGTATGATGTATAAGTATCATGCTTCACCCCAAAATAGTGTGAAAATCATAAAGAAATGGGCAACGAAACTCACATGATATAAGTTGATGTTAAAGGTAATGTCAAATAATGCAAATGGTGCTCCAGAGATTTCTTTTACAAGATACCTAAGCGTATATATTCCATGATTAAGTTTAACAACAAGATTAATGACTAAACGTGAACTAGGGTTTTAATAGAAATTTGGGTTTTGACAAGTAACTAAATAAAATTAAATAATAAAATTACTTATATTTGATTCAATGAAAAGGATTATACCATTTAAATAATTTAATATAGAGAAAAGAAATTAGATATTCATAATAATTGATAAAGTTTAAATATAAAGTGTAAATAAATTTTATAATCTTTTGAAATAACATGATTAAACAATAATTAAAAATAACGTATGGACCAATAATAATTTATTAATATAAACTATTATTTTAAGTACATTTTATAAGAAATAACCCAAAATAACATTTGTAAATAATTTGTGAAATTATAAAATATATATATAATTTCTACAGTTATCAAGATTAATCTATAATTAAAGATAATATGGTGTCCACAAATAAATTATTATTTAGAGTCCATTTTTTATAAAAATAACTATTTATAACATTTGTAGATAATATTTTTTAGAAAATTTTAAGGTGTTTAAATAAATAAATTTATAGAAAATAATTATGTAACATTTAAAAAAGAAAAGTTTATAAAACTTATTTTTATAATTTTATAATTTTTTATATATTTTTAAAGGCTAAAAAGCTCCAAAAAAATAAGTGAGGTTGCCCGGGTTCGAACCCGGGACCTCTCGGTTGTGATGAATGTGGTTTACCATCAAGTTAAGGGCCGTGGCCGTGTCATTTGTTGATTCCCAAGTTTTAAAAATGAAAGTTGCAAACCATCCCCAATCTTATGAACCCTAGAACCGATTTCGATCCAATTGAACCCCAAATTGAAAATGTTAAAGAAATTGATCTTAGGGCTTTTAATTGTAACATTTCGTATTTTGCAACTAATAATAATAATATAATAATAATAATAATAATAATAATAATAATAATAATAATAATAATAATAATAATAATAATAATAATAATAATGATAATAATAATAAAAATAATAAGGATAAAAACAATAATAATAATGCTAAAAATGATAATAATAATAATGATCATAATACTAATAATAATAATAATAATAAATATAATAATAATAATAGTAATAATAATAATAATAATAATAATAATAATAATAATAATAATAATGTTCAGGGGCCATTTTGTCATTTCTGAAACTTCAAAAGAAGTTTTGTGCATAAAATAAACAAAACAGAAACCGCAGGGGCCACTTGTGTAACTTTTTCAAACCCAGCCCCCCACCCGCGTTTTCCCGGCCACACTGTTCCGGCCACCTCCGGCCGATCTCCGGCGAGTGAAATACTCGAAAATTACGCGGTTTCAACCCGAATCCAATGCCCCGACAGCTTCGCGACCAAGATTCGAACTCGAGGCACCCTGAAACGCGTGTAATCAGTATCCAAAGCTCACAAACATTGGATCCAAATTCTTTCCCGACCGTTCAAAGTTAATTGACCCATTCAAACATCACTTTAGACAAATTGATTCAATCAATTTGAACTTTATCTCCATATAGATTGAATACAACTCGTAATTTCAATTTAAAACACATGAACAACTGAATTTGATCATCACTCTCGGTCGAACCTGTAAATCCATCGAACCCCTCTTTCTGATTCTTCTAAACCCAAATTGATAAAGGGCCTTCGTTTGTAATCATCCTTAGAAGCTCTCTGTGAAATTAATTGGAAAACCATCAGCAAAATCATCTCGAATCCATACCTCCTCTGCCGCGGCTGTTCTTCATCTGTTCTTATCGAATCAGCATCCAATCGGGTAATTAAACATACCTATATGATCGCATTAACATGGGGATTAAAAGCCCTATGTTTAATTCGGTAAACATCACTGAATCAAGGGTCAATTCGACCCAAATCAAATCTAGGGTTTATAAGAATTGGGGAGGGATTGCAATGGGTGTTTAATACAATTGGAAACCAAAACATACCACGGCTGCGGCCTTGGTTCACTAGTTTGGTGCATGTGTGTGTAAACAGGAGGTCCCGGGTTCGACCCCGGGCACCCCCATTAATTTTTTTATTGGCTTTTTAAGCCTTTAAAAATCATAAAAAAATTCTGAAAATTCTAAAAATTTATTTTATAAACTCTAATTATTTTAAAAGTTATCCAATAATTTCTGTAAAATTATTTCTTTGAAAACACTTTAATTTTTATATAAAATATCCAATAACAAATAATATAATTGGTTTATTTTTATAAAAACATGACTTTAAATAATAGTTTAAAATATCAAATTATTATTGATCATGATGTTAACGTAATCATGAATTTCTCGTAGAAATTATATGCGTTTCATAATTAATTTCACAATTATTTACAAACGTAATTATAAGTCACTTCGTATAAAATATACTTTAACAATTAATTCGGATTAATAAATTGTTATCGGGTAATACGTTATCATAATGATATTTATTAACAAGAATATATATAAGATATATTTGAATATTATCAGATATTAAATCTAATTTCACTCCTAGGATTTAAAAATACTTAAAATACGTATTTCCTTTGAATAAATCGAAATACAAGTAATATTCATTACCTGTCAAAACCCCAAATTCCATCTAAGACTCTAATTCATATTAAACCGTTAATCTTATTATAAATCTTAATATGTATTTCTAGGTACCTTATAAAGGGATTCGTTGAAACGACGCGCGATATTATTTCTTATTAATCATCCAATTTATACTTAATCGCCAAGTGAGTATTTCTATACCCATTTTATTATTTCACACACTTTTGGGTGAAACATGTTATATTATAAACGTTACACTTGTAAAAACGTTTGATTCTCGTAAACTTATGGCAATTTGCTTGTGTGTTGTGATTAGTTGAATTTGTAGCTACCATGTAATGTCGAATATATGTACAATCATTAACTATTGCTAGCCTGGCGACGTCATAGATCTATGGGCCTGACAAGCCTGCTTGGTTGATCCAAGTACACTTAGCTAATCGTATATACTTGTAAACGTTTGAGACTTGTAAAACTTTGTCAAGGTTTGATTGTGCATTCTGTCTTACATCCCTAGTTACCTTGTTCTCTAATTTACAACATGAATTGCCATCTTTTATATACTTATGTATGAAAAACTATAGAATGCTCACCAACAATATGTTGACCTTTTATTTTTAACATGTTTCAGGCAATAGCGTTATGTGGCTGTGAACAATCGTAACTCTCACGCCTCGACGATTCCGCCGTCAAGGTTGGGGTGTGACAGATTGGTATCAGAGCCCATAACTATAGGGATTTAGGTTATTAATGATGACCTAGACTATAGCTTATGCATGCACCTTATAGTATTTTTATCTTGTAAATACATGGTTTGCATATTACATAATGCTATGCCTTCTTATGTGCAATTTGATGCCTTAGCATAGGATTGCCTAAACTTAGTTACTTGTCTCCCTAAACTTATCTTTGACTCTCCTCGAACATAAAACCTCTCAATCTTATTCTCGACGACACGTGGAATCGTATACTTATGCTTATGACTTGGATCTTTAGACGTTATGTCTAATCTATATAAATCTCATCAAGGTTTTGATTTCATGAACCTAAGAAATATTGTGTGACACATAGACACCTGTATTCTGGATTTCCTGGCAAAAAGCCTTCGGGCTAAGGCAAGCGTTTCGCATATATCCTACGGGACCAGTTACGCTTACCTGGGATTTCTGGGATGAGTGATAAACTATGGTCAAAATACACAAATCTCTAAGGCAAATGAGTCAATTTACCTTGACGTGTCCACGGTTCCAAATGGTAATGCGTTACCAAATGGAATCATTCCGTGTACCTTACAACCTTTAGCTTACCTTTGTCTAAACTAATATCCTTTGTTATCTTCATTCTCGTAACTAACTCACTTTTAGTATGTCCAGCATGTCTCGTCAACTTGCAAGGCGTGGAAGTTCCAACCGTAAGCTAGCCGCCAGTATTGCTCAAGAAATGGCTGCTGTCATCCCAAATATGGTGGCTGAACTCAGCAGCACCATGATTGCCAACATCGCAAACCACACAACGGCCAAGGGGAAACTAGTGCAACCCAAGGCCGTAACAACCAAACTTGCACTTTCAAGCACTTTAGCTCTTGCAAGCCCACTAGTTTTAGTGGCAAGGAAGGAGCCACTGGTCCTCTTGAGTGGTTCGAGAGCATGGAGAACACCTTCGCCAACTGTGAGTGTCCTGAAGCACTCAAGGTTCGTTATGCCACTAGTATGCTCCAACAAAGAGCACTTACTTGGTGGAATAGCGAGAAGAGGAATCGAGGAGCCGAGGCTATTCTGGCACTTACTTGGGAAGAGTTCAAAAACATCGCCATCGCAAAATTCTGCCCAAGAAGCGAACTGCAAAAGTTGGAGGAAGAGTTCTGGAACTTGAAGCAAGATGGTGGTGACCATTTGGCCTACTCAACTAGGCATCACGAGTTGAGTTTACTACTACCCCATATGGTCGACACTGTCCCCCGCAACATTGAGAAGTTCATAAAGGGTGTACCACCCCAAATTCAAGATGCTGTAGTGGGCAGCCGACCCAACACCTTGGAGGAAGCCATCACTATCACCGCTCAACTTACCGAGAATCATATAAGAGCGGGCACCATGTCGGTGAAGGGTGCAAAGAAGGTGGAAAAGACGGCTACTGAAGTCGTTAAGGAGACTAAAGCTGAACCGTCTCACAACAACAACAACAATAAGAAGCGCAAGTTCACACCAACACGCAACTACGCTGTGACCACTCCAAATGCTCCTAAAAAACAAATGGTGGTTGCAAATCAAGCTCCCATGGCTAAAGCTTATGCGGGTCCTCTGCCAATGTGTAACACGTGCAAGTACCATCATGCGGGTAACGTTCCATGCCGAATCTGCTCGTTGTGTGGAAAGTATGGCCACTTGGTGACTACTTGTCTTCGTGCACCAAACAACGCCGCAATGCTTGCCAACCGAACCTGCTACAACTGTGGCGAGCCTGGTCATTTCCGTCCGCAATGCCCTCGCAATGCGGGCAACGTGCCACCAGCTCGTGGAAGGGCTTTCAATATCAACGCCAACCAAGCACAAGTCAGCAATGACGTAGTGAATGGTACGACGAAGAACCCCGTTTAAATCATTTCCTGTATTATTGATGTTTTCCATCTTTGTAATCATCGTATCAATAATAAAAATATTTTTTACCGAACAGGTATGTGTCTTGTAAATGATCATTATGCATCTGTATTATTTGATTCGGGTGCGGATAAGAGTTTCGTGTCGTTAGAATTTGAGCCCATACTTTCTAAATCACGTATTAATCTGGAAAGACCCTACACGGTCGAAGTCCCCGATTGTAAACCTATTGTTGTTGACGTCATAATACGTGATTGCATCATAAGCTTTGACGAGCACGAATTCTCTATTGATCTTATTCCTATGAAACTCGGAAGCTTTGACGTCATCATTGGAATGGATTGGCTAGCCAAACATCATGCCGAGATCGTTTGTTTTGAGAAGTGTATTCGAATACCATTACCATCCGGGGATACTTTGAAAGTGTTCGGCGAGAAATCATCACAAGGACTCAAACTCATGTCTTGCACTCAAGCCCGAAAGTGCTTAAACAAGAAGTATATAGCCTTCTTGGCTTACGTGGTCAACACAAAAGCCAAAGGGAAAGAACTTAAGGATGTCCGTATTGTACGAGACTTTCCTGAAGTATTTCCCGATGACCTTAGTGGTTTACCTCCCGTGCGTGAAGTTGAATTTAAAATTGATTTGATACCGGGAGCACAACCCGTGGCTAAGTCACCGTATCGGCTTGCACCATCGGAATTGCAAGAACTCTCTAGCCAACTCCAGGAATTATCCGAAAAAGGGTTTATCCGCCCTAGTTCTTCTCCTTGGGGTGCACCTGTCTTATTTGTGAAGAAGAAAGATGGGTCATTCTGTATGTGTATCGATTACCGAGAGCTCAACAAGTTGACCATAAAAAACCGGTATCCTCTTCCTCGTATCGACGATCTGTTTGATCAACTTCAAGGAGCTACTACATTCTCGAAGATTGATCTACGTTCTGGATATCACCAATTACGTGTCCATGATGATGACATCCCAAAGACCGCGTTTCGTACTCGTTATGGGCACTATGAGTTTACGGTGATGCCTTTTGGCTTGACTAATGCTCCTGCTGTTTTCATGGATCTCATGAATCGAGTATGCAAGCCTTATCTAGATAAGTTTGTGATCGTCTTCATTGATGACATCCTCATCTACTCCAAAACCAACGCCGAGCATGAACTGCATTTGCGACAAGTTCTTGAACTGTTGAAGAAAGAGCAATTGTACGCGAAGTTCTCGAAGTGTGATTTCTGGCTCGAGGAGGTTCAATTTCTAGGACACGTGGTGAATAGCCAAGGAATTCACGTTGATCCTGCAAAGGTGGAAGCTGTGAAGAATTGGTGTGTTCCCACGACACCGACCGAGATTCGTTCTTTCCTTGGTCTTGCTGGTTATTATCGGCGATTTATCGCTAACTTTTCGAGGATCGCGAAGCCGCTCACTTCCTTAACACAAAAGAATAAACCATTCGAGTGGGGGCCCGAGCAAGAGGAAGCTTTTGAAACATTAAAACACAAACTAAGCAATGCTCCTATCTTGACCCTACCCGATGGAAACGATGATTTCACCGTATATTGTGATGCTTCAAAACAAGGTCTTGGTTGTGTTCTTATGCAACGAGGAAAGGTGATAGCATATGCATCAAGACAATTGAAGGTTCACGAGGTGAATTACATGACTCATGATCTTGAACTCGGTGCTGTGGTTTTCGCTTTGAAGATCTGGCGACATTATCTTTATGGGACGAAATGCATAGTCTACACCGACCACAAAAGTCTCCAACATGTGTTCAACCAAAAAGATCTCAACATGAGACAAAGACGTTGGATCGAGTTAATCAGCGACTACGACTGTGACATTCGCTATCATCCTGGAAAGGCGAATGTTGTAGCCGACGCGCTGAGTCGCAAAGTCCATAACAAAACTGTCTCACTACAAGGAATCCGAGATCGAAGACAGTGGTTTCACACGTTAAGAGAATTTGATACCGAGGTTCGTGTGGATATTAACGAGGCTACTATCATGCTCCAAAACATAAGAATTGATAGTGATCTCGAGTTATGCATTCGCAAGGCTCAACAAGCGGCAATAACCGACGAAGGAAGTAATGAGGATTTGGTGTCTAACGTTCGATCACAACTGGAGGAAAAACCAAACGGTCTATGGTACTTTCTCAATCGACTTTGGATCCCAAATCGTAATAACCTTCGACACATCATTTTGAACGAAGCTCATCACACCCGATATTCTATTCATCCTGGCTCCGATAAAATGTACATGGACTTGCGTGGTCAATATTGGTGGCCTGGAATGAAGAAAGATATCGCGGTTCATGTCTCCAAATGTCTCACGTGTGCAAAGGTCAAAACCGAGCATCAACGACCAAGTGGTTTACTTGAACAACCTGAAATCCCTATGTGGAAATGGGAACATGTATCCATGGATTTTATAACCAAGTTACCACGTACTCCTCGTGGTCATAATAGTATATGGGTGATTGTAGATCGTTTGACCAAAACGGCACATTTCATACCTATACGAGACACTTACAAGGTTTCAAGACTAGCTCGCATATACATTGATGAAATTGTGAGTCGTCATGGCGTACCATTGCACATCATTTCCGATCGAGATGCTCGTTTCACTGCGCACTTTTGGTCATCTATGCAAGAACTCTTGGGTACTCAATTGGATTTAAGTACGGCTTACCATCCTCAAACGGATGGCCAAACCGAACGAACAATCCAAACCCTCAAGGATTTGCTACGACTATGTGTCCTTGACTTTGGTGGTAATTGGGATACGCATTTACCGCTCGCGGAATTTTCGTATAACAATAGTTATCACTCGAGTATCAAGATGGCACCGTTCGAAGCACTTTATGGTCGTAAATGCTGATCACCGATCTGTTGGACCGACATTGGTGAAAACTTTATCACTGGTCCTGAACTTATACAAGAAACGACCGATAAAGTCGCTACAATCCGCAAGAACCTTGAAGTGGCAAGAAGTCGACAAAAGAGCTATGCCGATAAGCATCGTAAACCGTTGGAGTTTCAAGTTGGTGATATGGTTCTTCTTAAGGTTTCACCATGGAAAGGCGTTATTCGCTTTGGAAAGAAGGGCAAACTAGCTCCGAGATTTGTAGGACCTTTCAAAATCCTGAAAAGGATTGGGAAAGTGGCTTATAAACTGGAACTACCTTCCGACCTTAGTGGAGTTCATCCTGTGTTCCATGTCTCAAACTTAAGAAAGTGTTTGGCCGACGAGAGTCTGCATGTTCCACTGGAAGACATTCAGATCGACGAGTCATTGCACTTCATCGAGAAACCTGTTGAGATTATGGATCGCATCATGAAGAAGACTAGAACCACAACAACTCCAATTGTCAAGGTTCGTTGGGAGAACAAGTGTGGAGCTGAGTTCACATGGGAACGGGAGGATCATATGAAGCAGAGATACCCGTATTTGTTTGTTTAGTTCATTTTTAAATTCTGGACAAAATTCTTTAAAGTAGGGAGACAGTAACACTTTGTATTTATACGATAATTAACATTCATTCTTAATCAAAAAGCTTATGAGGCTAATTGGAAGACACACACGTTAGACTCTCTTTTTACCTCTAATGGCTCTGCCATTGCACATAAAGTAAACACTAAAGCGGTCAGCTTAATCGATGATGAATTTTCTTCTTCATCAAAACCTGAAAGTCCTCCAAGTGTCCTCATCTTGTCGTCACAGCCTCCTCGTAAACAAATTTCGGGACGAAATTTCCTAAAGTAGGGGAGACTGTAACATTTCGTATTTTGCAACTAATAATAATAATAATTATAATAATAATAATAATAATAATAATAATAATAATGATAATAATAATAAAATAATAAGGATAAAAACAATAATAATAATGCTAAAAATGATAATAATAATAATGATCATAATACTAATAATAATAATAATAATAAATATAATAATAATAATAGTGATAATATATAATAATAATAATAATAATAATAAAGTTCAGGGGCCATTTTGTCATTTCTGAAACTTCAAAAGAAGTTTTGTGCATAAAATAAACAAAACAGAAACCGCAGGGGCCACTTGTGTAACTTTTTCAAACCCAGCCCCCCACCCGCGTTTTCCCGGCCACACTGTTCCGGCCACCTCCGGCCGATCTCCGGCGAGTGAAATACTCGAAAATTACGCGGTTTCAACCCGAATCCAATGCCCTGACAGCTTCGCGACCAAGATTCGAACTCGAGGCACCCTGAAACGCGTGTAATCAGTATCCAAAGCTCACAAACATTGGATCCAAATTCTTTCCCGACCGTTCAAAGTTAATTGACCCATTCAAACATCACTTTAGACAAATTGATTCAATCAATTTGAACTTTATCTCCATATAGATTGAATACAACTCGTAATTTCAATTTAAAACACATGAACAACTGAATTTGATCATCACTCTCGGTCGAACCTGCAAATCCATCGAACCCCTCTTTCTGATTCTTCTAAACCCAAATTGATAAAGGGCCTTCGTTTGTAATCATCCTTAGAAGCTCTCTGTGAAATTAATTGGAAAACCATCAGCAAAATCATCTCGAATCCATACCTCCTCTGCCGCGGCTGTTCTTCATCTGTTCTTATCGAATCAGCATCCAATCGGTAATTAAACATACCTATATGATCGCATTAACATGGGGATTAAAATCCCTATGTTTAATTCGGTAAACATCACTGAATCAAGGGTCAATTCGACCCAAATCAAATCTAGGGTTTATAAGAATTGGGGAGGGATTGCAATGGGTGTTTAATACAATTGGAAACCAAAACATACCACGGCTGCGGCCTTGGTTCACTGGTTTGGTGCATGTGTGTGTAAACAGGAGGTCCCGGGTTCGACCCCGGGCACCCCCATTAATTTTTTATTGGCTTTTTAAGCCTTTAAAAATCATAAAAAAATTCTGAAAATTCTAAAAATTTATTTTATAAACTCTAATTATTTTAAAAGTTATCCAATAATTTCTGTAAAATTATTTCTTTGAAAACACTTTAATTTTTATATAAAATATCCAATAACAAATAATATAATTGGTTTATTTTTATAAAAACATGACTTTAAATAATAGTTTAAAATATCAAATTATTATTGATCACGATGTTAACGTAATCATGAATTTCTCGTAGAAATTATATGCGTTTCATAATTAATTTCACAATTATTTACAAACGTAATTATAAGTCACTTCGTATAAAATATACTTTAACAATTAATTCGGATTAATAAATTGTTATCGGGTAATACGTTATCATAATGATATTTATTAACAAGAATATATATAAGATATATTTGAATATTATCAGATATTAAATCTAATTTCACTCCTAGGATTTAAAAATACTTAAAATACGTATTTCCTTTGAATAAATCGAAATACAAGTAATATTCATTACCTGTCAAAACCCCAAATTCCATCTAAGACTCTAATTCACATTAAACCGTTAATCTTATTATAAATCTTAATATGTATTTCTAGGTACCTTATAAAGGGATTCGTTGAAACGACGCGCGATATTATTTCTTATTAATCATCCAATTTATACTTAATCGCCAAGTGAGTATTTCTATACCCATTTTATTATTTCACACACTTTTGGGTGAAACATGTTATATTATAAACGTTACACTTGTAAAAACGTTTGATTCTCGTAAACTTATGGCAATTTGCTTGTGTGTTGTGATTAGTTGAATTTGTAGCTACCATGTAATGTCGAATATATGTACAATCATTAACTATTGCTAGCCTGGCGACGTCATAGATCTATGGGCCTGACAAGCCTGCTTGGTTGATCCAAGTACACTTAGCTAATCGTATATACTTGTAAACGTTTGAGACTTGTAAAACTTTGTCAAGGTTTGATTGTGCATTCTGTCTTACATCCCTAGTTACCTTGTTCTCTAATTTACAACATGAATTGCCATCTTTTATATACTTATGTATGAAAAACTATAGAATGCTCACCAACAATATGTTGACCTTTTATTTTTAACATGTTTCAGGCAATAGCGTTATGTGGCTGTGAACAATCGTAACTCTCACGCCTCGACGATTCCGCCGTCAAGGTTGGGGTGTGACATTAATCCCCAAGCAAAACCAAGCAAAACCAAGGAAGTATATGTGTTTGTTTACCCGGTTTAAAGTCGATTTGATGGTGAACACTATGAAGAACAGCCGCGACCAAGATTGAGTATGGTTCGACATGCAAACGATGATAATAACCAAATTGCTTGTAGAGTAAGCTTCTTTGGATGATGAGAAGCAAAAGCCCTCAATAAATTGCATGTAAGAAATCTCAGAACGGGGCCTTGGCATGAGTTGCAGGTCGAGGAAGATGATGGTGATCGAACAAGAGGTGCGTGTGTGTTTCAGATGGAATTGAAGGTTCGAATGGTGTAAAGGGATAGAATGAAATGTTTTCCCACAATTATATGATATCAAATTTGGTTGTTCCAGTTTGATCGAGTTCAAGTTTTAAAGTAGTGTTTCGGTTTCAAGAACATAGCCTTAATCAACCAAATTAATTCAACTAACACTGACTTTATGTTCGAAACTCATGTGCGTTTGATATGGAGTAATTATTTGGAATGAAAATTGACTATTCGAGTGGTGTTAGGGTCGCCGGAGACCCGCCAGAAATAGTGGCCGGAACATGGGTCCGACTGGGGGGTGGTTGGTTGGGTTTTTAATCATAGTTACACTTTTGGTCCCTGATTTTTAAGTTGTTTATTATTTTATGTGAAAGCTTTTAAACTAAGTTTTGGAAATTACAAAGTAAACCTTAGACTTATATAAACTAATTTGAATAATAAATCGAATTAATTAGTTATTAATCTTTAAAACTTTTATAAGCTTGTAAACCTTATATCTTGATTATTTTTACTTAATAATTAAAATTCATAATTACTAATAAAGTTGTATAAGTTTATTTGAATTCATTTTATAACTTAATAAATTTTAATAAAACTTTCTATTTAGTTATTTATTGCAAAAATGATTAATAAACTTAATATCTTTATAAAAAGAATTATTTATAAATCCCTAAATTATTACAAGTTGTTTAGTTTGTTATTACATGAATAGTTAATGACAATAAATTGTACTTTTATTATATTTGATCCGTTAAAATTATTAAAATAATTTAATAACAGAAGTTCAAAATTGGTTTATAAATAAATAAAAAAAGGCGGATGTTACAACTTATGTATTGTAACTATTGTAAAAGAACTTGAGATTAATATACATCATTCTTAAAAACCATATATATTGTTCTTGAGTTCTATCTCATTGTTTACTTGTGGTCTGTAAGGCCCCGTTCCCGGGACGCTTACAGTTGGTCATTCATTGCACATCAAACATATAGTTTATATTTACTAAGTAAAATAATACAGCGGAATTGATAAAAAGGATATTCTCATTTCATCATAAAAGCTTTTTCAAAATGATACATCGTTGATTAACTACAAATACATATTTTCGCATTACGTAACGATGCAATGTTTGCCGCGGAAGCATATGAAACCTAGAGGATTCCTTAAGTAATCCGTTTATCTGAATCCTCGACAAACACTTGCATGCAACATAATGTGTTACAACGTTATGTACAAAGGAATGTCATCCCAAAAGAACTGAGTAGCCGCCTCGTGCCATCCTCAGCAACACTACCTGCCAACTGGAAACACATAAAAAGTCAGCGTTGCTGAATGAGTTCTAGTTTTATAATAAACACACTTTGTTATCATTAAAACCATTCTTTTCTTTCGCGTGATCATACATCATACGTACACATAGATAATATCTTTATTATCTCTTTCGTTTGTTTATTCATTTGTTCATTACATCTTAGCTTGCACATTGGATATCTTTTGTACCAATACCATATGTTATACCCCAATCAGTCTTAGCTACTGGGCCGAAGTCATTAAATGAACAACAAGCGTATGCCACAGTACTAGAGGTAAGCGGTAGAGGCACCATACATATGGTCAATCACAAAGAAGGACCTGTTTTCCTTATCCAATGCTCGCAAGACTTCTTTCGTTCGTTCTTTAATGCATGTATTCATCATCATATTTCTTTTTATTCATTTATTAATACATGCATTCGTCGTCATGTTCCTATTTCATTATCTTTCACTTTACGTTACATAATACTTTGTTCATTCATTATCATAATACGTAAAGTTTTGGGAAAGATAAACACGTATCGACACAAGGACTATCGACATTTATAAGTCATCAGTCATTACCATCATATAGGGCCACATCATACTTAACATACATACATTATGCATATACATGCGATACTATCGTCTTTATGCCCAACGTAACTTCTAAGCCTTGACAGCTATCACGCAGGTGCCTACGGGAGCTATCACATTACTACTTACCCTTACTCTTTTCCCGAAGGTCAATAGCTAAACTACCTCTCTTCTTGTACACAACAGCCCTAGTTGGGCGATTGGCACCATTCAGTCGCATGACCTCCACGCGACTGGACCATGCGATTGGACACCTATGTGATTGAACATCCAATCGTGCGAATGGGCTTCCTATCGTGCGAATGAATACTAGGAGATTGGACATCATGCGAATGGGACTAATGCGAATGAGCAACTATGCGACTGGACTCTCAGTCGTGCGAGTGGGCACTAGGCGACTAAGTATCTATACGACTGGGCATCCAGTCGTGCGATTGAACCTCAGTTGTACGACTGAGTCTCAGTCGTCCCTCAATCGGCCGATTGGCCCTTCAGTCGCCTAGCCCTAACTGGGCAGCGACTGGAGTTCATCCCGAAGTGCAGCCGCGACCTACGGCCTTCAAACTCTTCCAAACTCCTTTCAAGCCCAAATTAGCCCTCCTAAACCTTAGGGAATCATGCTATGACATCATACAAGCACATACAAGTCCTAAATCGTACTTTAAACACACTACACACGATTTCACCCAAATGGGTCAAACTCACACATTTCAAAAGAGGGTTTATATGCATTCCAGCCCCAAAATCCTTTGAAAACAAGTAAATGAGGGGTCCTAGAACTCACACAAACAAGGAGAAGATGAAGAGCCTTCGTTTGGACTAGTTACTCGATGAGTTTCGAGCCCGAATCACCACTTTTCTCTCTTTTCCCTTCTTTCTCCTTTCTTTCTCTCTTCTTTTCTTTCTGGTCGTATTTTGCAAGTGTGGGGGGGGGGGAGATGGCTGCCCCCTCCCTTAAGTCACAGTCCAGTCGCCCGAACCCAGGCGTCTGGACCTTCAGTCGTCCGATCACCATGCGATTAGGCCTCCAGTCGCATGACCTCTATGCGACTGTGCCTCCAGTCGCATGACACTCCAGAAAGTCAAATTCCCGGGTGTTACAAGTCCACCCCCCTTATATAGGTTTCGTCCCCGAAACCTGTCATTCCTCGAACAAACGTGGGTAATGCTGTCTCATCTCTTCTTCGGTTTCCAACGTTGACTCGGATCCCTTCCTGTGCCTCCACTGTACACGCACAAGAGGAACCACTTTATTTCTCAGTTGTTTCTCTTTTCTATTGATGATTGCCATTGGTTGCTCCACATAATTGAGCCGTTTATCTACTTCGATATCCCCCAGCGGAACAATCATATCTTCATCAGCTAAGCACTTCCTTAGATGAGATACATGGAATGTCGAGTGAATTTCACTTAACTCATCGGGTAACTCCAATCTATAGGCCACCTCTCCTACTCGAGCAATAATTCGGAAAGGGCCTATATACCGCGGGCTCAACTTGCCCCGCTTCCTGAACTGAATGATACCCTTCCGTGGTGAGACCTTCAACATAACCCGGTCACCCACCTGGAATTTAGTCGGTCTGCGTCGTTTATCAGCATACGACTTCTGTCTGTCTTTGGCTGCCTTCATGTAGGCCTTGATCCTCTCGAGCTTTTCAGTCGTAGCCTCGATCACTTCGACGCTCCCCAAACGCTCCCCAATTCCTTCTGACCAATATCACCCCAACATACGGGGGTCCTGCATCTTCTACCGTGTAGCATCTCGTATAGTGGCATGCCAATGCTGGCATGATAGCTGTTGTTGTATGAGAATTCTGCTAACGGTAAGTGGTCATCCCAACTCCCCCCAAAGTCAATAACACATGCTCGGAGCATATCCTCTAAGGTCTGAATGGTCCTTTCCGACTAACCATCAGTTTGAGGATGATAAGCCGTGCTGATATGCAGTCTCGTTCCCATGACATCGTGGAATTTCTTCCAGAATTTTGATGTAAACCGGGTGTCACAATCAGAAACAATTGACACCGGTATACCATGGCGAGTCACAATCTCCTTGATGAAAAGATCGGCCAACCTCTTGGATGAATATGTCTCACGCATCGGTAGAAAGTGAGCACTTTTCGTCAAGCGGTCAACGATCACCCATATAGCATCATACCCTTTTGGGGTACGCGGCAACTTCGTAATGAAATCCATGGTGATGTGCTCCCACTTCCATTCCAGTATATCCAAAGGTTGAATCTTCCCATACGGCTTCTAGTGCTCGGCCTTCACCTGTAAGCAAGTAAGGCACTTACTCACATACTCCACTACATCACGCTTCATACCCGGCCACCAATAGTCTTTCTTCATGTCTTGGTACATCTTCGTGGCACCGGGATGAATAGAGTATCGAGTCTTGTGAGCTTCATCCATAATTTTCATTCGTAGATCCCCAAGACGAGGAATCCACACCCGTCCACACCGGGTTCTAACACCAAATGTGTTTTCACCCAACTCCGCGGCCAGACCTCTCATCCTCTCAGAGTTAAGATGATCTTCTTTCAGTGCCTCATCTTGAAACTCTTTGACTTGCTTCATCACATCCGAGGTCATAATCAGCTGGTACGCCTTCACCTGAATTGGCTCGGGCCTCTCCTTTCGGCTAAAGGCATCTGCCACCACGTTGGCTTTGCCCGGATGGTAATGGATCTCACAATCATAATCCTTTATGAGCTCCAACCATCACCTCTGCCTCATATTCAAAACTTTTTGCTTGAAGAAGTACTTCAAGCTCTTGTGGTCGGTAAAGATACTGCACTTCGTCCCGTAGAGGTAGTGCCTCCAAATTTTCAGTGCAAAGACCATGGCTGCTAGCTCCAAGTCGTGAGTAGGGTAATTAACCTCATGAACCTTCAACTGTCGGGATGCATAGGCTATAACCTTTCCCCACTGCATTAACACGCACCCCAACCCCGAATAGGAAGCATCAGAATAAACCACCAGATCTTCACTTCCCTCAGGCAACGACAGAACAGGAGCTTGGGTCAACCTCTTTTTCAACTCTTCGAACGCCTTCTCCTGAGCTTGACCCCATACAAACTTCACATCCTTCCGGGTCAACTAGGTTAGTGGAGAAGCGATTTTGGAAAAGTCTTGGATAAACCTTCGGTAGTAGCCCGCCAAACCCAAGAAACTTCGGATTTCGGATGGCGTCTTTGGAGACTTCCATTGCATTACCGCTTCCACCTTTGCTGGATCAACCATAATCCCCTCCGGATTCACCACGTGACCCAAGAACTGAACTTCACGCAACCAGAATGCGCGTTTGGAGAATTTAGCATATAGCTTCTCCCTTCTCAACGTCTCGAGAACCTCTCGAATGTGACCGGCGTGCTCCGCCTCGCTCCTTGAATAAATTAAGATATCATCGATGAACACAATCACTGATTTATCCAACATCGGCCGACACACCCTGTTCATCAGGTCCATAAAAGCAGCTGGCGCGTTGGTCAAACCAACAGACATGACAAGAAACTCGTAGTGACCGTAGCGTGTGCGAAAAGCTGTTTTAGGGATATCCTGCTCTCTCACCTTTAGTTGATGGTAGCTTGATCGAAGATCTATCCTTAAAAACCAACTGGCACCCTGAAGTTGATCAAACAAATCATCAATTCTCGGCAAGGGGTATCGGTTTTTCACCGTCAGCTTGTTCAGCTCACGGTAGTCGATGCGCATCCTCATACTACCGTCTTTCTTCTTTACAAATAGGACCGGAGCACCCCAAGGTGAGATACTCGGTCTAATGAACCCCTTATCTAGCAGCTCTTGCAACTGCACCATCAACTCTTTCATTTCCGTCGGAGCCAATCGATACGGTGCTTTAGTAACAGGTTGGGCGCCTGGTATCAGATCAATCTAGAACTCGATCTCTCGGTCAGGCGGCACTCCCGATAAGTCTTAGGGAAACACATCCGGAAAGTCACGCACAACAGGGACATCGGATAATTGTGGTGTTGGCGCTTCCACATCCTTTACATAACATAAGTAGGCGCTACATCCACGCCTCATACATTTTCCCGCCACCGCCATTGAGATCACCTTCGGGATCGCCGCGACCGATCCCCATGAACAGTTACCGGACTCCCGTCGGGTGATATCACACGAATCATCTTCTTTTGACACACTATGTTCACCTTGAAGTCCACCAACCAATCCATCCCAAGCACCAAATCAAAACCACCCAAGGTCATCGCGAATGGTCTAACTGGAAATTTGTGGCCCTCTAATTCCACATCCCAACCCTCTATCACCTCAGAAATCCTGGTAGACTTACCTATCGCAGTTTCTATATCGAACGGTACATCGACACGTCTACTACTAACAGGCAGTTTGGCATAGAAAGCAGCAGAAATAAAACTCCTACTGGCACCCGAATCAAATAATACCGAGGCTAAAGTTTGGTTCACCAGAAACGTACCGGACACAACATCAGGGTCCGTCCTAGCCTCCTCCTGCGTCATCGTGAATGTCCTGGCACTTGCCCTCGATCCTTCATTCCCCGTCTTCTTCACGCCGGAACCCTCAGCCCTCGGCTTCTTGCAGTCTTTACTCATATGTCCACTCTCCCCACAGTTAAAACATTTGCCTGTCAGGCAATCCTTTGCTATATGCCCTATCTTCCCACACTTAAAGCAGATGTTTGATCCCCACTTGCACTCCCCCGAGTGCTCTCTCTCATATTTACCACACCTCTTCAGCCCCGTACCCGGTGTGGCTACGCGTCGGTCATCCACCCGGGCCTTCTTATTGCTCATCGAGGCATCACCCCGACTGAACCTCTTCCCCTTCTAGTCTCGATCACCACCACCCTTCTTACCACCCTCTGTCGCCCTCACGACAGTCTTTTCATCATACAGTCTCCCTACCAGATCAACTGCCGACCTAAAGGTGCTCGGTCGAGCAGAAATCAGGTGCCAACGGATTTCAGCTGGCAGCCCCTGAATGTACCGGTTAATCCTCCGAGACACTGGCGTCACCTGATCCGGCACCAGTCTCGCCATCTCAATAAATTTGGTGGTGTACTGTTGGTGGGTCATCATCCTCGCCTCCAACTGCTGGAACTCTCTCTCAACTTTATCCATTTCTCGATGAGGACTGAACTCCTCGATCACCAATCTTTTCAACTTGGACCACTTCATTCTTCCAATGGCCCTACTACCCTCGGCTTGGACTATGTTGTCCCACCAGCATCGAGCCAAACCCGTGAAAGAGTGGGTAGCAAACTTCACCTTTTTGTCCTCCTGGCACTCGCTGATATCAAGAACAGTCTCCATTTCTCTCACCCACTGGTGAGCAGCAGCAGCGGTGCCATTACCATCAAAGTTAGGGGGCTTGCACCTCATAAACGCCCCGTAGTTACAGCCTCGGGCTTGCTCCTGCACAGGCTCCTCTTCCTCTTCTTCTTCATCATCAGAAATAACCGTTTCCAGCCCTGTTTGTTCCCGTCTTCCTGAGGACCTATTCCTCTCTTTCCTTTCTCCTTCTCGGACCGCCTTTATCACCTCGGTCACTACAGACGGTAAAATGTCTGCATGACCTGATGCACCTCTTCAACCACTGCCTCTTTTACCGAGGCTCTTAAATTGGCGCTCTCGTCCACACCCTCCTGATGAGGGGTCTTGTGTTCTTCATGAACCACTTTCTCTACCCTAGGTCTTCCTCTTGTGGCCCGTGGTTTAGCACCATGTCCGCCACCACCTCCACCCCGTGAAGCTTTGGAAGATCTACCCCCAGCCATTCTCTATCACACACTGAAAGATTCAAACACCAACACGGTCATTCAAGGGAATAGCTCAGTTTATGTCAAGTATAGTAAGTCCCTAATTACAGTGGCCAGTTGTGATTATCCACTTACTTTACTCTTCGTACCCCGAGCATTACCTGTCCTGACTACATTAGTATCTAAATCTAACAGTAACACATACACCACATAACATGCGCACAAATGCTAGTTAACTTTAAGAAAATACCTGATGGCACGCAGCTACTCAGATTTGGCATCCCTTCCCTTTTCCGTCCCGTTCTCAGTTTAAGTTTAGGTTTATTATGAAAATTTACCTGTTTCACTTAAACATTGGCTCTGATACCAACTTTTAAGGCCCCGTTCCCGGGACGCTTACAGTTGGTCATTCATTGCACATCAAACATATAGTTTACATTTACTAAGTAAAATAATGCAGCGGAATTGATAAAAAAGACATTCTCATTTCATCATAAAAGCTTTTGCAAAATGATACATCGTTGATTAACTACAAAATACATATTTTCGCATTACGTAACGATGCAATGTTTGCCGCGGAAGCATATGAAACCTATAGGATTCCTTAAGTAATCCCGTTTATCTGAATCCTCAACGAACACTTGCATGCTAAATAATGTGTTACAATGTTATGTACAAAGAATGCCCTCCCAAAAGAACTGAGTAGCCGCCTCGTGCCATTCTCAGCAAGACTACCTGCCAACTAGAAACACATAAAAAGTCAGCGTTGCTGAGTGAGTTCTAGTTTTATAATAAACATACTTTGTTATCATTAAAACCATTCTTTTCTTTCGCGTGATCATACATCATACGTACACATAGATAATATTTTTATTATCTCTTTCGTTTGTTCATTCATTCGTTCATTACATCTTAGCTTGCACATTGGATATCTTTTGTATCAATACCATATGTTATACCCCAATCAGTCTTAGCTACTGGGCCGAAGTCATTAAATGAACAACAAGCGTATGCCACAGTACTAGAGGTAAGCGTTAGGGGCACCATACATATGGTCAATCACAAAGAAGGACCCGTTTTCCTTATCCAATGCCCGCAAGACATCTTTCGTTCGTTCTTTAATGCATGTATTCGTCATCATATTTCTTTTTCATTCATTCATTAATACATGCATTCGTCGTCATGTTCCTCTTTCATTATCTTTCCCTTTACATTACATAATACTTTTTTCATTCATTATCATAATACGTAAAGTTTTGGGAAAGATAAACACGTATCGACACAAGGACTATCAACATTTACAAGTCATCAGTCATTACCATCATATAGGGCCACATCATATTTAACATACATACATTATGCATATACATGTGATACTATCGTCTTTACGCCCAACGTAACTTCTAAGCCTTAACAGCTATCACGCAGGTGCCTACGGGAGCTATCACATTACTACTTACCCTTAATCTTTTCCTGAAGGTCAACAGCTAAACTACCTCTCTTCTCGTACACAACAGCCCTACTTGGGCGATTGGCACCATTCAGTCGCATGGCCTCCACGCGACTGGACCATGCGATTGGACACCTATGTGATTGAACATCCAATCGTGCGAATGGGCTTCCTATCGTGCGAATGAATACTAGGCGATTGGACATCATGCGAATGGGACTAATACGAATGAGCAACTATGCGACTGGACTCTTAGTCGTGCGAGTGGGCACTAGGCGACAAAGTATCTATGCGACTGACGACTGAGTCTCAGTCGTCCCTCAATAGGCCGATTGGCCCTTCAGTCGCCTAGCCCTAACTGGGCAGCGACTGGAGTTCATCCCGAAGTGCAGCTGCGACCTACGGCCTTCAAACTCTTCCAAACTCCTTTCAAGCCCAAATTAGCCCTCCTAAACCTTAAGGAATCATGCTATGACATCATACAAGCACATACAAGTCCTAAATCGTACTTTAAACACACTACACATGATTTCACCCAAATGGGTCAAACTCACACATTTCAAAAGCGGGTTTATATGCGTTCCAGCCCCAAAATCGTTTGAAAACAATGAGGGGTCCTAGAACTCACACAAACAAGGAGAAGATAAAGAGCCTTCGTTTGGACTAGTTACTCGACGAGTTTCGAGCCCGAATCACCACTTTTCTCTCTTTTCCCTTCTTTCTCCTTTCTTTCTCTCTTCTTTTCTTTCTTGTCGTATTTTGCAAGTGTGTGTGTGGGGGGGAGATGGCTGCCCCCTCCCTTAAGTCACAGTCCAGTCACCCGAACCCAGGCGTCTGGACCTTCAGTCGTCCGATCACCATGCAATTGGGCCTCCAGTCGCATGAACTCCATGCGACTGAGCCTCCAGTCTCATGACACTCCAGAAAGTCAAATTCCCGTGTGTTACATGGTCTTTACATCTTGTTCTTAAATCTGGTTCCCTATTTAAACTATTAAGTGTTCTAACACTTCTCCTTATTGTGAGACTGATTGTATTGACCTTATTTTAACCGGTCCTGCAATATGGTTTTATAAAAAGAAGGCTAGTTAGCCTTGGATTGGATATGACACAATCATAAACGTTACTTGTTGATTCCTAGAATAAGTTTAATTTTGGTTATCTTTGCACACTAAAAAAGGTGAGTTTGTGGCCTTATTTTCTTTTATTTACTTTAAATTGTTGGACCAAAAGAACCAATGAGCTAGATCAGAAAAACCTTTAAGTCCCACAGACATCATAACAACTGAAGAAGACTACATCAGCTGAAGTCAGAGTTTGAAGACAAAGTCCGAAGACCAAGTATTCAAAGGTTGTCACAACAGCTGAAGAAGTACTCTTCAGTAGTTGTGATGGTTTACTTTCAGTAGTTGTCTTTATATTTTCAGTAGATTGTAATCAGTATTTAGTAGATGTAAAACGTCTGAAGAACTTACTCTTCATATGTTGTAGTTTCAATAGTTGTAGATTTAGTTAACATTTAAGCTTTTAATGTAAGAAGATGTCCTCAGCTGTTGTGGACATCTTCAGTAGTTTCAGTTCTTTTCAGTTGTTTGTGTAATCGGTTAGATGTCACTATCAAGTGACATCTGCTGACGTTATCTTTTCCTATAAAAGGAAAGTTGACCTAATTGTATGTGGGTGAAGCATATGAATGAATGAAAACATTCTCTTTTGCAGAAAAATTTCTCTCTATAACCGTTACTGTTTGATTGAATATTCATCTTGTTCTTGCTTAAATTTCATCTAATTCTAACATTATTCCGCTGCAAATCATAACCTAATTGATCAAACTAGATCTGAGATCCTTTCAAATGGTATCAGAGCTGGTTAATCATTGATCGATTTAACAATTGATCATTGAAACTGCTCTTTTGATATCTAAGTTTGATCGAATTAGAAAATTTGCAAGAATTGGTTATAGAGTTTGAGTTTCTGTTGCTTCCGGTGAATTAATTTGAAGTTCTACGTGTTTAAAACAGAGTTGTTGAGTTTTTGAGCTAGATCAGTTAAAATTACATTGAATTTGTTTGAATCTGTGAAAGTGGCTACACCAACTAATGATCCTCATAATACTGGCTCCTCAACAAAGCCTCCGATGCTTGTTAGGAGTGAGTATAACATATGGCAACGACCAATGCTCCATCACCTGTCTATCAATAGCACAGGATGTTGGAAATCTATGGTGCATGGACCATACAAACCTATAGTGAGTCTTCCGAAAACAAATGAGATGGTTCCAAAGAAACAAGAGCAATATTCGGATGATGATCTAAAACTGTTTGAAATTGATGCTAAAGCCCATGGAATTCTGGCCATGGCACTGCCAAATGAAATCTATTCAGGGCTTATGGATCATGAAACTGCACATGACCTCTGGGTTGCTCTGAAGGAACAATTTGGAGGAACTGATGAGGTTTTGGCAAACACTAAAGAGATCCTTGCCCAGCAATATGAGACATTCTCTCATAGAAGGGGTGAGTCTCTGACCCAGCAGTTTGAGCGATTTTCCTGTTTGATATCTGAGTTGAAAATGGTTAAATAGGAATATTCAAACAGCCAGATGAACAACAGATTCCTCATATCCCTGCCTGAGAGATGGGACACATATAATATTGTCCTACGCTCGAGTGCAAATCTGGACACTCTATCTCTCACCCAACTTCATGGGAAACTGTTGGCATTTGAATGAGAAATAGAACAGAAAAGGAAACTGTCTTCATCTGGAAAGCTCACTGATGACTTTGTACCAAGAAACACTGCATTGGTCGGTCAGGAGTCAGAGTATGCTGCATCAGAAGGTTCCTATGATGAGCATGTAGATTTCTCTACAAACAGTGGAGAACATGCTTTTGTTGGTGTTGATAGTAATTCATGTGGTAGCAGTGATAATTTGTACTTTTTGATGGATGATTTGAAAGGAATTCTAGATGATGATCTGGAAGAGATGGATATTTTGAGCCAAATAGCAATGATCAATATCAGATCTCAAAAGTTTTATAAAAGGACTGGTTGGAAATTCCCAGGTCTTTCTGGAAAAACCAAGGTTGGTTTTGACAAGAGCAAGTTGAGGTGTCACAAGTGCCATAGACTTGGACACTTTGTAAGAGAGTGTAGATCATCTGGATCTAACTCATCTGCACCATTTGTGACCTTCCCAAGAAATAGCTCACAAAACAAAGGGCAACATTCAACCAGTTCTGGTCATCCTTCACAAGCTCAATCGTCTCCTGCATATTTTATCCCTCAAGGTCCTATACCATATCCTTAACCCTGTTTTTACATGCCTCAGTCTAGTCAGGTTCAAGTACCCACAGCTCAACAACCACCTGCCCTACCTGAGCCTCAACCATCTAAATTAAATCAACAATCTCAATCTCAACCACAACAAAGCTTTTTCACCCCTGGAGTTGTTGACTGGAGCAGTTTACCAGATGATCTTTTTGGTTATCATGAACAACTGTTTCCTGGTGCTGGTCAACATGGTGGTGAAAACCCTTTTGGAAATCTTGCTCTTATGGGCCTGGAGTCTACTGATGGTTCATGCTTAAATGCTTTAACATCACAGGTATCACAGGTATCTTCAGAGGCTAAGGCCAAGTTGTGTTCTGAGTCATGCATAGCTACATTTGCCTCAATTAGAGAAGCAAATGTAGCTTTAATCAATAAAAATATTGAGCTAGAGAAAGTGATTTCCAAAAGAAAAGCTGAGTTTGAGTCTGTTTTAAATGAAAAAGATGACGAGATTTACAAATTAAAATGTCAAATCACTGATGAAAAGGCAAAGGTATAGGTCATCTTAGAGAAGCATAAGGACCTCAAACAAACACTTGCAGCTACCCAGGTAGAGTGTGAACGCTAGGTAACATCATGCAAGGGGTTTGAAATTCTTCTCCACAAACAAACAGCTTCAAATGTGAAGTTTGGGGTTGGTTATAATCACACTGCTCCCCTACAGATTTTACTCCCAGGTTAGAAGTAGAATCTGAAGGAGAAAGCAATTACCAATCCACATCATCATGTGTCTCACCCTCTGATAATGAACCAAAATCAGAGGATGAAGTCAGTATTAGCACCTCAGAAAATCAATCAGCTGATATAGAAACATATTCTTATACTGTTGGATGCACAATGTCACCTAGGGAGAAACAGCTGAGGGTGTTGTTTTAACCGAGATAAATGAAGGTGAAAAAGTTTTTGAGAAAATTAATCTAAAACTTGTAGAATCTGATGGTCCCAATGCTAAAAAACACATGATCAGGAGAAAGTTGATCACTTCAGGTGTTGTCTCACAAAGTACTCAAAGTACTGAAGGGCAAGTCACAACACCTGAAGAACAAACCAAAACCACTAAAACAAAAAGGGTTTGAAAACTGCTGAAGAGTCTACCAGGAAGTCCAAAAGTACTGATAGAAAACTTCTGAAGAACAAATCTTCAGTAGTTAAGAATCCGTCAGTACTTAACATAAGTACTGAAAGGAAGAAAGTACTGAAGAACAAACCTTCAGTAGTTTCATCTTCTTCAGTAGTTGATCAACTGAAATGAAGAAAAAAGCCATGTGAAATATGTGGCTTATTCAATCATCTTACTGATGACTGCTGGTACAGAAAAGGTTCCAAATTCAACAAAAATAAAAACACCAAAAAGAAAATAAATAAAATGAAAGATAAATTTGAAACCAAGTTTGTACCAGAGGCATCTCAACCTAAAACCCAAAATCCTTAAAGAAATCCAAAAAGAAGGAAGGGGTTTATCAGGAAACAGCTGAAGGTGTTCAATGGATTTCTCATGGAATACCAAAACACCAGACTAAGTCTGTGTCTTCCAAAAGTGAGAAAATGGTGAAACACAGGAACCAATCAAAAACAAGAACTGAAGGCTTTAGCAAACAATCAGACACAACTTGTTATGATGGTTCAACATCTGTTGAGGAGAGTCAACCAAATAGATGTACCTGTGATTAAACCACAGAAAAGAAAAACCAAGCCAAAATCAAAGGAATCCTTTTCCGCACCATCTCCACCTCCACAGGCTGTTAATCATGATAAACCAGTTAGTGTAAAATCTGTTGATGAGAACAGACCCAAAACCAAAATGGTTTGGGTCTCAAAAGCTAACTAGTTTCTTTTGACAAATGCAGGGTTCTTCAGCATGCCAAAGAAGCATCTGGTATGTGGACAGTGGAGGATCCATGCATATGACATGGAGCAGCTCTCTTCTTAATGACTACTCTCAAGGAAAGAAGGGATTTGTTTCATTTGGTAATGACGCTAAAGGTTACATCATCGGCAAAGGCTTTGTTTCCAATGGTGAAATAAAGTTTGATGATGTCAACCATGTGGAGAATCTCAAGTACAACCTCTTGAGTGTCAGTCAGATGTGTGATAAAAGTCATGTTGCCCTTTTCACCAGCCAGAACTGTAGGATTCTGTCTTCCAAAGTTCTGAGTTTGATTGACAAGGTACTGGATGAACATACTCTCCTGAAGGCCAACAGGACAGGAAGAGAATATGCCTTAGACTTATCAAAGAAAATTGATCTAAAAGGCCATCTTTGCCCATTCTCCAAGGCCTCTCCTCAGGAATATAAACTATGGCACAGAAGGCTTGGTCATGTGAATCTTAAAAACATGAACCAGCTGATCCGTCATGGTTTAGTGAGAGGACTGCCAGTGAAGGAGTTCAAATGTGATGACAACTGCTCTGCTTGTTTAAAAGGGAAGCAACACAAGGTATCATTTCCTCCAATAGAAGAGCCAAAGTCTACTACCTGCTTGCAATTACTGCATATGGATTTTTTTGATCCAGTAAGAGTGATGAGCATGGCAAAGAAGAAATACTGTCCAGTAATTGTGGATGATTACTCCAGATTTGTATGGACTTTCTTCTTGCACTCAAAAGATGAAGCTGCAAAAACCATAATATACTTTGTGTTGTATGTGGAAAAACAGTACCCCTTCCAGTCAAGTGTGTGAGGAGTGATAATGGCACAGAATTTAGAAACCACACACTTGATGAATTCTACTTGTCTAAGGGAATCAAGAGGCAGTATAGCATTCCAAGAACTCCTTAACAAAATGGAGTGGTGGAAAGAAAGAACAGGACACTTATTGAAGCCGACAGGTCAATGTTGGCTGATTCTGGTTTGCCACTGACCTTTTGGGCAGAAGCTGTCAACACAACTTGCTATGTGCAGAATAGAGTTTTAGTAAATCAGAGGCTGATGAAGACTCCTTATGAAGTGTTACATCATTTGGCCTCTCTGATTTCATTTTTTAGAGCATTTGGGTGTCCCTGTTACATTCTCAACACAAAGAATCCACTTCAGAGGTTTGAATCAAAGGTGGATGCAGGGTACTTTGTTGGGTATTCATCCACTTGCAAGGCATACAGAGTTTTTAACTGCAGAACAAAGATAATTGAAGAGACCTTGCATGTGAAGTTTAATGAATCTCCAAAGGACAAAATCCCACAAAACCTGTGGAGCTATTTGATTTGACATATTGCAATATGTTCCTTATCAGTCTCCAGTTGTTGCAGTTCCTGAAAATCCATCACCTCCTGCAAACAGTTCTTCATCTGGTGGTACTGATGATGATGATGATGACAGTACTCACCTTTTCAGGTTTAGTGATCAACTGCCTAAGTCATTTAAACCTGATGTTCCTGTAGCTTCAGCAGCTCCATCCACAACAAATGCTGATGAGATCTCTGAATCATCTACTTCGTTTGAATTGCCATCTCCTTTATGGTTTCAAGACTCTAAATCAACATCTGTTGCTGCTAAATCTCCTGCAAACACTTGCACAGATCTTATTATCTATCAAGAGCTGAAGAATCACCCAATGTCTTAAATCATTGGTGATATCAATGCTGGAGTTTCAACCAGAAGTCAATTGTCCAATTTCTGGTTCTATGCTCTCTTCATCAGTCAGCAAGAGCCAAAGAACTATCATGTTGCATTAAGAGACAATGGATGGGTTGAAGCCATGCAACTTGAACTTTTTCAGTTTAAAAAGCAGCAAGTGTGGGAGCTGGTTCCTCTACCCCAAGGTAAGTGTGCAATAGGCACTAAATGGGTGTTTAAGAATGAAACTGATGAAAAAGTCAAATTGTCAAGAACAAGGCCAGACTGGTTGTACAGGGGTTTTCACAAGAAGAAGGTATTGATTATGATGAAACCTTTACCCCTGTAGCCAGACTGGAGGCAATCAGATTGTTCTTAGCTTATGCTGCTTTCTATAATCTTAAAGTTTTTCAAATGGATGTCAAAAGTGCATTCTTATATGGTAAAATAAAAGAAGAGGTGTATATGTGTCAACCACCGGGTTTTAAGGATAATAAACATCCAGATTGGGTGTATAAGCTTGATAAGGCTCTGTATGGGTTAAAACAAGCTCCTAGAACCTGGTATGAAACAATGTCTAATTTTCTTCTTCAAAACAATTTCATTAGAGGCTCCATAGATAAAACTTGTTCATAAAGAAAGTAGGATAGCATAAGCTACTTGTTCAAATTTATGTAGATGACATCATTTTTGCATCCTCTGATCCACAGTTGTGTGATGCATTTACAAAATTGATGCAACAAAAGTTTGAAATGAGTGCCATGGGAGAATTACAGTTCTTTCTGGGTTTGCAAATTAAACAAAGAGCTGATGGAACTTTCATTCATCAGTCAAAATATACAAAGGATCTTCTGAAAAAGTTTGATTTATAAAACTGTAAGCCCTGTTATACTCCCATAAGCAGCACCACACAACTGGATGCTGATCAGAAAGGTAAAGCAGTTAATGAAACCCTTTACAGATGTATGATTGGTTCCTTGATGTACCTTACAGCTTCTAGACCAGACATTATGTTTGCAACTTGTGTCTGTGCTAGATTTCAGGCTACACCTAAAGAATCCCATTTGATTGCAGTCAAAAGGATCTTTAGATACTTGCAAGCAACTCTATCTCTAGGACTTTGGTATTCCACTGGGCACTCTTGCAAATTGGTTGCTTTCTCTAATAGTAACTATGCAGGGTGTAAAGTAACCAGAAAATCAACTTCTGGTGGATGCCAATTTCTAGGCAATTGTTTGGTTTCTTGGAAGAGTAAGAAACAAACTTCAATTGCTACATCAACTGTTGAAGCAGAGTACATTGCTGCTGCAAGTTGTACATCTCAGGTACTCTGGCTTCAGAATCAATTACTGGATTATGGCATTATAGAGACTAAGACTCCATTACTGATGGACAGTGCTTCAGCTCTTTGTATTGTTAAGAATCCAGCTCAGCATTCTAAGACCAAACACATTGAGATTAGACATCATTTTATCAGGGATTGTTATGAAAAAGGTCTGATTGATCCAAAGTTTGTTCCTAGTGCTGATGAGCTTGCAGATATATTTACTAAGCCTTTGGACAGTGCAACTTTTCAAAATCTAGTGCTAAGGCTTGGTATGTTGCAGCTGGAATGAATTGACTAATACTGATACTCTCAGATCACAAGTACTGATGAGCATTAGTATACAAAAGTCAAAAATAAGTACTGAGAGCATTCACATTCCAGTCCTTATCTTTATCTATATAATTACACTAAAAATCACTACTTCTTCTCTCTTCTTTCAATTAATTATACATTTTTCATTACTTTTTCTCTCTCCTTCACTCACAACAACTTTCAAAAATATTAAAAAATTATAAGGGTTGAACAGTGAATCCTTAAATTTACAGATGACAGTAACATTTTCTTCCTCCTCCACTCATAATCACTCAAAACTATCCCATATAATTTAAGAACACACACTCATATAATTATAAGGCATGGGTTGTGAATGCTCTGATGAGTTATTTGTCTTCAACATTTTCAAAACTACTGAAGTGTTATAAAGACTGAATACTAAATTACTTAAAAGTACTAAAGTACATTATTTGTTGAAAAGAACTGATGTAGTTACAACTACTGATGTGGTTATAATTACTAATGCCTATTTCTAACAGATAAGTATTGAAGAATAAATTTGTCCAAAAGTACTGATGTGTAATCTTGAGCATAAGTACTGAAGACAAAATTTGTTCACAAGTTCTGAAGAATAATTTATTTCAAAAGATCTAATGCACAAATGTTCAGAAAAGCTGATGCATAAATATTCAAAAGAACTGATGACCAATGAAACGTCTGAAAATCAGACAAAGTCTGATGAGTAAATGTTGAGGTCAGAATGAAACAACTGAAACCTGTGAATTAACGACAACAACTGATGAGTAACTTTACTCTTCAGCTGTTTCAAAGAACTTCTGTTTCATTTCAAAACAACTGAAGCCAAAACCAAGTCTTCAGTAGTTTCAAACTACTGGTGACTAAAACCAAGTCTTCAGTCGTTTACAACATCTGAAGGTTAAAACCACATCTTCAGTCGTTTCAAACAACTGATGACTAACACCAAAACCTTCAGTTGTTTTCCATCAGCCGTTCCATAGCCTATAAATACCAAACCCTAACTTCAGAACTTTTTATTCTCAAAACTTTATTATTCAAATTCTCAAAACTTCCCTCCTGCATTAATGGCGACCATGCAACTTAAACCCCGCCATAACTGTGTAGCTTACCTCACCAAATCGGCCTTCTGCAAAAAGTTTGATGACACCATCGATCTGATGTTTGAATCTCAAAACCAAACAACCTTTCTTTTGAACCCAACCATATACTTAGAAACCCTACAACAATTCTGGACAAACGTAACACTCACAACTGGTGAGAACGATGGTGAGATCGCTCTCCAGTCGTTTGTCAATCAGAAGAAGCTGGTCGTAACTTCTGATATTGTTCAGAAAACCCTAAATCTGAATGATGCCAACTTCATCACCGAATACCCTAAGGGTACAATAGACTTATCCTTCACCAACAATGGGTACGAAGGCGACCTAAGTGCTACCACAATTTTGAAAAAGCACTTCCATGATCCCGAACACCTACTCTTCCACATGTTCAACATCTGCCTTGCCCCCAAGACCTCCTCATGGGATCAAATGTCTTCAAGGTGGCAGCAGGTATTGTATTCAATCTTTGAATGCCAAAACTTAAATTTTTCTTAAATTATATTTTAAGAAAAGATCTGGCCTTGAAACCTGTGGCTAACAGATGGATATTATATCCAAGGTTTCTTATGGCCATTATTGAAAACCAACTAAAAACTGAAGGCCTTATTGGCCTAGGAGTCCCTGCTAAGGCAGTTCTGCCTGAAGTATACTCCAGGCACAACTCGAACACACAACTCAAAGAGGCTGCCAAGCTGCTAAAACCCAAGCAGCGGGAACCCACAGCCTCATCCTTCAGATCCAAAGTTCCCTCCAAGCCAAAATCTAAAAAGCCTAAAAAGGCTACTCAGGGAGTTGAGTCCCCTGAGGATGCCCCTGCAGCACCAACGCAGGAAGAAACTGCTGGTAGTAATCCACCAGCAGTTACACAGACTCGACCATCCACAACCGCTCAGTTATCCTCTCAACAAGATCTTGAAGCAACCATTTCTGGGGATGCCACATTACTGGAACCTCTCTCATTTGAGAAGGTTGCCATTGAAGAGCACCACTCACCCCAGGTGCAATACGTACACCTATCTCCTACTGCAACCACCCCACAAAGCCCAACGTTTATCATTGCAGAAGTGCTGAGTCAGCTAAACACTCCATCCCCTCCCCAGAAACCTATTACAACTGGGAAAACCTCAACAGTTAAGGGGGAGGACTATAGTGTTGCTGATAACCCACAGCACAGGGATTACACAGTTCAATCTCCCCATGTGGAGGAGGAGATCAGAACTTCTACTGAGGCTGCCACTTCTCCTCCTTCAGCACATGAACAGGCTAAAGTTGGTAACATTTCTAAGACCTCACCAGAGGCAACTGCCGATGAAGGGCATAATCCTGAGGCTGGAAGTCCCCAGTACCAAGAAAAAGGGGCACATATGAACACTGATCTACACTCAGCACATGTTCATCCTGATGTAATCAGGAGGTCCGGTGATTCAGCAACCACTGATGATGACCTGGGCTTTTTCTATGATGTACTAGCCCACAACACCATTCTTGAGGCTGAGGTACGCAGACTACAAGAACTGCTTGCCAAAATGTCTCAAGAATCAAGACCATCTGCCCAAATTCACCCACAGATGGCACCTTCTTCTGAAGGTCTCCCACATACTGAGCCACTCACAACAACTCAGCCACCAGCCTCTGATTTTGACACCATTTCTCAGGGACAGAACCCCTCTGAGTAAATGGTTGCTGCCTTTACATCTTCCCTGCCTCTTATCACTCCCATCATAGCTAACATTATACATCAAGCTCTTGATGAGAGGATTTCCTCCAATATTCAAACCTTAGTTGATGATGCAGTCACTAAAAGACTTTCTAACATTCAAACCCCTGAACCCAATGCAACCAAAAAGAGGGAGTCTAAGTCAGTGAAAGCAGACAAGAGGAAGAGAGTTGAAGAGGAAAAGGAGAAGGAGAAACAAAGGAAAAGGAGAAGGAGAAAGAAAAGGATTTCCATGTTATTTACAAGAAGAGGAAGGGTGGTGAAAAGACTCCCCTTGAGAAGAAGTTAGAAGAACTGATCAAAGAAGCTGATGAGCAACATAGCAGATTAATGGATAAAATTATTGATCAGCTCTTCAGACAAGGATTTGACACTACCAAACTTGACACTGAGATCAGAAAGCTGGAAATACAAGAGATTGAGCACCGATGGACCAGCTATAGTGAGAAAGAAAATGAAAGACAGGAAGCTATGGTCAGGTTTATATCGAAGTATTTGGGGAGGACAATCCTCGAAGTGAAATCATGGACCAGGGACAGTATTTTGGAGATAACCAACAAAATCTGTTCGTCTGAAGTATTTACCAAAGGATTGATCATAGAAGCCCTTGATGAAGCTGGTGCTAGGAGCAGGACTGATCTGGCAAAGTGCTCCAAAGCCACATTTACAACTAAAATGCTAGAGCAGCCTGTACAATCTCCCACACCAGAACAACCAACATCACAACCCACAAAACCAACTCATTTACCCAAGAAACCAACACAAATAACTACCGATGATGCACCCAAGTGGAAGAGAAGGGTGTTGAGGCTTCAAGAAGAAGAAGAAGATGATGATGAGGAGATAGGCTGCCCATTTCAACTGTTGTTAAAACAAAAGGGAAGATGCCTGATGCACTAAAGATAATTGCCAGGAGTCAACCAACAACGATCACACCTGCCATCCAGAGGCAAACTGTAAAAGTAAAGCTTGAAGAAGAAGAAAAGCACAAACAACATGATGAGCAGCTGTTAAATCTGGTTGATAAAGAGTTTCCTCAGTCTACATCGATACAAACTATGAGGAAACATGTTCAGAGATTGTATGCTCTCAGATTTACATTTCAATATCAGAAAGAGCGAGTTAGAATTTGGCCTGATCCCAGGGTGAGTGATAGAATCCACAAGAAGAACATCCCAAGAAAATACAATGGCCAAGTAAAGAAGATTGTAAATGCAGTGATAATACTGGCCATTGTAGTGTCACCCTGGGAAATCCTAGAAGACTTCAGAAGAGCCTACAAGTCTAATCTTACCCCACAAACATTACTGAAAAACAAAATGGTGAAAAAGCGGTTGATCTATAAGAGGCTTGAAGAAGTCAGAAGTAATGAGCTCCAGTTGTTACTTGAAGATAATCATCCTGATGAGTTCGCCTACAGAGAAATTACAATTGTGGAGCTAAAGAATGGGAAACATGTTAAGTACCTATCTGAGTACCATGGGCTAGAGTTCTTCTTTGAAGAAGAAGCTAAAGAGCTCACCCTGGAAGAACATATTGTCTTCCTTAAGGCCTATGTTCGAGAGTCTTACAGACTCATTGTAGGGAAGTAGGTTTTATGGATAGGGCAACAACTCTGTGTCCAATTCCCCAAGACAGAGTTCCTATCCATCCCTTTCCAATCAAATCTTCTGAAACCTCTTCCCAGGCCTGTGCTTAAATTGGTCATTTCTGAGCTGATCCAGAAGAAAAAGACAATAATTTTTCCTAATAAGTGGGACACCAATAAACTTAAAGGTTTTGGCTGCATTGGTTCAGGGGGAGTTTGTTGGACCAAAAGAACCAATGAGCCAGATCGGAAAAACCTTTAAGTCCCACAGACATCATAAAAACTGAAGAAGACTATATTAGCTGAAGTCAGAGTTTGAAGACGACCAAGTATTCAGAGGTTTTCACAACAGCTGAAGAAGTACTCTTCAGTAGTTGTGATGGTTTACTTTCAGTAGTTATCTTTATATTTTCAGTAGATTGTAATCAGTAGTTTAGTAGATGTAAAACGTCTGAAGAACTTACTCTTCATATGTTGTAGTTTTAGTAGTTGTAGAATTAGTTAACACTTAAGCTTTTATTGTAAGAAGATGTCATCAGCTGTTATGGACATCTTCAGTAGTTTCAGTTATTTTCAGTTGTTTGTGTAATCGGTTAGATGTCACTATCAGGTGACATCTGCTGACGTCATCTTTTCCTATAAAAGGAAAGTTGACCTAATTGTATGTGGGTGAAGCATATGAATGAATGAAAACATTCTCTTTTGCAGAAAACTTTCTCTCTCTATAACCGTTACTGTTTGATTGAATATTCATCTTGTTCTTGCTTAAATTTCGTCTAATTCTAACATTATTCCGCTGCAAATCATAACCTAGTTGATCAAAATAGATCTAAGATCCTTTCATAAATAGAGGTAAAAGTTTGCTCAAAGGTTTTAAACATTGCCATGAGTTTAGTTTAAAATTTTTTTGGTTTTATCGTGTGCTGTGAATATGTGTAAGATTGAATTAGGTTACTTTTTTGGTTTTTCATTCTGTTTAACTTCGTGGTTGGGTCATGGAAACGGGTTGAAAACCCCACCCTTGTTGTTAGTATGTATGCTAAGACTAACGTGTCCATGGTGAGCCCTCAGGTGATGGAGTTCATTTAATGATTTAGATTTTTTGTTGGTTGTTATGGTATTGGTTATGGTTAATTCTGTTTGTCATAGTTTATGGTTATGATTTCCAGCTAAGTAATTCTTTAATGGATTGTTTAAATATGACACACACGAAAGATTTATTTTTTAGTATACACAACATTACTGATTATTTTCCTGTGAACTCACCAACCTAGTGTTGATATTTTCAAGCATTTCTTTTCATGTTGGATACTGAATACAATTGATTCGATGTAGACAAATTTTATACAAGGCTTACAAACTATATGACTTCACTTTGCCTTAGATGACTTTGTGTTATATACCTATTTGTATGATAGTATGGTTTTAGAGAAAGTGTTACTTTATATAGGCTTGGTAGATATTATCTTGTAAACAATATGTTCTTGATGATCGATTCGTTGCATTCTGCGATTTCGCCTTGACAGGTGTGTGACAAATCACTGATTGTAGCCTTGTAACAAGTATTTTGGATACTGAGTTAGACATATAGTCCATAAGGCTTATTAGGTGTTAGTATCAATACCATTAGGTCACGGAATTCAAGAATGAAGGCAATGAAAGTTGAATTACTACCCCCAATGAAGCTTTCCACATATCTCAAGTTCTTTAATAAAATGGCTATTTGAGTTTAGAGATGGTATATATGACTTTGAGGGCGGTGTAGGAATAATATGGCACCAGGGCCGGCTTAACGTTTTTGGAGGCCCAAAGCGAACAAAAAATATGAGGCCCTCAATAGATTATTTATATAAACCCTCCTCCTTTATCCGGGCTTGGGACCGGCAAAAATAAACTAATAAGTTTACAATTGGCGGAGTTAAAAAATTTTTTTAAGTTATTTATTGCGCTTGTATAATCATATTTAGATTAAGTTTATTTTTCTAGCTTTTTCGATGCAAAATCTTTAATAAATTCTTCGTAATCAAATTCTTTTTCAATCGACAGAAGAGCTAAACCGTTTAATCTTTCTTGTGACATAGTAGATCGTAAATAATTTTTTATAAGTTTTAATTTGGAAAAGCTACGTTCCGCAGAAGCTACAGTTACAGGAATTGTTAAAATAACTCGGTAGACAATAAATGCATTTGGAAAAGAGTTAAAGTTTTTAATATAATTTAGTATATCAATCGTTGTGTCAAATTCTAAGTGTATAATTTCTCTTAACATTTTTAATTCTTGAAATAGATCCACACCATCAACATCTACATTATCATTATGTTTCAAGGTATTTTCAAGAAAAATACATTTCTTTTTTAAATTTTCTTCATTGACGAATTTTAACTTTTTTATACTAAACAAAAAACCAAACGTAGATTCGAACTCTTTAAATTGTTCAAATCTACTTTTAAGTGAAGAACTAGCTTGATCTACTATGTATAAGAAGTAATCGGTCCTAAAACTTTCAATTGGTGTTTTTATGGTTTCATTATCAACATTTTCATCAAACTTTTTATTTTTACGAATAAGTCGTTTATCATGAAAAACAGGTTCTACATTCATCTATAAAGTAATTTCTTTAGCTACAATCATAGCTTTTTCAAATCCCTCATCTCTATACTTCTTAAAAAACAAATAAGTCCATCTAGTTGATTTATAGCATCATCAATAAGCATGTTTTTTGCTTGTAAGGTTTTACTAACAATGTTAATAGCATACAAAATGTCATACCAAATAACCATTCCTAATAAAAATCCAAAACTATCAAACTCATTCATAATTAAGGTCTTAACCTCACTTTGAAGTCTAGCATCATCAATCTCATCATATAAGTCCAATAAAGCTTCTCTTAATTGTGGAGCTTGAAATCGAATTGCTTTAACACTTCTATTCGACTTTCCCAACATGTTTGAGATAATGATTTTAGAGTTATCTTAGGTATATGATTTTGTAATATATCCCACCTTTTAGTGGATGATCAAAACATTGAATAAATACGTTGTGTTATTCCAAAAAATCCTTAGCATATCTACAACAACTAGCCATATCACTAATTACTAAATTTAAACTATGACAACCACATGGTGTGTAGAAGGCTCTAGGGTTAATATCCAATAATCGTCGTTGCACTCCTTGGTGTTTTCCTTTCATATTTGATCCATTATCATAACCATGTCCTCTAATATCATCTACATCAAGTCCTATCTTATTAATTTCTTCAATAATAACATCAAAAAGACCCTTACCAGTTGTATCGTTTACTATTAAAAATTCTAGAAAGTATTCTTTAACTTGTACTGGGGTGGTTGACATATCTAAACATCGTAAGATAATAGACATTTGTTCTTTGTGACTTGTATCGGGAGTACAATCTAATATAATCGAAAAATATTTTGCTTCCTTAACTTTACTAATAATTTTTGTTTTGATTTCATTTGCTAATAAGCTAATTAGTTCATTTTGCATATTATGTTCAAGGTAATGATTATGAATTTCATTATTTTTTATATGTCGAATATGTTCTTGCATTACCGGATCAAATTCTGCAATCATCTCAATATCACCTAAAAAGTTACCATTGTTTTCTTCAAAAAGTTTTTCTTTACTCCCACGAAATGATTCATTTTTCTTACCAAGTTTCTTCACAATGGCAATAATTCTTTTTAGTACATTTTTCCAATGTTCCTTATCTTTATTTATTTGATCTTTAATATTTTTATCAATTGTCTTATTTTTTGCCAATCTTATCTCTAGATCCATCCATGTTCTCATATTCATAATATGTATATTACTTCTTTCATGTTATTTTAGTTTAGAATAAAAATTTCTCCAATCGTTACTACCTTCATTTGATAACTTACTTGTACATTGATTTACATTAAATAACTTACAACAAAAACAAAATGCTCAATCAAGCTCTATAGAATAAATCAACCATTTTCTTTCATATTTTTCTCCATTAGGTAATTTTTGCATATAAAAAGAATTATTAAAGCTTCTTGAAAATTCATCTCTTGGAAATTTATCATTAAAAATTTTAACCGGACATTTTTCTACAAGTAGATCTCTAAAATTATTACTAATATTATTTCATTGACTAGGATCAACATAATTTAGAGGTTTTTTAGTATGATTCTCATTTGTAAGTTCATCACTATGTGTAGGATCATTTTCATCAAGATTTTCAAAGTTTTCATCATTAGTTGTTGGTTTATCAAGGTTTTCATCAAGATTTTTAAAGTTTTCATCATTAGTCGTTGGTTTATCAAGGTTTTCATAAAGGTTTTCAAAGTTTTCATCATTAGTCGTTGGTTTATCAAGGTTTTCATCAAGGTTTTCAAAGTTTTCATCAATATTTGTAGGTTTATCAAGGTTTTCATCTAAGTTTTCATCAAAATTTTCAAAGTTTTCATCATTATTTGTAGTTTTATCAAGGTTTTCATTATTATTAGATATTGTGCTAGTTACAAATTTTAACATTGATCCTTTAATTGGTTCATTTAAAGCTTCTCTTTTGGCCTTTTTTTCCCTTTTTGATGCACCAGATTTAAACTTACGGATTCGGTTTGACATTGTTAAAAATTGATTAAATTCTAACTTCTAAGCAACCAATGAACCAAGTTACAATTCCTAGTTATAGTATATAGTGTAAACTAATTACTAATCAAGTAACCAGATTCAAGCAATAAGATAATGAAATAAACTAATCTAAAGACAGAAAACTAATAATCAATTCAGACGCAAAACAATAACCAAATAACCAATTCAGAAACAAATCAATAAATCACTTGAGTAAGAAACAAAAGAGAGTAGAAAACTAACATGAGGGAGCAAATCAATAACCAATTCAGAAAACTTCCCCTTTCACAAAGAGCAAATCACTGAAATCTGAATTAGAAACATTCAAACAATTAACAAATCACAAACCTGATGAAAAGAGCAATTGAGTAAATCAATAAGAAACAAAATAAAAGTAGAAAACTAATCTGATGAATGGATCAATTTGAAATCAGAAACTCAAATTGAAGGGCACTCGAATTGAAACGTCGGGCAGAACAGAAACACATTCGGGCAGAAGGGGAACCTGTGATTACTCGAAATCAGGCAGAACAGAAACACAGTCGGGCAGAAGGGCCGAAGGGGGAACCTGTGAAACGTCGGGCAGAAGGGCCGAAGGGGGAACCTGTGAAACGTCGGGCAGAAGCAGAACAGAAACACAGTCGGGCAGAAGGGCAGTCGAATTGAAACCGTGATTACTCGAAATCGCAATAGGGCGGGCAGAAGGGCACGGTTGAACAAAACTACTCGCAGAGAATCCATACTTGAAGGCTTGAAGCTGTGCCGCTTGATGATCTCGAGAGTCAGCGTGAAACCGAAATTAAAAGCCGTCCGTGAAGATCGATGCTCATTGGGGAAGCCGTGCCGCTTGGTCTGAAGTCTGAACCAAGAATGAAGATGAAGTGGAAACGTCGATGGAACATGGTTACCTAATACCAATGGAACATGGGCAAAAAATGGAGGTCCTTTGATTGTGGGTAGGGGTGTTCATTTTCGGATATCCGAAATTCGGATATCCGAATTTCGGATATCCGAAAATTTCGGATAGTGAATTTCACTATCCGAATCCGAATCCGAATCCGAAATTTCGGATATCCGAAATTTCGGATATCCGAAATTCGGATATCCGAAATTTCGGATTCGGATATCCGTTCGGATATCCGAATTCAAAGAAATTTTTTATTATTTAATAAATTTTATAAAAATGTAATAATTTTTATTAAAGTTTTTATTGGATATTTAAAGTTTTTTATTAAAATATCCTAAATATCTAAAAATATCCGAAATATATAATTAATATTTAAATTTCGGATATCCGGTCTCAACAACAATGAAAAAAACTCAATAAAGAAACAAAAAAAACTCAATAAAGAAACAAATGTAGGCCCCAAGGTTGAATCCATAACCAACTATTCAAAGTCTGACCAGCTTGACCACCTCCAACTTTGTTGTTAGTAGTTGAAAAAAAAAACGTACACATTAAAGAGATCCTTAACAAGCGAACTGTCGAAAAGATATAACAAGCTAATATACATGCAACTTAACAAGCGAACAGTCGAAAAGATATAACAGGCTCATATACATGCGACACAAATCCACTGACCATGCTATGTTATAATATAATATTTCTACATGTGCAAGAATATACATCTTATTTTTCACAATATCCGTCAATTATTCATAATTAAAAAAGATGGTCAAATACTAGAAAAAAGACTACGTTTTTAAGCAAGTCAATAATATATAAAATATTATAATAAGTAGAGCAAAATTATCGTTTTCCTCCCTATAGTTTGCTTACATTTGTCATTTTTATCGAAAATAGATTGGTATCCTATAGTCGATGGATTTAAAACCAGATCATCTTAGTATAAAGCAAACACTATCTTTTTCTAGTTGGTTAACCCTAATCAATTCGGTTGTCAAATCTCTCCCTTTTACTAGTTCTTCCTGGCTAAAATATCCAAAGGGTCCTTTTAAATAGACACCCCAAAATTTCTATACGGGTCGTATAGCCCCATACGCGTCGTATAGGGGGGTCGTATAGCCCTATATGGGGCGTATAACCCCTCTGACAGGCCCCTGAATTTTTCCTCGTAGTCAGTGTCGAAATTAGCTATACGCGTCGTATAGACCTATATGTGTCGTATAGGGGGGTCGTATAGGGCTATATGGGGCGTATAGCTCTCTGACACCCCCCCTGAATTTTCCTCGTTTTCAGTGCATTCGACCCTATACGCCGCGTATGGACCCATACGCGACGTATAGGGGGGTGTCGATTTAAAAAAGTGGGTGTCTATTTATTAGAAACCTATCCAAATGGTGGTGGGGCTGAACTCATAATTGTATTCTATTTGGTTTAAACGTACTTTTGCCTTTCATAGTTATCTTTTACGTCCAATCACAAGATGGCTAAAAATGTATGACTAGTCTCTGACTTATTTTATCCAAGATTGATGAATGATGATCACTACCACTACTAGAAAAACTGCAATAGATAAAGCGCAATGCGCGTCATCTTTAGGGTCAGATGAAGTGTAAATGCGCGTCAAGGAAGGGGTAGCCATAAATTAAAGATGACACACATCCGCACGTCATATATTTATGACGCGCGAAAGATGACACGCATGTTATGACGGGCAATAGATGACGCGATTTGCTCATCAAGTAAGAGGCAGTCACAAATGAAAAGATGACGAGCGTGTGGGCGTCATCTTTGTGAATTTTATGACGTGTTACTAATGATACGCAATGCACGTCATAAATTTAACTGATTTATAAAATATATATTTTTTATTATAAATTTCCCTGCTTTTTTATAAAATTACAAATCAATAATTGTCGAATAACAGCAAATCAAAATTCATTTAATTAAATACTAACAAAAAGTATGCAAATACATAATATTCTAAGTTCATTTTCTAATGTAACTCGGCCTAAACATAAATAAAATTTATAAATAATGCGGCCACTCTTCCCGAATAACATCCAAATCAGCATCTTGTGTATTTTCTCTATGCTTATATCAATAGGTGAGCCCCCTTCGTGATCCACCTTCACAGTGCAGAAAACTTATGTTAGACAGGGCAGGGGTGATCATCAAGAAAGCTAGAAACTTGAAATCATAATAGTTATGTGATTAGTTATGTGATTGCATATATACTTATCTAGACTAAGGTGTCCTCAATATTCCATATTGTGCATAGAGAGCATGAACAGGATCCATTAGATTTTCCATTAAGATTTCATACATAAAAACATCACCTTAATCTTGATAAAAAATAGAAGAAAAACACTAATTTTGTTGTTACACTATTTGATCATGTTTAGAAGTTGCATACCCGTATGGTATATCTCTAGTAAACATTTGATAAGTAAACGAAGGGTCGTCAATATCACTATTTGGCCAAAACCACAAAATCCCATTCTGTACAGTGCTTGGATAAACAGCAACACACGCGTTCTTAAACTTATGAACCTGCACAAATATCATCACTAAAATAATAATAATACAATCGAACTGTTTGAAAGAAGATCCCAAGCAATCTAACTAACCTCGGGACCATCAGTGCTAAACCCCTCCATATAATCTAATATACCTACATATTATAAAAAGTAGCATGTCAGGTAAACTAACATTGAAGCAAAAGTAGATATCAAAATTACATAAATTAAAGAAGTGATGGTATACCGGTTATGTGAGACGATATTGGAACTAGTTTTTGGGAGTATTTAGAGGCTAACAAGATCATAGCATCTAAAGCTGAACTGACTTCAAATGTAATGCCAGAACCTACATTGGTGACCAATGACCCTAAGACGGTAAGACCTATAAATGACCACGAGCAGAAACAGGTTACTTTATTTCTTTCTTGAACCAAGAGCATATCTCTAAACAAAGTACTGTACTTGCAGCTTACTTCCTGTCTTGAGTAGGTATCAGGAAACCCCTCAAATAGGTATGTATACATCTTAATAACAAACTTGCTTACTTTCTGTTCTTTACAAGCCAATAAGTATTCTGAGAATGGAAAAAATGAGCAAAAGTGATCCTAAAAGAGAACACAAAACACAAAATAAGCTCTGTTGTGTTTCAAACAGAAAATACAGTGACTTGTTATGCTTTCAAAATCCCTTATATCATGCATATGTATGTAATTGACACCATACCTTTACCAATTCCTTGTTACCCAATAAGCATTGCTCAAACAAAACATCATGGATAGAGCCTTCAATAATCTTCTTCTTTAGTAGCTTTTCAACGCTCTTTTGCATAGATTCACAGTTTTTATAAATGAGCGTCAACAACCAAATGTCAATCACCTTATGATCCTGTGGTTTGTCAATGTACTGAAGTTCTCATAGTATCTCCTGGCATAGAATCTGCAGACATTGACGTACAGAGGAAACTATTATATGATTAAGCCCAAACTTTTTGAATTTGGGAAGAATACTTTAAGCTCCCATAAGTATTTTTAAGTTCATTTTTAAAACGAAGACTAGACCCCAAAGCATCAAGAACTGAAGCTTCCACATTATCCACCACCGATTTTCCCTTAAGTTTATTGTGTTGGGTTGAACGAGTATCATAGACTCCAACAAGCTTGTACTGTTCTCTAAATTGTGCGATTATTCTCCGGGCATTTGTTGGGGTTGCAGACAGAAGTAGAAACCTGAGTAGGTATGGAAACTTCTCTGCTTCAATTGTTCGAATACATGATAGCGCTATTGTTATAACCTTCAAAATAACCAGATCAACTAATGTTAAGTTCATATACTTGTGTTTAAATGCCCATGTTCATGAAAATCAAGCTACCTTATCTTGTAACACATCATCTAAATTAATACTGGAGAAGCAATCAACAACAGCAACTGTGACAGTCGAATCGTCCTGCAACACCTTCTCAAGCGAATCAACCACAGCACAGGGAGAAACAACATCCAAAAGGAGCAATGTGGGCGGTGGCTCCGGCGCCGACCAGCGCCATCGGCAACACGTTGTGGATGCTACCGGTGTCCACCACCGTCAGCAGCACCACCAGAAGTCAACACTCCACACCGGAGTCCCAACACCACAACCACCACCAGCACCAGCAGCAGATGTGGCCGTTTCCGGCGGCCGGTGGCCGCGGAAATACGCTTCAAGCACCACTGCATTTTCTCCCAAGAATCAACAATCTTTAATTTTAGCAGAATTCAAGATCAAAACACTGCAACTTGGATCAATGTTGATGCAACAACAAAATCATCATCAACAACAACAACAACATCAACAACCATCGTAACATTTAGGATTGGGGATGAGTGAGAGTAATTTGGGGATGTTAGCATCAACTCCAATTTGAGGGTGGCCCCGCCTCTACGATGTAAAATTTGAGGGCGGAGAGGCGGACAGGAGGTGATGGAGGGCGGCGATAGACAGAGAGGCGGTGATGGAGAGCGGCGATAGGCGTCAGAGATGCGGTGATGGAGGGCTGCGAGAGTCGTCGTCGTGAAGTTTGGGGAGAAATTAGGACACGAAATCGTTTAAGGATGCAGGGGGGGTTGAAATATGGGTGCGCGCGGTTTTTTAAAACACGACGGAACAAGATGACACGTAAAAATGCGTGTCATTTTTTCTATAATTTTTTTAAAATACGACATAATTTTTATGACACGTAAAAATACGCGTCATCTATTAGCAGCTTTGTAGTAGTGTGCTTGGATTTTGGTAGCAACATCACTTCCTAATTTAAAAGATTGGTAAGTTGTGAGAATAACAGTGTTTTCACGACCGGATCGGACCGGCCATGTAAGATTCGTTTTTTAGTGTTCGAACCGGCCGGTTCATCCCGAGTCGGTGGTCGGACCGGAAACGAGTTCCAAAAACTGCCTCGTGCGGGCCCGGGTTTTCGAGCTGCATTCGTGTCTGCGGGACGTGCGGGCACGAGTTCAATGGAAATCCAACTTTTTGCACCCCCCTGTGAGCGGGTAGTACTTGTGGAAAAATATGTTATAAAGATATATTAGAGTGGTAAGATAATTATTTATAAACCAAACCTTACTTTGTTCCCACATCAATGTGGGACAAAGTGTTCACCATATTATTAGACATACATTTACACACACCCAAATATACTTAAGTTTTATATATAACTATAAAATACATATATAAATCATATATAAATTACTTATATTTGATTATATATATAATATATATAATATACTATATATATAATTATGACGTCATCCGGTTTTTAAATCCGGTCCGACCGGTCCGACCTCCAAACCGGTAAGGCGTCCGGTTCGACGTCCGATCCGGTTCTGAAAACATTGGAGAATAACACATTATTCTAGGACATATGGTTTTAGCATGTTTGAATCCCATAAAAATTGCCTAATTTCGAAATGAGTTATAAACAGTAAACACGACTCTGAAGTCTATTAACTTTTTTGGAACCAGGAAAAATGATTCTTTGATGCAATGGAGGAATTAGATTATCTTTTGATATATTGGGCTGATATTTAAGATTTAATTTTGGTATTATTAATATTGGTTGTATTAAATCTTTGGTGGAGTTTGTATTAGACTATGATTGAGTGTGTTTATTTGTTTAATAGTGTTTAAGTTGGGTTAGGATTAGTGTTTGTGTGGTATAAATAGAGGTTAAGGGGTTAATATAATGTGTGGTCTTTGATATTCATAATATAGAGTGGTGATCTTGTGATTAAGTCAAAAATAATTGTGTTTTAGTGTGTGCTGATCTATCCAGCTTTTCAACAATTGGTATCAGAGTGATATTAGACGATTATGAAATAAAAAAGACTACGAAAGTGCAAATCATGAAAGATGATTAGAGGAGATAAAAAATGCCAAAATGAGCCGATTATGTGAAGCAATTAGATCAAGGGGAGGAACCAAAACGAATCATGGGGGACGATTATGAGGAAGTTGATAGTTTGATAGTGGTGATTGGAAACTATAGTGATTCAGTTAGTGCAATTGATTTGTGTGATTCATATGACCTCACAGCCCAAGGAGCAAGACCACATGCGAATGGTAAGGGAAAAACATAAATGGAAATATATAAAGGGAGTTAACAATAAAATGAGAGTTTTCACCCATAGCGGACCGCTATCGGTTACAAGGGTGACCATGATGATCCGTCAGAGAAAGGAGTTCGCGACCGGGAGAAAGGGGTTCATAGCAGACAGCTAAGGTTGTGGGTGACGGTCCGCTAAAGGTGTAATAGACTGCCAAGGATAGACATAACTGTTTGCGCTGAATATTCTATTTCAATATGTGAATATTCTAGTTTAAAGATATGAATATTCATTTTATATGTCAGTAGCGAATCGCCAAGCCTAGCTTAATGGTTCGACAAGATACAAAGTCAGAATTGTTTTAAAAGGATCAAAAACCCAAATTCACCTCACTTGCACCTTCTTCTCAGTTCTCTTTCTCTACAAACAATTCACTTCATATATATATATATATATATATATATATATATATATATATATATATATATATATATATATATATATATATCTAGAATCTTAACAGTTTGGTGGCTCCTTAGAGCGATCAGAGGTTGTGTTTGCCCTCCTTACCATTGATTCAGATTAGAATTTATGTTTGGAGGCTCGGTTCTTTCATGTTAGATCGCTTGCTGGTGGATTTGTGATCCTTCAAAAACATTGGTGTGCTTCAGATCCACTGTGGTAAGAATCTAAACCATTACATGATGCATTACTATGGATATAGGGAGTAAACCGAGGTATTGAAAAGAAACAAACCGCTGCCTAGTGGTTAGCATGCATATTATAGAGAAGATAACCATATTTAGATAAATGAATTTGCCACGGGACAATATCCGGTCTAGGTATGAAGTGAGTGATGTAATTGATTGTTATGTCATAACCATGAGGTAGCAATTGTAAAATTTGACCCATTTTAAATATCCGAAACCCAAACCCGAATCCATTTTGAACGTTCATGCAATGAAAAATTCATTATTAAATTTTTTTATTTATTTTAACGAATCCAATGCATTAAATGTGTAGTTTAACCAATATTGTGAATTATTTTATTCAATTTTTATTATTAAATCATCTAAATAATTTATAATAATTTTATAATTTATAAAATAATTTTTTATAAATTTATAAAGTCTATTTGTCATTTATGAGTTATAATTATTAAATAATTAATTTACAAAGTTTTACAAATATATACATTAAAAAGTTTAGAATCAAATTAATTTATTTTTAATTTGCTAGGGTTTATAGGTTTGGGGTTAAAAATGCAAACATTAAAATTTAGTTTTAAAAGGTTTTACAAAAAGTATAATGCCTTCAAATCAACCCAAATTAAACCAATAGAACCGCTCGTCCACTTCATGCATATGATTCGAACTCGTGAACCGTTTCAATTGGAGTTAATCGGTGGTTGAAACTGTTCCATTGTAACCGATGTTCATCATTCAATTTCATATCTGTTTTCACTCGACATTAATCAATTGACACAATCAAATGAGCGATAACGCATTACTAAGCATCGAGATCATGATAACCGAATCAATTGAAACCTGTAACCGTGAATTCCTTATCAATTTGAATTCGAAACCCCCGATTTAAAACCTTCATTCGTAAACCTTGAAACAACAACATTTGACCCTATATAACTGAGGGGAACGTTTCTAATCGACCCTCTCAAACTCTCTGAGCAACCAATTGTTTCTGAAACACACACAAACAAGCATTCGATCATCGATTCATCTTGTTCCTGTCACTACTTTTCTACGTTCATTCTATCATCGAATTCGACTTCAATCCAGGTAATTCTACACACACTATTTGATGCAGGGAATAAAAGCCCTATGTTTGATTTGATTATCGACCATGATTTCATGATCAATTGGATTGAATTCGATATCTAAGGTTCATGCGATTTGGGATTTGTTTAACTTGTCTTTAAAATTTTCTAATGGATCAAAACTGATATAGGCGCCAGCCAGCCGGTAAGGTCATCATGCTTATACACACGGGACCCGCCTTCAACCCTGTATACCTATCTATATTTTTAAACCCTTATTTTTATCATTTTTAAATTACAAGAAATTATTGTTATATTAATATAAAAATTATTTCTTTAAGTAAGTTCATTCCATTAATTTCTGAAATTCTAAACAAATATATTTTTTTATTTTCTTTATTTTTGAAGGTTTTAATGTTATAAAATTATTGCAAAAAAATTATTTAAAATTTATAAATTAAACCTAAACCAAAAACTATATTAAAGTATTTTGCAAAGGATTTAAATGATTAATTATCATATTAATTGAATTTGACCAAGAGTTTAAATAATTAATTATTAAATTAATTATTTCATTTCTACGCTTTAATACTCATTCAAATGCTTTAGACTAAAGTTTTTAACTATATTAACTACTTTATTTCGGTTATTATCAATCAATATTTTTTAATTCACTTATTCAGTTATTCTATCTTATCTAATCAAGGTAAATCAAATACATTATTTTAAATCATTTGTAAACCCTAAATCCCAAATTGAAACCCTAGTTTTAAAATCAATCTAGTGTTAAATTATTTTTTAATCTATGACACCGTTCCTTAGGTTGACCATGAGGATTTTTAAAAAGGAACATGCTGATGGGTTATACGCCAGGGGTAGAACTGAGCAGTGGGGTCACAAAACTAGGGTGTTTACCAGGTCTAAATCAAAAGGGAAATGGCGATGTTATGTTTGTAATTCGGACAAACATTTCAAGAAAGATTGCCCCGAATGGAAGAAGAGAAAAGGGGAGTATAATACCCCTAGAAACCTTAGTAGTCAGCAACCTCAAGATGAGAGTGTTGATGGATATGATAGTGTTGATATGTTGGTTGTTTCTAAGAGTGAAACTGGCCAAGAATGGATCATGGATTCCGGGTGTTCCTATCATATGACTCCAAATAGACAGTTCTTTAAAGTGTTAAAGATGGAGGATCTTGGATCAGTGAAATTAGGTGATGATAGACCTTGTTTGATTAAGGGAGTTAGGACTGTACCCTTAAAATTGTAGAATGGATCCATGTATGAACTAGAGAATGATAGATTTATCCCAGAATTAAAGAGAAATCTTATGTCACTTGGGTCCTTTGAAAGAAATGGTGGTCATGTGAGCCTTGCAAATGGTAACGCTAAAGTGATTTGTGGGTCAATGGTGATATTGACTGGAACAAGAAAGGATAACAATCTTTACTTACGGGATGGTCAGGTAAGTGGTGGTACTGTGTCAATAGCAAATGTTAAGATTGACAGCAATACCATGATGTGGCTATAAGAGGCTGGGACACATCAGTGATCAGGGTTTGACAGAGTTGAAGAAGCAAGATGCCATTGAAGGTCTTCTTAAATATAAAGATGGTTTCTGTGAACATTGTGTTTTGGTAAGTCTCACAAAGTTAAATTCAGTAGAATGGGAGCTGTACTAAGGGGGACTTAGACTATGTGCATGTTGACTTATGGGGGCCTGCCAGGGTTGCATCTTTAGGTGGAGCTAAGTATTCTTGTCCATTATTGATGATTATTCCAGGAGGGTTTGGGGTATGTGCTTAAGAGCAAAAATGAAACTCTTCCTAAGTTTAAGGAATGGAAAAGGTTGGTGGAAACTCAAACTGAGAGGCAAGTCAAGAAGTTGAGAACAGATAATGGATTAGAGTTTTACAGTGGTATATTCAATATGTTTTACAAAGAACATGGTATAGCTAGACATTTAATTGTCCTGGTACTCCATAACAGAGTGGGTTGGTGGAGAGAATGAACAAAACACTCTTAAATAAAGTAAGGTATATGATGTCTAGTGCTGGTCTGCCTAAGACATTTTAGGCTGAGGCTGTTTATAGCTGCTTATCTTGTAAACTGATCACCTTCAACAGCAATAATACATGGCAACTCCAATGGAGGGGTGGATTAGGAACAAGTCAAGTTATGCTCATTTAAAGGTGTTTGGTTCTTTGGCATATGCACATGTGAACCAAGGCAAGCTTGAACTTAAAGCCATTAAGTGTATTTTCTTGGGATATCCTGATGGCATCAAAGCTTACTGATTATGGAGGCTAGATGATGCTAGCCCTAAGGTAATAGTCAGCAGAAATGTGTTCTTTAAGGAATATGTAATGTACAAGATATGATGGTACAGAATCCTATAGAATGAAGCACTACTGAAGATGATAGGAGTAGTAACATTGAGGTGGAGCTAGCACCTGTTACACATAGTGGTCAATGCCCTGAAAGTATAAATGAAGATAGGGTTAGGGGTAGCCCTTTGTTTAATAATAAAGAAAGTGAATATAATATAGCCAAGCACAGGTAAAAAAAGAGTTATTGTTCCTCCATCTAGATTTAGAGATAATAATGAGATATCAACATTTGTATTCACTATAGCTGAAGAAGAATGTCAATGTAAACCTATGTCTTATGATGAAGCAGTTAATTCTGGTCATAATAATAAATGGATTCAGGCTATGGATGAAGAGATGGAGTCTTTGATAAAGAATGAGACTTGGATTTTGGTTGATAAGCCTAAGGAACTAAAGATTGTGACTGCAAGTGACTATATAAGGTCAAAGAATACATTAATAGTGTAGAGGCTCCTAGGTTTAAAGCAATATTGGTTGCTAGAGGTTTTACACAAAGAGCTGGTATAGACTACAATGAAGTGTTTCTCCTGTTGTGAAACACTCATCAATACGGGTGATCTTATCACTGGTGGTTATAAATGATTATGAATTGGAGCAATTGGATGTAAAAACTGCCTTTTTACATGGAGATCTGAATGAAGACATTAATATGAAGCAACCTCTTGGTTATGATGGAGTGGTCAAGAAACAAAGGTTTGTTTTCTTAGGAAGTCTTTATATGGTCTAAAGCAGTCCCCAAGGCAGTGGTATAAGAAATTTGATGATCACATGGTTAGTCATGGTTTCAAAAGGAGCATGTATGATAGTTGTATGTATATGAAGGAGTATGAAGTTGGTAATTTCATTTACTTGTTGCTGTATGTCAATGATATGCTAGTATGTTGTAAAGACAAAGATCAAATCTCAAATACTAAGTTAATGTTGATGAAGGTATTTGAGATGAAGGATTTAAGTATGGAGATTAAAAGAGATAGGATAAACAGGAAACTGTTTTTATCTCAGATCTTGTATTAGTAAAGTTCTGTCCAACTTTTACATGCTCAACAACAAATCAGTAATAACTCCTCTTGTTCCCCATTTTAAATTGTCCGCTCAAGATTTCCTAGTGACTGATGAAGAAAAGTTTAAGCTGTCACAGGCTCCCTATGCTAGTGCTGTAGGCAGCTTAATGTACTTAGTGGTTTGCACACGACCTGATTTGGGTCATTCTGTTGGTATGGTTAGTAGGTATCTCTCTAATCCAGGTAAAGTTCATTGGGAGGTTGTTAAGTGGATCTTAAGGTATTTTAATGGTACTAGAGAGCTTGGTTTAATCTTTGGAAGTCTCCTAATGTGGAAAAGGAAGCTGTAATAGAGGGATTTGTGATTCTGATTTTGCAAAGGATCCTGACAGGGGAAGATCTGTTACTGGGTATGCTTTTATGGTAGCTAGTAGTTTAGTTAGTTGGAGATCTACTTTGCAAAAGGTAGTTGCATTGTCTAGTACTAAATCAGAATATGTTGCCCTTACAGAAGCAGTTAAGGAGGCTATTTGGCTTAAGGGATTTGTTTCTAAATTGGGGTTAGTTTGAAGGGTGTGTTGGTGAATTGTAATAATTAAGGAGCTATACATCTTTTTAAGAATCAGGTATTCCGTGAAAAGACAAAACATATAAACGTTAGATTGCACTTTATTAGAGATGTCATTAGCTTTAAAGAAATTGAAGTTGCTTATGTTAATATAAAGAGGAATGTTGCTGATTGTCTGACTCAAGCTGTAACTGGAGTTAAGTTGCAGGATTGTTTGCGTTGGTTAGGTGTTGGATAACTTTGTCACTAAGGTGGAGATTGTTAGTATATAGTGATCGAAGTTATAGTGTTTGGTAAACTTTATTAATGTTTTGCTAACTAGTATAAAGTAGAGGGGCTTATCATGTAACTTCGTTTTAGTAGGTTGTTTAAAGGTAGTTAGCTAGTCAATTGAATGTAATCCTTCTTCTTGGCATGAATGGTCTTGATGTGATCCTTCTTCGTATTTTTGAATAAAGTTCTACAAACTTTGATTTCTTAATTCATTTCTTCAATTTGTATTGTTCTTCGTTGTTGTTGATTGTTTGATTTCTAAGTTTTAAACATTTCCTTTTGAATGTTCATTTCGTACTTTCCTCCTAATTGAAAGTTAAAAAGAAAATAAAAATTGCAAAAAAAAATAAATTATATTTGACTTTCTGGAATGTCAGCCGTACGTTGAGCTAAATTGCACATTATAGATATTACTAATTTCCAACTTGATTATGCATATAGTTTTACCTTGTGCTTTTTAAGTTGTACCTTACTTTTTTTTTCTATTTTTTACTTTTAACATTAATAGTTTCCATCTTCTACATTTAAATTTAACATTTTTTTTACTTTCAACTTTGGTCTCGTATATTTTTTATCTTTTACACATTTTTGTTTTACGTTTCGGTTTTAAATTTTAAAGTTAACATGCCGCAACATGCGTATGTGGTTCAACGTTTTTATCAAATTTTTGTGTTTAACGACCGAGTTATGTTGACGTCTATTTTTTGTTTGGTTATATTTTAACATGCCGCAACACGCAACAATGAGCGTGCATGTTTCAACACAGAGGCGAAGCTTTATAGGGGCCGGGGGCCCCCGCCCCCCCTCTTTTTTTCGTCAGTAGTGTAAATTTTCGGCTCGATAGTGTAAATTTTCGGTCATGTTTCAACATGTTGACGTCTATTTTTTGTTTGGTTATATTTTTATCGTTTTTATTTCATTTGTTTTACGATATTTTTCGGTGGTGTTAGTCGCTATTAATACTAGTTACTCTTACTTACCAAGTAAAAAAATCAAACTTTTAATTAAAAAATAAAAAGTCAAGATAACAGATGCAGAAAATCCCTGTAAATCCTCGTATAACTTACTGATTTTAAATTCTCTTTGCACCAGTAAAAACAGTCAAAATAGAATATTCAGAGCTGTAACTTCCACCTATGGCCAAAACCCATTTGATTTTAACGAATAATGATTACAAATTGCCTGTCTTTTTCATCAATTTCTTGTTTATAATGATCTCCAATTTTACAAAAATGGAATATTGAACTACAAACAAAATGCTGTCATTTTCGACATTCTTTAAGAGTTCTGTCTTTTGTGCGGAGAATAGAGGACACAGTTTATATATAGATTCATTATTAGCAACAACAAGAGCAAGAAAGAAAGTGATATATATACACATACATATATACATATAGAGAGATAATATTTAATCAATCATGGTGGAGATTTTGAGGCCATAAGGAGGTTGTTCTGACTTGTTCTTTGTTCAGGAGCTTAATAGATTTGGTGGGTACCTCAAATCTTTGGTTAAAAATTTGTTTTTTCACCTTAATTTTCATAAATTAATCAACTATGTTCTACACTTTTTTATGAATCTAAGGGTTTGAATTCTGACATGGGTTGTTAATTCAAGATTAATGGTGTTGTAGATTGAATGTTTAAAGAACAATTCCATCATTTTCTTGTTTTTCTGTCATATTTCATGTAGGGAACCATTTTTTTTGAAGAAAATGGGAAATTTGTGTGAAATTTCAAGTCATACCCAACTTGTGCTCTTCATTTTTCATGTTGAACATAATTTGCACATCAGTTGTTTGTTGAAAAGCGCAAAAGAGCACACACTAGTAGTAGTCATGTTGAAGAAGGCTCTTTTTTAACCCTTCAAATTCTTTCATTTCTTCAGTGGTTTGTTTTATATTGGTGTATTTATGGATAGAGAATGTCTTCTTTCTTGTTCCTACTTCAGGTAACTCTTTTTCCCATATGTGAAACTCTCAAATCCAGAGCAATTATGGTACAAACACTTGTACATCATGCAGTTAAAGGTGTACACTCCTCTAGATTTGAGAGTTCCCTCTAGCAAAAGGGCCTAACCCAATTCAGGTGGAAGTGCATATTTGGTGTAGAGTTCAGTTTATAGTGTTGTCAACCATGTTTTTCATGAAGAGAACGATTCATATGTTCTTACACTAACATTGAGTTCATATACAGTTGAGCCTAAAATGGACTTCTCAGAATCGACGAAAGTTGTATACGGTAGGATACAAAAACTAGAACCTGAAAAGGTCTCCAAGATATCGGTTATCTCCTTTTGCAAGATCATGGTGAAAGAGAGATGATCAGACTAGCTTTTGGCCCTGATAATCTAATCCACTCTTTGATCAAAAAAGCCAAATCCCACCTCAGTTTACCCTCGAATTCAACTGTTTCGACTCCAATTTCACCACCTGGGATCAGTTCTGCGTCAAGTATGCCCATAAAGTTCACACCCTTCTCTTCTTGTGATCCTCATGGTCAATCTTTAACCGTTTATCCAGCTTCATTTCCTGAAGATTACCACTTCCAAAACCAACTTCAGTTATTGTCATTAGACGATCAGATCGAGCCTGTTAAGCGATCAAATTACAATTATTATCAATCTGAACCTATATCAAGTCCTAGAATCAATACAAGGTCTGCTAGTTTACCTGAATTCCCTATCAAGATTTGCCATTACTTCATGAAAGGCTGCTGCAGGCATGGAAACAACTGTAGGTATTATCATGGTAATCCTGTTTCCGAGACCTTTAGCCCCGGTTTAAACGAAGACAATAACATCTTTTCACCTTGGTCTCTCAAGAAACTAGAGATGGAGCTCACTGAACTTTTGAAATCAAGAAAAGGGTTTCCGGTTTCCATTGCTTCTTACCAATGTTGTATTATGAAAGTTTGGGAAGACACTTCAGGCTGAAGGGTATCTCACTGAGAGCCAGAGGCATGGAAAATCTGGTTATAGTTTGACTAAGCTTCTTGCATGCCTCAAACGAATAACTCTCATTGATAGTTGTATTATATATTTTGATCATTATTTTGTTCTGTTATTTATTGATTTCTTATAGTGAATTTGTTCGTGTAAATAGGCCGCATGGGCAACATTCGGTTATTTTAGCTGATGATGTTGCTAAATATATGGATTATAGTGGAGAAGAAATGAACAAGGTGGTATAGTAGCAGGTTCTAGGCAGATATATCTAACTTTTCCAGCTGAGAGTACATTCACAGTGCAAGATGTTTCCAACTATTTCAAGTAGGTGGTTACATAAATATAATTTTTGTGTGTTCATATATGTTATGTGTATAACATATGGATTGAAATGAAATGGTTTACATTTTCTTGTATTGATGTAGAAAATTTGGGCCTGTTCATGATGTGAGGATCCCCTGTCAGCAAAAGAGAATGTTTGGATTTGTGACCTTTGTGTTTGGGGAGACAGTCAGGGTGATTTTGAACAAAGGCAACCCACATTTTGTGTGTGGGGCACGGGTTTTGGTCAAACCATACCGCGAAAAGTCAAGGGACGATAGGTAAGTTCATGGTTAGTTAAGCAACTTGTGGTGTCAGAGTCAGAGTGTCAGACTATCAGTTTGACATTGTGTTTGAAAGTGATTATGTTATATAACAAAATAAGCTGCAAGTGACGGTGTTTGAATGTGCTTTTGCTGTTTGAAGTTATGATAACCAGATAATAATCAAATAATCACTTTCAAACGCATTGCACATAGCCCCCTTCATATCTGTTGTTTATGCATAAATTTTTATACTAACAATTGTGTAATTCATGGTCTTTCATATTAGACATTAACCCAATATTTGTGCTTTTTTTCTGCAGGAAAATTGGGGACAAATTTCGCCATACTATGTACTATGGTGCTCACAATCTTGATGCTGAATCTGAGCTTCAATCAAGTGAGACATATACAATAATTTGACCTTTTTTTCATACAAGCATGCTCATAATTCAAGGTAATTTGACTCTTTTAACATTGATGCAGTGTCTAGAATTTATGAGAATTCAACATCCTTAAAGAACAAGTTGCTTATTGAAGAACAATTAGCAGCAAAACCACAGATCCATTTACATGCTTTGGGTATTCACTTGAAGAGTTGCAGCTATCTAAAGGTTAGAACTTGAAGCTATAAATTGTCAAATTGATGTTTAAAGTTTTAAACTTTATTTTTTATTATGTTTGTAGGTCGTAGAGGGCGCATAAATATCTCTTCTGCAGAGCAATTTGTCATCTGTTTGACGTTTTGAACAATGATTCGGCTTATGACGAAAGAATTAGGCAGATAAATACAAAATACAATGATCAGGAGAAGTAAGTTATACCATAGCTTATATATCATCCATAATCATAATCATTTTAACTAAACTCTTAATCTTAATATTTCATTTTCTTGACATTTTTTCGCTTTTCATTCTTCTTGGTTAAATTGCAGCAGCAGGGACTAAATCTACCCGAAAGTCCATTCGAGTCTCTACTAGGGAATGGAATATCAACAGCTGCATAATATCATAGTCACTTTTTCGTGTGCAGACAGTCATATAATACAACAGCAAAGGTTATAACAAAAGGTTCAGGTTTTTTAGCGGTTTAGGGCGAAAAAAGAATATTTCATTGAGTTACCGTTGACAATTATAGTTTTCTGATCATATATTTACGAAGAAAAGAATACAAGTGTAGTGAGTTATGCTCAGTTGAGTTGAAAGCTACAAGTAAAGAAAGAGATGTTTCCATTTCTTGACCAATATATATGTTGCTACAGGGATCTTAACACAGGGGTTAAGAGCCAAGAGCAGTGCAAGATGAAGCTTTTATGCTTTGGCTCAGGTCTGAGTGATGAGACTATGTATTGTATTGGTTTTTTGATTCTTGTTTTGGATGATCGTGTTCCTGGTGTAACCTGAGTATTTATACCAACCATCTCTTCCTTGATGTTCTATTTTTAGTAGCCTGTGTTTATCAATCCGACCCCAATCTTTCTCTGACTAAGAATCCATCTTCCCTTCGTGCAAAGGTTTCTGGCTTATAATTACTCCTGTTTGTCTTATAGTTGACTTCTCTGTTCTGACCTCTGACTCATTTGTCTTATGTGTTTGTCGTTTTATTTTGTTTCGTTTGTACTCTTTGCGTTTCTCAGGGTGATGTGAAGCCTGAACCTTGGCTTTCCTGTGTTCGCCTTGGCCGCGGCTTTTGCTTTAGCCCGGCGCGGCTCACCTCTTGTTCCCCTTTCGGCCGCGGCTCGGGTCTCAGCCCGGCCGCGGCTTCCCTTGTTACGTGTGGCTTTTTGTCGCGTCTTAGGTTGTTTCTTTCTTGACGTGTTTTTCCTGACGTTGATTCCGGGTTCATATTGGCACCCCTTCAAGTCCCCCCAGTCCAATATTATGACGTTAGTCATCATGTTGGACTATCTCTTGGCTTTCTCCTGTTTTTTCGAATGTCCATTGACGGCTTGTCTCGGGTATTGTGTAACCGTCCTATATCTTTTGATTAGTCCTTCTAGGGAGGTGTCATGTACCGTGCCTAGGGCCCCAAAAAATGGCGGCTTTATGTTGGTTGCAAGTGTCTAGTCGCTCGTGTCCTGTGCCCTTCGTCTCCCTCACTCTCCTATATAATGCAAGACCTTTTCATTTGCACACCCCTTCAAAAATTCTTCCCTCACTGTTGCCCGATCCCGCGGCCGGCTGTTGGCCCCCTTGCGGCTGCTGCCTTGCTCTCGTTAAAGGTTTTTCCCCCTTGCTGTGTGCCGCGGCTGCCACTCTTGTGCCGCGGCTGCTCTTGCTTTCACCTTCGTGTCGCGGTCGCCCCTTGCCTTATTCAAAGGCTGCTTCTCCGGCTTTGGTTCGGCCGCGGCTGCTTGCTCGACACTGTTCTGTGCCGCGGTGCTTGCTCGGTTTGTTCTGTGCCGTGGCTGCTTGTTCGGTATTGTTCTGTGCCGCGGCTGCTTGCCCAAGATTGCCCTGTGCTGCGGCTGCTTGCTCGACCTGTTCTGTGCCGCGGCTGCTTGCTCGGTATTTGTTCTGTGCCGCGGTTTCTTTTCTTTCTTTTGGCCGAGTTGCTGATTAGTGGGTGGTTTTCTCTTGAGGCTGTTTCCATCTTTTTCTTGGCTAGCAAATTGTGAAGTCTGTGCTTTTCCTTATTATTGGTTAGTTACTTGCCTTGTCTCTTTATTTTCTTATGGAGTGTAGGAATGACATGAGTGTTCAAAGGTCGGTTGTTAGTGAGGATTATTTGAATAACTTTGTGACCCGATATGGCATAGACCGTAGTTTGAATCCCTTAGTTCCACCTCCTGAGTCGTCGGTTAGGGATGTGCCTCCCGGTATGATTGCCCTCTATTGTGCGTTCTTTAGCTTTGCAAACTTTAGGATTCCCGTAAGCCGATTTTTATGCACTATTTTGCGTTATTATGGTATACATCTTTCGCAAGTGGTTCCGCTTGGTTTAACTAAGGTCTTCCACTTTGAGGTATCGTGTCGGGCTCATCAGTTAGTGCCTGAGATTAATCTCTTTCGAGCTTTCTATAAGCTTGCTCATGTTGGTGATTGGGTTACCTTCGAGAAACGTAAAGCGCCCCGTCCACTCTAGTGTCTCGATCACTTACTAGTTTGAAACATTGGAAAGACCACTATTTCTTTATTTTGCTAGCATAATTCCTTTGAGATGAGTTGGTTCCCGGCTCGGGAAGAATTGATGATCCGTTGCCTGAAACCAAGGATTACGATGCGTCTGCTTATGACACCCTGAAAGCCATCCCCACAGCATTGCAATCCTTTTCCGAGCATTTTCTTGTTATGGTCGGTATTAGCCGTAACTGGTCTGAGCCTAACCTGCTGCCGTGTATATCTTATAAGGGCCGACGTAAGTACTTTTATTTTTTGTCGTTATGCATAATTTTCGCTAACTTACTTGTTTTGATCTACTGTTCCTTTTCATAGGTATGGGGCTGTTTGATCGCCTGAAGCTGTCTGCTAAGGATGACGTTACTGAACATACTGAGCCCCTTCTCTGGGTTCCCCTTCGATCTTGGAAGCTACTAGTGATGTCGTGGTTCATGCTGGGGAATCTATTCCTGGTTTTCCAGAGAAACGTAAAGGTCGTGCTGAGGAAGGTTCTACATCCATGAAACGCGTCAAGACTGTTGTTAAGAGGCAAGGTTTAGGTGCACCAGGCTTGAAGCCCGAGACTCTCCTCCTGCTGTGGTTGCGGCTGGGATGGCTGGTGCATCTTCAGCCGCGGCCGGGGATTCCTCGACTGAGGGATCGTCTTCCGATTCCTTTCTTCTGATTCGGCTGAGTCAGGGGATGACTTGGCTCGGGATGAGACTGTTGCCGATCCCCATTGTGGCTTTACCGAGGCCACTGGCTTGAATCCTCGCGAGAAGTTCATACCTGATTGGAATCTGGTTAACAGTTCACTCCTGACGACTCCTGAGCTTAGCAGGGAGTATATGTACTGGCTCGTCCTCCTGCTGAGTCTTGAGGCTTGAGAACTTGAATAGGAGAGAATTGTCTGACTCTGGTGTTCCTCTCTTGTGAATGGTTTCTTATCTTTCGTTGAGATTCACAATCGTTGGCTCGTAAGCAACAAAGAAGCTCGGGCGACGAAGAAACAAGTCTTGCGTTTGACTGACGATAATGCCTCACTTAAACTTCGTTGTGAATTGCTTGAGAAAGAGAAGAAGCATTTTGCAGATATTTCTGATGAGGCGGGAAAGAATCTTTCTCGTCTGAATGCTGAGTTGAATGACCTCAAGAACTCTTCCTCCAAACGCATTGCTGAACTAGAGGCTATGGTTTCTACTCAGAGGTCTGACAGGGAGTGGATTGTATCTACAGGCATCGGCTTGGCCTTCAACAAGATTCTTAATAGTGAGGAGTATCTTGGTACACTGGCGGAGCTCCTCTCCCTTTCGGATAAAGTTGGTTATAATGCAGGTTTGTGGCTAGTAATATTAGTTCATTGGTATTCTGTTATTGCTAACTTCACTTTCTGATTAAGTTAAATGTGTTGTAGGTTTGCTGGAAGGTGCTCGTCTTGTTGCTGAAGGAAAAAGACCTGAAGATGCGCAGAATTACAATAAGAATGCTGTGAAGGAATTACGTGATTTTCCAAAAAGTTCGACGAAGCTTCTTTTCCTATGACTGGATCCATTGCTGCCCTTGCTGCCTCTGATCTTGACGTTATCAAGGCTTTCCTTGTTACGCCGTGATGTAGGATTTGCTTCTTTTGCTAGTGGACTTTTGTTGGCTTGAACTAGTTTCGCCTTATCTTTGTTGTCATGTTATTCTGACTATTATCGCAGTTCTTTTGCTAGTTTATGGTTGTACCCAACTAGACTTGTACGCTTTGAAGTATGGTTTGCTTATTGTCTTATTAATCCTTGTCTTGTGCTAAAGGTTTGTTGTTGCTATTCATGATGTGCATGAAACAAAATTTGACCTGAACCATATAAACCGGAGTATTTCCGGGTTTGGCTGAAGAACATCATTACCCTGAGAGAGGGTTGGGCCGCGGCTACCCTCCTCTAAGGGGGTTGGGCCGCGGTGGCTCACCTAAATTTTGAAACGGGATGTTACCGGACTGTCATGTTAACTTCTCACGCTTTATTTCCTGCTTGATTTAACCCGAGTATTATCGAGTCATTATATCGATTTTCCAGGCTTGGTACTTGCTTGAGCCATCCGAGTGTTTCGGGTGTTACATTGATTCTCAAGCTGGTTACTTGCTTGAGTCAACCCGAGTGTTATCGGGTTATTACATTGATTTCTCAAGCTGGTTACTTGCTTGAGCCAACCCGAGTGTTATCGGGTTATTACATTGATTTCTCAAGCTTGGTTACTTGCTTGAGTCAACCCGAGTGTTATCGGGTTATTACATTGATTTCTCAAGCTTGGTTACTTGCTTGAGCCAACCGAGTGTTATCGGGTTATTACATTGATTCTCAAGCTTGGTTACTTGCTTGAGCCAACCCGAGTGTTATCGGGTTACTACATTGATTTCTCAAGCTTGGTTACTTGCTTGAGCCGACCCGAGTGTTATTGGGTTATTACATTGATTCTCAAGCTTGGTTACTTGCTTGAGTCAACCCGAGTGTTATCGGGTTATTACATTGATTTCTCAAGCTTGGTTACTTGCTTGAGCCAACCCGAGTGTTATCGGGTTACTACATTGATTTCTCAGCTTGGTTACTTGCTTGAGCCGACCCGAGTGTTATCGGGTTATTACATTGATTTCTCAAGCTTGGTTACTTGCTTGAGTCAACCCGAGTGTTATCGGGTTATTACATTGATTTCTCAAGCTTGGTTACTTGCTTGAGCCAACCGAGTGTTATCGGGTTATCACATTGATTTCTCAAGCTTGGTTACTTGCTTGAGCCGACCCGAGTGTTATCGGGTTATCACATAGTTATCATAAGCTATAAGACACAAGTGCTTAGATGTAATTTCTGGTGTTCGTTTACACCTTCTTTCTGAAAATTGAATTACATGGTTACATCTTGGTTACCCCATGATTACATATAGCATTTGCGCAGCTGCGCTCCATTCCATGTGCGTGGTACCTCCTTACCATCTAAACACCTGAGCCTATACGCTCCATTACCTCCAACTTCTATCACTTGATATGGGCCTTCCCACCTCGGCCCCAACTTCCCTTGGGCTTGGACTCTGCTGGCTTCATTGCTTCTTAAGACGAACTCTCCCTTTTTGAACTCTTGTCTTTTTACACGGGCGTTGTAGTATTGCTCTATCTTTTTCTTGTATTTTGCTTCTCGTATGGCAGCTGCCATCCTTCGCTCCTCCAACAGATTTAGATTAGAACGCAGCTCCTCTTCGTTATTTATTTCCATAGCTTCCGCGACTCGAATTGTTGGTAAGCCTATCTCTGCTGGTATCACAGCCTCCGATCCATATGTTAAGCTGAAGGGCGTTTCTCCATGGCTCGTCTTCGGCATTGTCCTATGAGCCCAGAGCACACTTGGTAACTCCTCCACCCAATTGCTTCCTTCGAAATCCAGTCGGGTTTTTATGCCCTCCACTATACTCCTGTTGACTCTCTCCACCTGTCCATTGCCCTGCGGGTGTGCGACCGAAGTTAAGATTTGCTGGATCTTGAGCTCGTCACACCAACCTTTGAATGGGTTTTCCGCAAATTGCTTGCCATTATCAGTCACTATGAACAGTGGAAGCCCAAAACGACAAATGATATGCTCCCATACGAATTTCTCACCTGCAGCCTGTTATCGACGCCAAGGCTTTAGCTTCAACCCACTTGGTAAAGTAGTCCACGGCTACTAGTAGGAATTTCACCCTTCCTACGGACTCCGGGAAAGGCCCCACGATGTCCATGGCCCATTTTTGGAAAGGCCATGCGGCATTGACCGGGATCATGTCATTCTTCGGCCGAAAAACACATTGGCGCGTGCCTTTGACAACTTTCACACTTCCTGATTTCTTCCACGGCACTCTGGTGCATCCCGGCCAATAATACCCTGCACTCATTGCTTTGGCTACCACCATTCTTGGTCCTGCATGTATCCCGCATATACCTTCGTGTATCTCATGTATCACATATGTGGCCTGCTCCTTGGTCAGGCACCTTAAAGATGGCCCCAAGTATGACCTCCGGTATAGAACTCCTGCTGCATTTCATAATGCAAAGCCCTTGCCTGTATTGCTCGTGCTTCCCTTTCTCCTCCGGTAGAGATCCTTCAGTTAAAAATCTGACTATCGGGGTCATCCATCCGTCTTCCTCTCTTGTTTCAACCGATGATACTTCTGGTTCTTCGATGGAAGACCTCTGCAGCACCTCCACCTTAACCTCCTTTGCAAGATGACTAAATGACACTGAAGCCAATTTACTCAGTGCATCGGCCTTCTTGTTTTTACTTCGCGGGATGTGCGAGATGTCACACTTCTCGAAACTGCTCATTATCCGTTTTGCCTTATCTAGGTATCTTTCATGGTGTCCTCCTTTGCATCATAGGATCCGTTAATTTGGTTGGCCACCAGCAGTGAGTCCACATGGGCGTGCAATTTCTTAATACCCATTTGCTTGGCTAGCCTTAATCGGCTATTAAGGCCTCGTATTCTGCTTCATTGTTTGAACTCTTGAAAGCTAACCTTAAAGCATAGGTTAATTCCTCCATGTTAGGACCCACCAGGATCAATCCTGCCCCGGAACCTTCATCATTTGATGCACCGTCTGTGTGTAGACACCACTCTTCCGGTGGGAGTTCCTCCTCCTGCATGTTAGGCGCATCTTCCTCTTCTTCATGAGGTACCTCAGCCAAAAAGTCAGCCACTACCTGCCCCTTGAATGCCACCCTCGGCTTGTACTCGATCCCAAAGGCCCCGAGTTCAATTGCCCACTTTGCTAGCCTCCCCGAAATCTCGGGTTTCCTCAAGACCTGCTGTATTGGGTGTCCAGTCCTCACTTCGATTGGATGCGCTTGAAAGTAACGCCTTAATCTTCGAGACGCGTGCACTAGGGATAATGTGAGCTTTTCCATGGGCGAGTACCGGGTCTCCGGGTCCTTCAATGCTCTACTGACGAAGTATATCGGGGTTTGTTCTCCTTCTCGCTCGGTCATCAACACGGCACTTACCGCGCCCTTGCTTGCCGATAAGTACATTACTAGCCTCTCCTTTGGGAGAGGAGCTACCAGTCTTGGCAGGTTACAAAGGTACCCTTCTTGCTGGAACGCCTCCTCTGCCTCCTGTGTTAAAAAGTCTTCTTTTAGGCAGTTCCGTAGGGTGGTTATAAAAGGTAGGGCGCGTTCAGCATGCTTCGATAGGAACTGTTAAGGGCCACTAATCTTCCATTCAACGTTTGCACGTCCTTTATGACTTGGGAGATGGCATTTTCAGCACTGCTGCAATCTTCTTGGGTTGGCTTCAAAGCCTCCTTTGTTACAATTACGCGAGAAACTTTCCTTCCTCAACCCGAATGAGCATTTTTCGGGTTCAGTTTCATGTTCATCGTCCGCAGGGTACTGAATGTTTCAGCGATGTCCTCAAGTAGGGCATTCTCGTCACGGCTCTTGATGACGACGTCGTCTACGTAGACTCGATGTTTCTGCCAATCTGGGATTTGAATGCTTTATCCATCAATCGTTGATAAGTGGCACCGGCGTTCTTCAGTCCGAATGGCATTTGGTGAAGCAGAAAATGCCGGCATCCGTGTAAAAATGCTGTCTTGTCTCGTCTTCCGGTGCCATTTTGACTGATGGTACCCTTTGTATGCATCCAGGAAACATTTTAACGGAAAACTTGACAGCGAGTCTACTTCAAGTCTATTTCTGGGAGGGGATAGCAGTCCTTTGGACAGGCATTGTTGAGGTCTTTAAAATCAATGCACATCCCAGCTACATCACCTTTTTTCACCATTACTGGTTGGCCACCCAAGTCTGATATCGGACTTCCCTTATAATACCCGCCTGTAGCAGCTTCTTGACTTCCTCTATCACAGCTGGCTTCGCTCCTGCCCCATATGGCGACGCTCTGGGCCACAGGCTCCTTGGATAAATAGGTTTTTAATTGTGCTCTGCGATATCTCGGGGAACTCTTCCATGTCGGAGGGTTGCCAAGCGAAGACATCTAAGTGGTTCGTAAGAGGTGGTAGAGTCGATCCTTAGCCGCGTCACTTAGCTGTCCCCCTATCACGATCTTCTGCTCTGGGGTATTGGGTTAACCACCCATTTTTCTTGAGTTGGGCATAAATCTTCTTCTTCCGGGAGGTAGTCCCCGGTTCATGCTTTTACTTCTTTGCATTCCCTACTAGAATACATTGTTACCACTCCGGTAGGGGTGGGAATTTGATTGCTGCATGCACTGTAGATATCACTGCTCCAGCATGCACAGCCTGGTCTTCCTAGTATGACATTGTGTGATGAGTCCGTCGTACCACAAGGAATGTCATTACAACTTCCCTGCCCCATGCTGTTTCACATGATTACCGGGAGTTGGATCTGGCCTATTGGCTGCAACATTTCCCCGAGAGAAACGTAGTTAGTTGATGGGCTTGGGTGCTGAGACCCTCCTGACTTCTTCATCCAGCTGTAAGAAGCAATGCTCGTACATGATTTCCGAAATACTACCGCTGTCTATGTATACACGGTGCACCTGATGCCCCGCGATATTGCTGATACTGTCACGGGACCACTGGCGAAGCTTCCACCATGGATGGAGGGAAAGAGATGCTTGGGCCATCCAGGGCTCCATGTGGTCAGAACGTCGCTTCTCCCCGATCCCTCAGCGCGCACCATGAAGATCTCTTTCTCTTTTCTCCTGATTGTGGTGTTTTCCTCAGTTCCCGCAAACAGATGGGCTAGTTTCCCAGTTTTGACTGCCACATCGATCTATCGTTTTAACGAGAGAACAGTCGTCGGTGTATGGCCGTTTTCCTTGTGAAATTCGCAGAATTTGCTCATGTCTCGTTTTACCCGGGTTTTTGTGGGGGGGCTTCACGAAGTTGACGTTTTATGTTGCGAGGATCTCACTGGGAGTTTGGTCAGTGGTGGTAAATTGATGGGTGAGAAGTGCGGGTTGGGGCGGAGGGTTGATTGCGTGGCGCTGATGGAAAGGTGGGCCCGAGAGGGGAAGTGGGGTTGGAGGCGTGCTTTTTCCCAGGGTTTTGGAACCCCAGACCGTTTTGGCGGTTCCCATGTGGGTGGCATAGGTTTTTCCCGCTTTTTTCTTTAGCTGTTCGCAGGCCTTCTTTCCCCTGACGAAAGCCTTTGCTCTCTCCAACATTTCTCTACTGTCTTCGGCAGGTTCTCATGGAAACGTCACTAGTTGATCGTTCCTTACCCGTGTGATGAAAGCGGATATCGGATCGTTTCCCCTGCGCCGCGTACTTGCATGCTCTCCCTTGAGTACCTGGTGATGAATTTTCTATGACTCGTTGTCGCCTCTTTTGATGTTATGAAGCTCAGTAGGGTCTCTGGCTGATTTCTTTGGCTGGCTGAAATTCTTCAGGGAAGCTGCTTTCCAACTCTTCAAAGTTTCGTATTTCTCCAGTAGGAAGGCTGTCAAACCATACTCTGGCCGCTCGATCAGCGTGGGGAGAACATGTGACCCATACCGGGATGGTCCACTGTCCACCTCGGCTGCTCATATGAAGATAGCCATGTGGTCATCAGGATCACCTGAACCATCGTACTTCCCGATATTGCTAGGCATCTGAGCTTAGGTGGGAACGAAAACTCCGCAATTTTCGGGATGAATTTCGATCTTGACTTTGCCGTGATGGTCGATACGGCTTGTCAAACTGTCTTCGTGGTCTGGTTTGGTGGTGGTCACTTTCATCTGTATGATCTTTGCTTTTCTTCCATGTTCTTTCTATTCGGTGGTTCCTCGTACTCAGACGCATTTTACGTCCTCAAAAGGACGTTCCTTTTGTTTTAACAAGGACAGGAGTTGATCTCTGTTTTGCTAACAAACTCTGGGGTAATCAGTCCACTTGCTGGGTTTTCTGTCTCTGGCACGACACCGACACCAGATGAGGGTGGTGTTACCAGGGTTCGTTCACCGTTGTGACAATGTTGTGATTGTCACGGGAAGGGGTTTTCTGACCTGAGTCCATAGCAAGTCGTTTGTGTGCTAACGTCCCACGGATGGCGCCAAATGTTGCTACAGGGATCTAACACAGGGTAAGAGCCAAGAGAGTGCAAGCAAAGATGAAGCTTTATGCTTTGGCTCAGGTATGAGTGATGAGACTATGTATTGATTGGTTTTTTGATTCTTGTTTTGGATGATCGTGTTCTGGTGTAACTGAGTATTTATACCAACCCTCTCTTCTTGATGTTCTATTTTAGTAGCCTGTGTTTATCAATCCACACCCAATTTCTCTGATAAGAATCATCTTCCTTCGTGCAAAGGGTTTGGGCTTATAATTACTCTGTTTGTCTTTATAGTTGACTTCTCTGTTCTGACTGGATCAGTTGTCTTATGTGTTTGTCGTGTTTATTTTGTTTCGTTTGTACTCTTTGCGTTCTCAGGGTGATGTTGAAGCCGGAACCTTGGCTTTCCTGTGTTCGCCTTGGCCGCGGCTTTTGCTTTAGCCGGCCGCGGTCTCCCTTTGTTCCCCTTTCGGCGCGGCTCGGGTCTCAGCCCGGCCGCGGCTTCCCTTGTTAAGTGTGGCTTTTTGGTCGCGTCTTAGGTTGTTTCTTTCTTGACGTGTTTTTCCGACGTTGATTCCGGGTTCATATCGGCAACCCTTCATATATACATATGCTACTTATAATTTACAATGCGTAGTTTATACAAAATTTCTAGTTTATGCTTTGTTGTATCGTGTGCTATATAGGTGTACTCTGTACCGAACCAACATAAGGCATGAACGAGAGTGGGATGTGGTTAATGTTTGTATTTGTTTTTGGTCAAGTCAAGTCAGGAACATTGTCAGTAGTTATATTATGTTTACGTTAAAGATAGAATTAATTATAATATGATATCTTATGTTTTTGTTTTTGATGTACTTCATGCAGTGCAATTTGTACATGTTGATTTAAAGATTAATCACAAATCATTAGCTGTGAAGCATGAAAAACCCACTGATTAATTTAGACCAATTATGATCTATTAGTACCAAATTTAGTAGGACCCCTTAAAAGCATAGCCAAACGTGTTCTTTTTTCAAAGAAGATTTAATTTGAAAGTTTTGGTTTGTGGGGAATTTGTTTCATCTTTTGTTGCTATACACATCTCCTGACTATCATTTTATCCTTAGTTTAAATTTTCAATGAAAATATCAAGCTAATTAGATCTTATAGTGCTAAGATCATTTCTTTTTACAAGTAAGAGATGATAAGTGGTTTGTACCTGTATATGAATCGTATGATCAAGTAGTTGAAAACACATTAATAACAGATGAAGTAATTTGATAATATTTAAAACTAGTCATATGTATATCGTATGTAATATTTTTTTTATTTGTAGAAAAAAATGTTTTGCAATCTCAAATTTTGTATTATTACGCAAGAGTTCACCAGATAGGATATTGGGAGCCAATCAGAGAATTGAATTTGGATAATTGGGCTTAGAAATCCATGTTCTTTATCAGTCGCTTAATTTTTTTTATTTTTTAAATGATAATGAGATTTATATTTATATATTTAGTTTTGAGGTGGGTAGGGTAGTGGGGTATGCAAATCTTTATAAGATTTGTGGATCAAGAATTGGCCCCTTAGGAAACCCTTGAAATTATGATGTGACAAATATAATATAAATAATATTCACAATCAAGTAGGCCAAATTGGGATTTTTGTTATGATGTTAACATTTCATGTTTTTGAAACCTAAGGTGTCAGAGTTGTTACAATCTATACTTGTTTTTTTACTAATCATGTTCGTATTGAAATCAGAATTTTATTTAATCAGGTGTTATTTTTTCTGGTATTCAGATTTCTAATAAATCACACTAGAATTTATGGTTGGATATGATACCATATTTTAAAACAATGTCACTAGAAAGAACATAATAAAAACACTTTATATATGAATTTTTTTTGCATATTATAGTAGTTTCCTAGGGTTTCATCCTTTGTAAATGATCAATATTATCAATGTACAAACATTCATAAAGAACTTTTATAATGTAGTAGATGGATTAACCATTCATATATAAATCACTAATTAGGTATTCAATTTCATCTTCACATCCTTCGTTGAAGAAAAACATATCTCAACAACTTGCCTTGCAATAATAAAACTAATGATAACTTTGATAAACAATAAACCAACAGATATAAAAATATTTATTGTTTACATTTTTTACAAGATTAAATATATATTTCATGTAGAAAACTTGTATCTACTCTCATGTTAGCAATGTAGTGTTGACTCGTACATATGTTTATATTTATCACCATCATTATCGTTATCATCAAAAACTATATGCATACATCTGGCAAATAGTAACTTTGTTGTGTCAAATTTAACCAAAATTATTACACGGGCTCAAAGTAAGTACTCATGTAAGTAATTTGGTGGTTACCTCGTTAAAGAGTTGCCAAGCTCTTAGATTTACACATCTAGTACTGTGTTGAAATGATCAAAGTCGTAATAATAACGATTGTGAATTTAGTCTTCTTTCTTTGGCTTGGGTGATGTCCTCCTCGCCGTTGCTAACTATTTCAATCTTATATTTTCACGTAAGATATGGACATCACTTAAAGTGAATCAAAACCTTTAAGTTTAAGTTAAAACACTTAATACGTAAATGTACAACATAAACTTCATCTTTATTGCTGTTTGAAAGTTTGAAAATAAGAAAACATAAATTTAAGAACTAAACATATTTTTTAACTTCTATGTAAACCGACATACTGAACGGGGATAATATAAAGGCTTAGACATTTCATTCAGTTAAAAAATTTACACAAGATTATTTAGGGGTGTTTATGGTTTAATTAAAATCGTGAAACCATTCAAACCAGTCATTGGTTTTTTATGTCCGATTTTTAAAAGCTTTGGTTGGTCGATTTGAAGTGTGAAAACCGTAATGAACAATTATCACTTATATTACATATAATTAATTATCAAGAAAACTTTACAAATAATAAGCTAAGTTTTGAAATTTTTTCAATAAAGTCTCTCCTAATTATTTGTTCCAATTAAGTCGTTAATATTTTAGAGTTTTCAATTATATCTTATATTTTTTATTTTTTAAATAACTCATAAAATTTTCAAATAATTTGGTTTTTTGAAAATAATGTTAATTTTAAAATATCCTAATTTTTTTAATATTTTATAATTACAAATGACCTAATTAGAACAATGCTAAAATTTTAGTGAACTAATAGAGACAAAAAAAATTATGAGTGATCTAATTATAACATTTCTGAAACTTGTTTACTATTTTATAAATTATCCTTTAATTACTTATATTTTATATTAGGTTTAATAAAAATAAAAAGTGGGCTAAGTATACCATCTTACTTGAAGTGTAGTTATTTAAATCGAAATTTTTTATACTCTGGCAAATGATGAATTATATAGTATCTGGTTTTTTATGCAAATGAATTTCCTTTGTCCATTGATTATTTTATGCAAGGCATTTACCAACAAACAATTCTTAAGATCGCATTATTCTTTAAATCGACTAGTTAAATCCATGCACGCGTGTTGCGTGTGTGATAAACGTACCGTTAACCATGACTTAAATAATCTATCATAGTCGTATATGCATCACAGACTCAATAGTTGGCTTAGAATCGAATTTCGGTCACGACTGCAAATCATAGTGGGTTACCACGCCGAGCGTATTTTTTTCAAATACAATCATAGCCAAACAACATCAAACCTACAAACACTTCACAGTAATAATAATCTAGTATCAACCGGTCTTAGAAAAGTTATTTGGTTGTGGCTGCATGCCATGAACGACTGCCGAGCCAAGACAACCAACAAGGGTTTCATGCTCTAATCATAGCCATGATAATAGAACACCGAAACACATACCCAAACACAGCTAGTCTCAGATGACTGACAGCTCGTCGTCATCGACGTCCATACCAACCGAATAACAAGAACCGGGATGACGGTGTTGACGGCAACATAGCAGCAGCAACGACCATCTCAAGGCGGACGGGGGTGGTGGTGGTGTAGGTGGTGTACTCTTGCTCTCAGGAACTGAAATAGGGCTTTAAGGTGGAGTGGGGGATGTCAATAAAAATTGTTATTATAACCATTCCTTTTATATATATAAATATAACTGATTTTTGTTTTTAAAATAACTTGTGTTTTTAAACCACGCGCGTTGCGCGTGTGATGAATGGGGCTCAGAACGGATTTCAGTTATGGCTGCTAACCATAAACGGTAGCCACGCCAAAGCAACCCAAAACCATTTTTTGAATATCATCATAGCCCGACACTATATTAAATTCAAAATGTACAACAGCATACAACATGTACATGTCTCAGATGAACACAGTTTCATCATCACCACTTGAAACAAAGCACCGATTCATTTTTCCGAATGCAGCATCACGGTGTAACCTCAAAAGCGAACATAGGGATAGGGGTCTCAGACGAATAGTCGTCATCATCATCGAACTATATCACCGACATATGAACCTCCTTCACGGAACCACAAAGGATGAGGGTTCTCTTTCCGTAATAACCGACCAACTACTTCCAGGCAAAACACGCGATAAACTGAAACATTAACAACAACAACCACCTGAAGACCACCGTCGGTCAACTCAAAGGCCACCAGTGGCAATGGCGACACACAAACACCAACCAAAGCCGATAAAAACCAGAAAGAACTTAGATTTAAACACAAAGGTGCACATGCATCAGAAAGATGGCATACAAACACCGGTACAGCCGGTGGTCAAGGAACAAGATTTGGTGAGAAAACCCCCAAACACACCACGGTGATCTAGTCTGATTTCCCACCACAAAAACTCTAAAAAACCCTCGTCGCCTCTAGTACCGCAACGATGATGACGACGACGACATAGATCAACGGTTGAACCATGGACAACCGCCGCCTGCATTACCTCAACCACAGAGGGAGGCGAAGCGGCAACAGAGCCACTGCCATAATAACTGCCGCCGTCGCGAGCCAACGCAACATCGCCGTCGTCGCCTTTCCCGCGATCGTCGCCTTTGGTACGGCCGACGACCACCACCAAACCCTAAAAAACCAGGAACCAGAGAGAAGCAGAGTCTCTAAGCATTTGATCAGCCGACATGCAACCACCGGCGAGAAAGGAGCACAAATCGAAGGTCTTAGAGAACAAAGATGGTTGCACCACCACCATCGACACAATCAGTGGCTACAAGAGTGCCACCTGCTCCACCTCAACCACAAAGGGGAGGCAGAGTGGCAACAAGCTCCACCGCCACCGGCACATTAAAAATAAAAAAGATGGAGATCTAAGCGACCAAACCGTAACCACTACCGTCGCCTTTGCCCCACAAACAACAACAGCAAGGCCGATGCGGTGGTTTGGTCTCCCGCCGCCTCAAATCGCAGCCACCGTAAAACCCCTGTTCATCTCAAGTTTCTCTCTCTCTATATATAAACCCTTCGTAGGAATCATCACACACACAAAATGAGGTGAAACACTTAAAAGGGGAAAATGTCATCGCTTCATGAGGTTGTACAAAACGCAAAGGAGATGATGAAACACTGTTCATTTCCTTTGCTAAATAAATATATAGGGTAATGACTGATTATTTTGCTTTAATGAATGATTTAACAAGTTTAGCGAAAAAGAATTTTGAGAAAGGTAAAAGTGTGAAATCAACCAGTTATTAATGGTTATGTTTGGTTCAGTTTTGGTTTTCTATGAGAAAAAAACACAATACTAAGGTTAACAGTGAACACCCCTAATTGCAATTTGCACTTTGTGTATAATTATCCATAGATGTACAAAACAGCAATACACAAACACATTTCCATACACAACATGCCTAATCATTAGAAACAAGGTTTTTTTTCTTATTTAATATATACTAAACACATTTCCATGTGTTTAGTGGTTGCACTCACTTTTGTTTTTTTACATTTAATTTTATATTTTAGTATAATGTTTTTATGTTTTTACAATTTAACACAAATATTTTTTTACTTTTAACTTTAGTCCCCTATAAAAGAATTATAATATAAACATTTACAAGATATGTTAATTGTAATTTTCTATTTGAGTTGCATTAGTTACAAGGTTAAATGCATGATTTTTTATTTTACATTAATATGTGGTAATGGGCTAGCCTATATATGAAGATAGTGGGTCAATAAATAAACGATATATTTATGTTTATTTCTTAATTTGAAAACTTGTATGTTTTTTACTTTCCCTTAACTATTTCTCTCTTTCTTTTAATACTATAGGAAAAGAAAATCTATTTTGTTTTCAATTTTATATAAAAGAATTTTAGCAACTAATATAATCTTATTATGGTTATTGTTATGAATACATATTCAAAATTTATAAATATCATTATTTTTTAGTTAGTTAAGTATTTTAATTTTTACAGGTTTTTTATGGTTATATGATTTTCTGAGATACAGTCTTGACGTGTTTATTTTATCAACTTCTCGATGTGCATAATCAAGTCTCTCAAACTACAAACACTTTTTTATGTATTTAACCATGTCAATGGTATCGCCGTAACGCACGGGTACCACCGCCTAGATAGAAACAAAGAGAACAAAAGGACACAAAAAATATATAACGTCTACTATTCCTTCATGTTGATTACATATAGGGTAATACATTAGTTAGTCTCAAAAGATAGATTGGATTTTAATAACCCAAACTATTATTTGTTGCGCGTTTAAAAATTCATACTATTGATTTGCCGGTAACAATCCCAACTTTCATTTTTATTATCAACAACAATCCAGTAACATATTATTAAAAATTTACGCTTAATTTAAACCGATTTCCTTTACAATAATGATTATGAATGAAATGTAAAAAAACACAAATTAAATCGAGATTTAAATAAGTACAAATCGAGTGTAAATATATGATAATTATGCTACTGGGAATGTTATTAGTAATAAAAATAAAAGCTGGGATTATTGCCAGTCAAATCAAAAGTATGAATTATTTTGGCCAATGAGTAATAGTTTGGATTATTAAAATTCAATTTCCTTCTCAAAAGATAATTAATACAATGTTGCAAGAATCATAACCAGGCTCCAATTAATCAGCGATTAATCTCTAATCATAGGTTGGTTGATTCGATTTCAATCAAATCGAAAGTCCTATGGGCTAATAGGTCAAAATTGATCGAAGTAAGACCAAATCTTGCTAATCCAGGTATTATCCATTGTTGAATCTCAAGCAGAAATATCTCCGTTGATTGTATGTAAAACAATTTCAGAAAACCTTGGTATGTCAATCGGTAATGAAAAAATCTAAGATTTAAAAATTGATTACCGGTAAAATTGTTGAAGATAGAGAAATTCTACTTGGTGATCTTAATTCCTCTATTTTGTAGTTTTATTTATAACCAAGATGGAATTTGAGCTGTTCAATGATGCTCCTCAAGATGATTATCAGATTATGCCTTTGGAGTTGATATGACACCCAGTCAAAACATGTAAACACTCTATGAAACTAACCTAGCAATAATTTTTATTTAGTATTATTTGCGTTTGATTAGTTGAAAACTTAGGTTGACGGTTCTCACAAACCTCAAAGTCGGTTTGTGACAGTAATAGTAACAGTAATAGTAACAGTAATAGTAACAGTAATAGTAACAGTAATAGTAACAGTAATAGTAACAGTAATAGTAACAGTAATAGTAACAGTAATAGTAACAGTAATAGTAACAGTAATAGTAACAGTAATAGTAACAGTAATAGTAACAGTAATAGTAACAGTAATAGTAACAGTAATAGTAACAGTAATAGTAACAGTAATAGTAACTGTAACATCCGCAATTTTTCGAGTTAAAACTCAAAACCCATTTTGAACTTTCATATAATGGAAAATTCATCATTTAAAAATTCTTATATTCATTCTGACGAATAAATGTGATTTAATCAATATGGTGAATTGTGTTGTTCAATTATTATTTATCAAATCATTTAAACAAGTTATTATAATTGAATGATTTATAAAATATTTTATAAGTTTTGAAAATAAAGTTTTATAAATGTATGAAGTTTCAATTGTCATTTATGAGTTCTAACTACTAAATTAAAATAAAGAATTAAATTTCAAAGTTAAACGAACTTATAAAGTTATAAAGATTTTATAAATTAAAGTAAAATAATTCATTTAAAATAAAAAAATGAGAGTGATAATAAGTTTTGGGTCAAATTTAAAAACTATAAAACTTTGCTTTAAAGTTGTTTCATAAAAGACAACTATTAAAATAACAGGGACCAAAAGTGTAAATTTGTTTTAAACTAAAATTTACCCAAACCACCCCAAACCCACCGCGATTTTCCCCCGTTCTCCGGCCAACCTTCCGGCGAGCTCCGGCAAGTCCAAACGCTCGTAATCAATCGAAGTTTAACCCCGAATCGATCCATATTCTTCCTAGTACATGTTTCGAACTCGTGAGCATCAATTAATCGACTTTAAACGTCGGTTACTAGAGTAATCAAACCCATAACCGGCGACATCAACTCTTTAACCGTTCGACAATTAAACCTCAATAATAATCAAATTAATCAAACATAAACAATCATTAACTATTCCTAACCTATCACTACTTGTAATTTCATTTGAGAATCACACAAACCCACGTTCGATTATCTCCTCTATCGCGACCTGCAACTTGAGCGAATACCTTGATCGGAGTTTTGAAACTCGAATTAAACAGAGGGCTTTTCATCTTTGAGTTCATTAGAAGCTACGGTACAATGAATTGGATTATCATCGTCGTTTGAGTATCGAATCTGTGCTAAGAAGTCGCGGCCTGTTCTTGTACTCATTCATCATCAAAATTCACTCCAACCGGGTAATTAAATACATACATTTACTCAAAAGCATCTAGGGAAGCAAAGCCCTATGTTTAATTTCATTGTCTTTATCGTTTGGATGTTCAATTTGATCCATTTCATTCTAGGGTTCTTAGAATTGGGGATATTGTATTAACTTGGTTTTTATGAATTTAGAACCGGGATATACCGCGGCTGAGAGCCTTGGTTCACCAGTTAAGACACTATCCCATAAACAAGAGGTCCTCGGTTCGAACCCGGGCACTCTCTGTTTTTTTTAAAAGGGCTTTTAAGCCTAATTTTAATTATAGAAATTTTTAATAAATATAAAAATGATTTTACAAACTTCTAATATTTTTAAAAGCATCTAAATATTTTCCTGTAAATTAATCCTTGTAAAACCTTTTGACGTTTTATTGTAAAATTTATTTACAAATGTTATAACTAAATATATTTATTTATAAAAATGATTTATAAACTTATTAAATATTTAGACATGATATTATTTTCTGTAAATTTATTTAATAAAATATTTCAATATTTTTACTAAATAGTCTAGATAAATAATACATTTGGTTTATTTTCTTATAAAATAGACTTTAAATGGTGGCTTAAATCACTAAAATATTCATTCAACAATATCTATATATATTTATAAATGGTGATTATTTAAAAAGCTATAAAAGTATATTCTTATAGCTAAATTTTATTACAAATAATTTTTCCTTTGCATTTCTGTATACAAAAAGATGTACAATTAGTATATTTTTATTTGCTTTCTATTAAAACATAAGTGGTAAATTCTTGCTTAAAATATTTAACATACTTATAAAAATCCCCAAATTCCATCTAAAACCCTAGTTCACGTTAAAACATTAAACTTATTATTAAAACTTTAACCTTGTGAATATAAACATATTTAGGTGCCTTGTGACGATACACGTTGGAACGACGCCTATTATTATTCTTATTAGTCGTCAAACTTATACTTATTTTCCATGTGAGCATTTCCATACCCTTTTTTCTTATTTTCACACTTTGGGGTGAAACATGTTAACTTATATTATTGCACTTGTAAACTTGTTTGAGACTTGTAAACTTTATGGCAATTCATCATGTAAAGTTGTGGTTAGTTAAACTTTTGTGGTTACCATGTTATGGCGTTATATGTACAATCATTAACTATTGCTAGCCTAGCGAAGTCATAGATCTATGGGCCAGACAAGCCTGCTTGGTTGATCCAAGTACACTTAGCTAATTGTATAATCTTGTAAACGTTTGAGACTTGTAAAACTTTGTCGAGGTTTGATTGTTGCATTGTTCATAACATCCCTAATCACTTTATTCACTAACTTATGACTTGAATTGCCAACTTTATATTCTATGTATTGAAAACTACGGAATGCTCACCAACATTTTTATGTTGACCTTTGTTTAACATGTTTCAGGAAATACTCAAGCTTGATTTCTACTCTTTGAAGCTTACACATCTAGGAATGGACCTAGATAAATAAATGAAATAAAATGACTTGTTATGTTTATTTTAATTTCTTTCAGACTTATGATTGTAATGATACAATTGGAACTTATGATTAATATATTTGGATTTAATAAATAGCGTTATGTGGCTGTGAACGATCTTAACTCTCACACTTCGATGATTCCGCCCTCAAGGTTGGGGTGTGACAGATTGGTATCAGAGCTCATAACTATAGGGATTTAGGTTATTAGAAATGGTGACCTATACTATAGTTGCATGAACCTCATAGAATGATTCTTATCAGAGCTCATAACTATAGGGATTTAGGTTATTAGAAATGGTGACCTAGATTGGTATCAGAGCTCATAAACTATAGGGATTTAGGTTATTAGAAATGGTGACCTAGATTGGTATCAAAACTCATAACTATAGGGATTTAGGTTATTAGAAATGGTGACCTAGATTGGTATCAGAGCTCATAACGACATGTGGAGGCTACACTTATCGTCATGGGTTCAATTCCTTAGACTCTATGTCTAATATATGAAAATCTCATCAAGGTTTTGATTTTATAAACCAAAGAAATTTGTGTGACACATAGACACCTGTATTCTGGATTTCCTGGCAAAAGGCCTTCGGGCTAAGGCAAGCATATTATATAAATCTCATTGCGAGACCAGTTATGCTTACCTAGGGATTTCTGGGATGAGTGATAAACTATGGTCAATATACACAAATCTCTAAGGCCAATGGGTCAATTTACCTTGACGTGTCAATGATTCCAAATGGTAATGAGTTACTAAATGGAACCATCCTCTTTGCATCTTAAAAATTCTTGATTCGTTGAACTGGTTTATCACCAAAGTTATATCTCCTCAATCTTATCATACATAATGTTCCTGTTGATATTAAACTCATCCTAAATTTCAACTCTTACGTTTAACATCGTTACATGTTAGGCGTTTCATGTAACTATTTCTATACCTTGACCAACGTGAACATGGATCTTAATATACCCAAAGATATTGGGAATCTAAACCGAATGGTCTTCAAAACTTTAAATCATTACTTATGGTTTTCAAATCTTCTTAAGGGTGTGTCCCATAACTAAAGACATTCAATGCTGTAAGGTGAAATTCTTACATCTCGGGATATTTGTCTAGGCAAAGTGTAAATAGTGATTTGATTCGATCATTGAATCCGTTTATTTGACTTGAAACCCTTTAGATGAGTAATCACTTATAGGTACGCGTGTCTTCAATAAGGTTATGGTTGACCTCATATCTTGAAAAGTCCATGTATTTCCTTTCGATTGTGAATCGAATGTTCACATCTCATTGCGATGTGGAATTATTCTTGTCCTTGATTTCGTCTTCCCGAATTACACCATCCAAGATTTGAACACCATCAAAACTAATTCTGTCATCCCGAACTTAGCCTTAATCATAGAAAACATGATTTTCTCTTCCTATTAATGTTACATTGATGTAATTTGAAGTTTCTGAAATTCTAGCCGATATTCTTTCGTTTGCTAAGCCAAGCTTTGTAAAATATTCTAACTATTTTGCATCATAAGTAATGCAAAAGTCCGCAAGTCAACTTATGACTAAAGACACCCGTATCTCCTACATGAATCTATCTCATCAAAACAGGGGACTCCCTTACTTTGGTGATGACTTCCCATTCGCTATTGTTGTTCTTACGAAATTTCATCATCAAGATAGAAGTGAGTCTCTTACCTTGATGACCATATTTCCTTCTTGATCATATGAGTTCGTATGGTGTGTTTTATGAAATCTCATTCTCTGAACTCGGGTAATTTCCTTGTTTTGAGGACAGATTTCAATCATTTCCCTTTGGAACTCGTATTTCACGAATGAAATGACATTACCAAAATAGGATTGAATCCCGTACTTTGGTGACAAATGTCAATTCTCGATTGTTTTTTGTTATTATGAAATCCAATCATCAAGATAGGCGTGAAAACCATACCTTGATGATAATTTCAACCGTTTAAGGTTTTTATGAATGGTATTTTTCTTAGGTGAATGATCTCATCAAAGTAGGAATGAATTCTGTACTTGATGAAGTCTTTCATTTTACTATAATTCGTTTGATAAAACTTCACCGTTAAGATAGGAATGATTATCCTTACATTAATGGTAAGTTACCTCATTTTATTCTTGTGGATTCTTGACAATGAGTTAAGGTCAAACTCTCGTTGGTAGTTAAGAGTCATACTTTGGGAAATACACCACCAAGTTATGAGTGAAATGTTGGTACACATATCCCCAGTTCTAGTCTAGTGATCTTAAATGTAATAGACTTTCATCTTGTAACACATATGTAATGTTGAATCAATGTAATGAAAAACTCTTCAGTGAATGGTTGATTGATTGTTTAATGTCATATATATTAATAGTGTTTGTTGTTACACATATATATGAACATGTTATATAGGTTATAGAGTTGTTAGACATGTTCTGAATCATTTAAGGTTCAAGAATGTGTTTAACTAAGTATTCTGATTCAGTGGCATGACTGGACCATGCGAATGGGCCAATCGCACGACTGAACCAGGTGATTAGATCAATCGCACGATTGAGTCATAATACTAACTCAGTCGTACGAATGGTTCAGTCGTATGACTCAGTCGCACGACTGAGCCAGTCGCTTGGCTCAGTCGTACGAATGAGAGCTGTAACCTATAAATACCACTTAATTCGTGGAAAAACGCAACACTTCGAGAATTATCAACCCTAGCCGTTCCTGTTCGTCCAGAGAGTCCCTTCCAACTTCATAGAACGTTTCTGATCGATTCTAATCAATTCTTAACGTATTATCATCGTTAGTTTTGATCGGATTAACGTTCCCCTGATTGAATCGCCAATCAAATAGGATTCCACACTATTTGATCTGGTTTCACGTTTGAATCAATTAGTACTCCGTCCGTACACGGTCCTAACAAGTGGTATCAGAGCCTTGGCTCTTGATTCTTCGTGGATTCAATCTTGTTTTTGAAAAAGTCAACTTTTTTAAGCAAAAAAAATCCTTTCTTTCTGCTCTAAATCAAGTTTTTACGTGTGCATGTTCGGAAAAAGTCAACTTTTTTAAGCGAAAAAATCCTTTCTTTCTGCTCTAAATCAAGTTTTACGTGTGCATGTTCAGAAATTGAGTCTTTTTCGAGTGCAGCTGACTAGGGTGTCAAAAATTGCGTTTTTAGGTTAAGGTGTGTGAAAAATCTCGATTTCAGCTGTCTCAGTCGCACGATTATCTCAATCGCACGACTGAACTCCAATCGTACGACTGAACTCAATCGCTCGTTCAATCGCACGATTGACTCAGTCGGTCTGTCCAGTCGCCCACAGCCTCAATCGCCTACCCAGTCGTACGACTCAGTTCAATCGCACAGTGATTGTCTCAGTCGCCTCTCAGTCGCCCTTCTTAGTCGCCTAACAGTTTGCTTTCCAAGTTAAAGACTAAGACACAATGGACTCAGAGAACTTCGCATTCTCAGCAGGAAAGGACTCAAGGATTCCGAACCTCTTGCTACTGGAAAATGAGATTGTGAACCATAATAAACCTCCTAAGTTACTGTCTATTGATAAATTTCCTCAGTGGAAGCAAAGATTTGAAATACATCTAAATGGTGGGATACCAATCTCTGGAACGCTATTGAAACTGGCTAAATATGCCAGTTGGTGCTGATGGAATACCCCTGACTTTAAGTGGTCTGAGTGATGCTCAAAAGGTTGCTTATAATGCAGAGAAGAAAGCTTATGCAATGTTGACCCAGTCGATTCCCAAAGACATCTTCCATCAATATTCAGAACACAAGCAAAGTAAAAAATTATGGAATGCTCTTGAGAAGAGATATGAGGGTAATTCAACACTTAAATCACTAAAGGCAAAAGCGTTAAAGAAAGAATTTGACAACTTCTATTCTATTGGGAATGAAAGCTCGGATGATATCATCGATCGCTTCTACCATTTAATGAGTGAACTTCACACCATGGTGTTACAACGTCTAAGGAAGAAAAGGTGACAAGCTTGGCTGATGGGCTACCAGAGAAGTGGGATTCGTTCATTTCCACTCTTCGATATAACTCAGTGCTGGAAACTTTAGATATAAATGATTTCATCCTGAAACTGAGAGAAGAAGAGGTGAGGCACAAGTACAGGACAAAGAAAGGAGCATACACTCAAGATCCATTTCTCTACAACGTTACCCCTACTTCAACTGCTAAATCCTCCAGCGCTCCTGTGCAAACTGCTTTTGTGTCCAATACATCATCTGCAACTGAACAATGCTTATCATCCGGTGGTCAGTCTCATGTGTCATCAGGGGTTCAACAAAGCTCTACAGTTACTCAATCAACAAAGTCAGTGACAGAAAATCTGGGAAAAGTAACTGTGGAAGTGGCTAAGGAGCACATGGACCTACTTGCTGCTGTGGTTCATTCCTATGATGGTTTAGTAGCAGGGAAAATTGGAAATTGTCACCTGGCTGATGAAGATACGGGCAGGTGGATGAAAATGAACTAGAGAGGATGGGCATAATGTGGGCTCTCGCAAGTGCTGTGCGATGAGCAAAGAAGTTTGTGAAGAAGACAGGACAGAATCTGGTGGCTACCAAAGATACTACTTTTGGATTCGACAAGTCCAAAGTTATAAATTATATTATAGTTATGATTAATTAATTAAGTTGAGTTGTTTGAGTGTTTAAGTGTTCAGTCGCATAAGTCATATGCGAATGAACTTCAGTCGCACCCCTTACGTGCGATTGAGACTCAGTTGTACGAATAATAGGCGTATGAGCTCCAGTCATACGCTTCAGTCGTACGAATGGTTCAGTCGTACGACTGGGGTAAGGCGGTTATGTTGCATATATGAATAAGTAAGGCGGTGAAAAGAGATGAAAAGCAGATTTCTATCTACATCTACTTCATTCCCTGTTCTCTTTACACCCAAACACCCCTGTTCTTGCAATCGACTAGGCTAAACTCTGTTTTTGGTAAGTTTGAACATCACGGATCAATCCGGAGATGTTATAAGCTGTGTAAATGGTTGAATTTGATCCAACAATGCGTTTTAAATCATTGAATTGGTCTGGTTCATTTCTAAATTAAAATCCGGGAATTCGGATCCAAGTTTTTATGAAGTTTTGATGAAATAATGGTCCGAAACCATTGTAAACGATGTGTATAGGATCTGTTTTGAATATGATATAATTTGGATGGTTAAAACTCAAATTTTGAGTGAGTTTGGATCAAAAACGTCAAGAACACAGCTGCTGATTCGTTTCAAGCGAATGGGCCAATCGTATGCCTCAGTCGTACGAATGAGAGTCTAATCGTGCGACTGAGTACGAATGGAGGTTCAGTCGTACGACTGGGAACCCAGTCGCCTGGTTAGGAGGCCGAATGAAGACGAGTGAACACTGGGTACGAATGAGAACTCAGTCATGCGAATGAGTGGCTAGTCGTACGGCTGAAGGTTCAGTCGCATGGTTCATCCGCATAGGTCCAGTCGCATGAGTGCTCATTCGCATAAGTGTTCAATCGCATGAGGGCCCTGTTTGAGAATTAGTTTACTGAATCAAGGTTTATTGCTTTAGATATACCCTGAGTAGAGGAGGGACTAGTTACCTTGTATACGTGGATTGTGTAGACTGTGGTGAGGAAGTTGATAAGGTGAGTTCTAAGCCCTTTTCAAATGTTTGGTTTTAACATTCGGGCTAGCACACATACAATGATAAATGAATTGAATGTTTTAGTACCAGAATTGTGATAGTGATGTTGATATGTTTCTAACAGTTTGTAAAGCTGTTAGGGGGAAAGTGGGGTAATAAATGATTACCTGAACATTGTTAATCAGTACGTGATGGTAATGATTGCAGTGGGTCAGGTAGAGTGTAAAAGATGGTCATCTGAACATTGTTAATCATTATGTGATGGTAATGATTCCAATGGGTCAGATGGGGTGTAATGATTAATAAAAATATGTTAAAACTAGTGCTAAAAGAAAGAATGTGTGGGGTGTAAATGAATGTGATAATATTGGCAATAAGTAAAAGAAATGTTTTTGAAATAGTAATATGATGTAAATCTTAACAGGCCAGTTAGGGTAAGATGCCTGGGTGTGAAACTGTACAGTTTGATAGGAGTGATGACGATCACTCAGCTTTGTGAACATCTTGTGGTGACGACCCTAGATGATTAATTGGCATCCTACTGGATGAGAGATATTAACTGGTAGTTGCTGGATGTGGGCAACCGACGTTACTGGATGTGGGCAACCGACGTTACTGGGTATGGGAAACTGGTAGTTGCTAGATGTGGGCAACCGACGTTTCTGGGTATAGTAACTGGTAGTTACTGTATGTGGGCAACCGACGTTACTTGGTATGGGGAACTGTTAGTTGCTAGATGTGGGCAACCGATGTTCGGTGGGACAGGTCCAGTGGGACAAAGTAATGATAAAAGTTGAAATTATGATATTGCCAATATAAATATAACTCTTGTGTGTGTAAAGGTGCGGTTAATGTTTTAATGAAAATGTAGAACTCACCAGTTTATCTGATGTTTTGAGTATATTGTGTGTGCTAGGTAAGGAGGGATCCTCTAATAATAGAGGAAAGCAAGTATGAGCTGAACAAGGACGCTATCCCGGAGTAGTTGCTGGCATAGGATATAGGGCAATGTATAATTAAATACAATTATATGTAAAATGTTGTAAAAGTTGGGTTAATATATAATATTGTTTAAAGTCTTCCGCTGTAAGTAGAAAGCTCTTATTTGTGTTTGAAATATTAATCCAACTGCATGACATGCCTCCGGTGCCCTGCCGGGTTTAGGGCGTCACAGGTTGGTATCAGAGCAGTAGTTAAAGGGATCTAGCGTCATAATAACTAGATTTTAACTAGAAAATAGATATGCCAGCAGGGATAGCTAGATAGAATAGTTTATTAAAATAAGAGAGGGTGATGGGTCTATCATGAGAAGGAATAAAGAGAATAGTAAAAGTAAAGTAAACAATTAATAGTACTTGGCCAACATTATTAATAATTTACTTTACTTATATTATTCTGGTTATATACTTACATGCGAGTACCAAATAATCCTGATCTCGTTTTAATAGGTTATGGCTGAGAGGGAAAGTGAAAGAATGCAAGGTGGAACCTCGGAAGGAAATGTTGATGAGAGCACAGAGGTGCTCAGTATAACGAGACAGCAATTCCGTGATGCAATTGCTGAGGAGGTTCGTAAAGCCTTGAATGTAGCTAGACCTGATGAAAGTAGGATTGTTGATAAAGCTGAGGGTTCTAGCGAGAAGAAGGGAGTTACGTATAGTCAGTTCAAAGAGTGTAATCCTCCACGATTTTCTGGGGCTATGGATGTGGTAGCCACCTATAAATGGCTTCGTGAAATGGAAGCCGTGATCAAGTTGAGTGAGTGTAGGGAGGATCAGAAAGTAAAGTTTGCAGCCCACTCGTTTGTAGGTGAGGCTTTGTATTGGTGGGATACGATTATCCAGACGTTAGGGGAGGAGGCTACTGACAAAATGTTATGGCCTGAATTTAGAAAGTTAGTGTCGGATAAGTTTTGTCCGAAGGGTGAGATGGATCGTATAGAGATGAGTTTCCTACAGTTTCAGGCAGGTAATATGTCCCATAGGGAATACACGTCTAAGTTTGAAGAGATGGCGCGGTTGGTGCCTCATTAGTGGTTCCTGAAGAAAAGAAAATCTTGAGGTACACTCAGGGTTGCCTCAAGAAGTCAGAAAGTTGGTTAGATCATCTGCTCCGAGTAGTTACCAGTTGACGGTAAACTTAGCTGCAGATATGTATCAAGAAGTTTATGGTAGTAATGTTGCTCCTGATAGGAATAAAAGGAGGCGTGAAGAACCTGTAGTGCAAAGAAGATTTGAGAATCCAAGTTTTCAAAAGAAGGGTAGGTTTGGAAAGGGTCAATTTCTGAGGAATGTCAGAAATGAGCTGCCACGTTGCGGGAAATGTGGCAAGCTACATCAGGGTGAATGTATGATTGGTAGTAGAACTTGTTTTAGATGTCGGAAGTTCGGGCATTATGCTAATGAATGCAGTGAAAGTCCTTGTAAATGTTATGAGTGTGGAGAAACGGGACATATTCGTAGTGAATGTCCAAGATTAACCGTTAGAAAGCCTGAACCGGTTAGATCGATAAAAGGGTCAGGAAAAGGGTCAAGTGTGGCGAAGGGGCGAGCTTATTCTATATCAGCTAGTGAGGCTAAAGCTCTGCCAGATGTAGTCTCAGGTACATTTCTAGTTAATGGGATTCTAGCTAACGTGTTATTTGATTCTAGTGCAAGTGGAAGTTTCGTATCTGTTGATTTTTGTCCTATGCTTGCGTGTGAAATTCGACCATTAGAGGTAGCCTTTATAGTTGAAACTGCTAATGATAGATCTGTGATGATTAGTAGTATGATTGATGGTTGTTATATTGAATTAGAAGGATATAGATTGCCTGTTAAACTATATCCTATGGTGTTAGGAGGATTTGATGTAGTTTTGGGTATGGATTGGTTGGCAAACCATGAAGCCCATATTGTATGTAATAAGAAGTTAATTCAGTTAAGAGCACCGGATGGGAAAACGATTAATGTATATGGCGATAGAGATGAGTCAACTGTGAAAATAATACCTATGATGAAAGCTGATAAGTTAATGAGTCGCGGGTATGCATCTTATTTACTATATGTAATTGATTCTTAAAAGCCTGTAAGAAAGATAGAGGACATTCCTGTGGTTAGATTTTGTAGATGTGTTTCCAGAGGAATTACCAGGTATTCCTCCAAATCGTGAAGTTGAGTTTAGAATTGATTTGGTACCAGGTGCTAAGCCAGTTGCCAAGTCACCTTATAGACTAGCTCTATCAGAATTGAAGGAATTAATGAAGCAGATTGAAGATTTGCTAGAAAGAGGTTTCATTAGGCCTAGTTCTTCCCCGTGGGGTGCTCCAGTATTATTTGTAAAGAAGAAATACGGGAGTATGCGTATGTGTATCGATTATAGAGAGTTGAATAAGTTGACGATAAAGAATAAGTATCCACTTCCACGAATAGATGATTTATTTGATCAGCTACAGTGAGCTAGTTGGTTTTCTAAAATAGACCTTCGTTCGGGGTATCATCAGTTGAAAGTTAAGAAAGAAGATATACCAAAAACGGCGTTTCGTACACGTTACGGTCACTATGAATTTTTAGTTATGTCCTTTGGGTTAACAAATGCACCTGCTGCTTTCATGGATTTGATGAATAGGGTGTGTAAGCCAATGTTGGATCGATCAGTAATTGTGTTTATAGATGATATACTGATCTATTCAAAGAATGAGGGAGATCATGCCTGCCATCTTCGTGAAGTGTTGGAAAGGTTGAGAAAAGAAAGGCTTTATGCAAAGTTTTCTAAGTGTGAGTTTTGGTTGCGGGAAGTACAGTTTTTAGGACATGTAATCAATGCAGAAGGCATTTTAGTAGACCCTACTAAGATTGAAACAGTAGTGAAGTGGAGTCCTCTAAAGACGCCATCTGAAGTTCGCAGTTTCTTGGGTCTGGCAGGTTATTATAGAAGGTTTATTCAGGATTTTGCCAAAATCGCATCCCCGTTAACGAAACTGACGAGGAAGAATGAAGAATACGTTTGGGGACCAGAACAAGAAAATGCATTTCAAGAACTGAAGCAGAAATTAACCCAATCACCAGTGCTGTTGTTGCCAGATGGAAATGAAGATTTGGTGATTTATTCGGATGCTTCGTATCAAGGCTTAGGTTGTGTATTGATGCAGAGGGGACGAGTGATTGCTTATGCTTCCAGACAGTTGAAAGAACATGAAAAGAATTATCCGACACATGATCTAGAATTGGCAGCAGTGGTATTTGCCTTGAAGATATGGAGGCATTACTTATATGGGACGAAATGTACAATTTACACGGATCATAAGAGTTTGAAATATTTCTTTGATCAGAAGGAATTGAACATGCGCCAGCGGAGATAGTTAGAGTTGGTGAAAATTATGATTGTGAAATACTTTACCATCCGGGTAAAGCAAATGTGGTTACTGACGCGTTAAGTAGAAAGAATGAACACCCTTCGATCCGAGTTAAGTCATATAAGTTAGTAATAACCCCAGATTTTATGCACCAGTTACGAGAAGCTCAATTAGAAGCATTGAGAGAAGAGAACGTGAAGCAGGAACGAATGAAGGGTCAAACAAAGGATCTGGAAGAAAATAGTTTTGGGCTTAAGACAAAATATGGTCGTATGTGGGTTCCGATTAAGATGAGAGAGTTAGTGCTAGATGAAGTTCATAAATCCAGATACTCTATACACCCCGGTGCTACAAAGATGTATAAGGATTTGAAACAAGAATATTGGTGGCCCGGTATGAAGTTTAATGTGATGCAGTATGTGAATAGGTGTTTGACGTGTTTTCAGGTCAAAGCTGAACATCAAAAGCCATATGGTAAGCTTCAACCCTTAGAGATCCCGAAATGGAAATGGGAAGAGTTGACAATGGATTTCAGAATTAAGCTTCCGCGTACAGCTAAAGGTTATGATACCATTTGGGTCATAGTGGATAGATTGACACGTAGCGGACATTTCTTACCAATTAAAGAGACGTATAACTCTGAGAAGTTAGCAGAACTGTTTATTCGAGAGATTATTGCTCGACACGGGGTACCGTTGTCTATTGTGTCAGATAGACATACATGTTTTACTTCGAGATTTTGGAGAAAGTTTCATGAAGATATGGGTACTCGTCTGTTACACAGCACGTCTTTCCACCCAGAAACTAATGGGTTGATTGAAAGGACTATCCAAACAGTTGAAGACATGTTACGAGCTTGTGTTATAGATTTCGGTGGTAGCTTGGATAGTCATCTGCCATTAGTTGAATTCTCCTACAATAACAGTTATCATTCTACAATTGGGAGAGCCCCTATGAGATGTTATATGGCAGAAAGTGCAGGAGTCCGATATGCTGGGGAGAAGTTGGGCAGAAAGAGTTGGGCAGTTTGGAAATTGTACAGGCTACGAATGAGAAACTAAATCAGATCAAAGCTCGGTTTAAGGCGGCTCAGGATCGACAAAAGTCTTATAAAGATAAAAGACGAAGCATATAGAGTTTGAAGTAGGAGATAGAGTTATGTTGAAAGTATCTCCTTGGAAGGGAATTATCAGATTCAGAAAGAGGGGAAAGTTAAGTCCTTGTTTTATAGGACCGTTTAGAATTATAGAACGGATTGGGGAAGTGGCTTATAAACTAGAATTACCTGATCAGTTGCAAGGAATCCACCCAACTTTTCACGTGTCATAGTTACGCAAGTGTTTGGCCGACGAGAATGCTTATGTACCTTTAGATGATATAGAGGTGGATGATAAGTTGAACTATGTTGAGAAACCTACTGCTATAGTAGACAAAAAGGTGAAAAGGCTGAGGAATAAAATTATTGAGTTAGTTAAAGTACAGTGGTCGAATAGAAAGGGATCTGATTTCACGTGGGAATCAGAAGATGAGATGAAGAGAGATTATCCCCAGTTGTTTGAATAGTGGTTTCGGGGACGAAACCTATTTAAGAGGGGAGAGTTGTAACATCCGGTTTCTAAATCCGAACTTGTAAATTATATTATAGTTATGATTAATTAATTAAGTTGAGTTGTTTGAGTGTTTAAGTGTTCAGTCGCATAAGTCATATGCGAATGAACTTCAGTCGCACCCCTTACGTGCGATTGAGACTCAGTCGTACGAATAATAGGCGTATGAGCTCCAGTCGTACGCTTCAGTCGTACGAATGGTTCAGTCGTACGACTGGGTGTAAGGCGGTTATGTTGCACATATGAATAAGTAAGGCGGTGAAAAGAGATGAAAAGCAGATTTCTATCTGCATCTACTTCATTCCCCTGTTCTCTTTACACCCAAACACCCCTGTTCTTGCCAATCGACTAGGCTAAACTCCGTTTTGGTAAGTTTGAACATCACGGATCAATCCGGAGATGTTATAAGCTGTGTAAATGGTTGAATTTTATCCAATAATGCGTTTTAAATCATTGAATTGGTCTGGTTCATTTCTAAATTAAAATCCGGGAATTCGGATCCAAGTTTTTGTGAAGTTTTGATGAAATAATGGTCTGAAACCATTGTAAACGATGTGTATAGGATCTGTTTTGAATATGATATGATTTGGATGGTTAAAACTCAAATTTTGAGTGAGTTTAGATCAAAAACGTCAAGAACACAGCTGCTGATTCGTTTCAAGCGAATGGGCCCAATCGTATGCCTCAGTCGTACGAATGAGAGTCTAATCGTGCGACTGAGTACGAATGGAGGTTCAGTCGTACGACTGGGAACCCAGTCGCCTGGTTAGGAGGCCGAATGAAGACGAGTGAACACTGGGTACGAATGAGAACTCAGTCATGCGAATGAGTGGCTAGTCGTACGGCTGAAGGTTCAGTCGCATGGTTCATCCGCATAGGTCCAGTCGCATGAGTGCTCATTCACATAAGTGTTCAATCACATGAGGGCCCTGTTTGAGAATAAGTTTACTGAATCAAGGTTTATTGCTTTAGATATACCCTGAGTAGAGGAAGGACTAGTTACCTTGTATACGTGGATTGTGTAGACTGTGGTGAGGAAGTTGATAAGGTGAGTTCTAAGCCCTTTTCAAATGTTTGGTTTTAACATTCGGGCTAGCACACATACAATGATAAATGAATTGAATGTTTTAGTACCAGAATTGTGATAGTGATGTTGATATGTTTCTAACAGTTTGTAAAGCTGTTAGGGGGAAAGTGGGGGTAATAAATGATTACCTGAACATTGTTAATCAGTACGTGATGGTAATGATTGCAGTGGGTCAGGTAGAGTGTAAAAGATGGTCATCTGAACATTGTTAATCATTACGTGATGGTAATGATTCCAATGGGTCAGATGGGGTGTAATGATTAATAAAAATATGTTAAAACTAGTGCTAAAAGAAAGAATGTGTGGGGTGTAAATGAATGTGATAATATTGGCAATAAGTTAAAGAAATGTTTTTGAAATAGTAATATGATGTAAATCTTAACAGGCCAGTTAGGGTAAGATGCCTGGGTGTGAAACTGTACAGTTTGATAGGAGTGATGACGATCACTCAGCTTTGTGAACATCTTGTGGTGACGACCCTAGATGATTAATTGGCATCCTACTGGATGAGAGATAGTAACTGGTAGTTGCTGGATGTGGGCAACCGACGTTACTGGGTATGGGAAACTGGTAGTTGCTAGATGTGGGCAACCGACGTTTCTGGGTATAGTAACTGGTAGTTGTTGTATGTGGGCAACCGACGTTACTAGGTATGGGGAACTGGTAGTTGCTAGATGTGGGCAACCGACGTTCGGTGGGACAGGTCTAGTGGGACAAAGTAATGATAAAAGTTGAAATTATGATATTGCCAATATAAATATAACTCTTGTGTGTGTAAAGGTGCGGTTAATGTTTTAATGAAAATGTAGAACTCACCAGTTTATCTGATGTTTTGAGTATATTGTGTGTGCTAGGTAAGGAGGGATCCTCTAATAATAGAGGAAAGCAAGTATGAGCTGAACAAGGACGCTATCCCGGAGTAGTTCCTGGCATAGGATATAGGGCAATGTATAATTAAATACAATTATATGTAAAATGTTGTAAAAGTTGGGTTAATATATAATATTGTTTAAAGTCTTCCGCTATAAGTAGAAAGCTCTGATTTGTGTTTGAAATATTAATCTAACTGCATGACGTGCCTCCGGTGCCCTGCCGGGTTTAGGGCGTCACACTACCAAAGATACTACTTTTGGATTCGACAAGTCCGAAGTCACTGTTTCAACTGTGGAGAAAAGGGCCACTTCAAGCGGGAATGTGTTAAACCGAAGAAGACCGGCAATGGGAACTCGTTCTCGTCTTTCAACAAACAAGAGAAAGAGAAAAGGACAGCCTCAACAAGCAGTGACTCAAAGGCAATGGTAGCTCAATGTGACGAAGGACACGACTGGTCCTTCTGTTTTATCTAATAGTGAAGCCAACATTGCATCTGTTGAAGAATTGAATGAAAACTTAGCGAGTGAGGGGGAGAGCTCAGTTGAGATTGATACTGCTGACATGGATGAGACCTTAACTGCTGTTAATCAAATTGTTGAGAATGAGCTGAATGCTAAATCTGAAGCACAGCCAGAGTCTTAAAATGCTTTCATGGCCGGAACGTCTACATCTGCACAAGTAGAAACAAAAGATGAACTTTTTGGTAAACATGCTTGTGTTGAATGTGATAAATTTAGGGAAAGCATTGATCTGAAATTTGCTAGGTTATTAGATACAATGATAACTTAGTAAATGACTTAAAATTGTGCATAGAGGCAAACAGAGTTTTAAAACAAAATGAAAGTAGCTATAAGGAAAAGATTGAGGCATTAAATATATAGTTAAATGAAACTGAAGTTGTTGCATTCAACCAAGAAAATGACATTAAGTTCTATTTAAAGACTATTGTAGAAACTAAAAAGGACAAAACAATTTTACAAGTTGAAAATGAGTCTTTAAAACAAAAACTTCACAGTCTTGCTAGTTCTTTACATATTTTGAAAAACTTGGTTAAGTAACGCAACAACGGGGAGGGTTTGGGTTATAAGGTTGTGCCTCCACCACATGAGATTCTTCTGAACACCAAACAACATCCAATCAATAATAATCCAATAAAGGACCATGTGGTGACAACTCCACTGGTCAGTGATCCGGACACAGCAGTTAAACCTGTTCCTCCGGCTGCTAATCAGACAACATCAACTTCAGGCACAACTGGTAATAACATCACAGAAAACTGGGTGGAAGAGTATGTTCATGCATCTCTTGGGTTGGATTCAAAATGTGCTATTACACAGTCTAAGATTTCCAAAACCACTCAAACTAAACCGGTTAAGAAAGATAACACTCATCTTCAATAACAAGCTAATCATAATGTTAAACAAGTAAAATTTGTCAAGGAAGGTGAACATCAAACGAATGAGACCACAAAATCCTTACCTGAGGTCTACTCCCCACCCCACAAGAGATCTCCTAGTCCTTTTGAAAGGAGATCCTGTTACACTTGTGGTCAACGAGGTCACATCTCTTCAAATTGTCCTCGCTATCAGACACCTAGGATTAAGATTGAACTGGAAAAAGAAGTTAAACAGTTCCCAAAACAGAGATCTAAGACTCCTGTTAGGTCTAACACACCTGCTCGCTCTAACACACCTGCTCGGTCTTATACATCTCCTCAATACCACAGACAACACAGACAAGTCACTGGCAAGTCTGTGATGCCTAAGGTGAAACCGGTTTTGGAAACTAAACCAAAGGTTCAAACTGTCAATCAGTCAACTGTTTATCACAAACAATCCTTTCATAAGGAAGGTTTATGGAAAACGAAAAACGTCTGATGTGTCTGAAAGCAGTGACAATTGAAGGTTGAGATACCATCATCTGATAAAGGACAGTGGGTTGAGTTCATAATGTGTGATGCCTCTGGGAAACCCAAGCCAGTCAAGGCTTGGGTCCCCCTCCTTAACTAATTGTTTTCTATTATGTGCAGGTTGTCCGCTACAGTGCATCTACCAATACATGGATTGTAGATAGCAGAGCTTCTAGGCACATGACGGGAAATAAGTCTCTCCTTTTCAATGTCAAACAAATTAAAGGGGGACATGTTTCTTTTGCTGGTAACAAAGGAGGATACATTACCGCTCAAGGAGAAGTAGGTAATGTAAAGGTAAGATTTGATAAAGTCAATTTCGTTCAACAATTGGAAAACAATCTGCTTTCAGTGTCTCAGATATGTGACAAGGGCTTCAAAGTGATGTTTGACAATCGCAAGTGTTACATTCTGAAGAAAGAGATGGAGATACCAGAGGAACAGGTATTAATGTCAGCGTCCAGGTACAATGATTTATATGTATTGGATATGTCTAATGCTTGTACTTCTGAGTCTATGGTTCAGTGTTTCTTGTCCAAAGCAACAGAGAAGGAATCCATCTCATGGCACAGAAGAATGGAACACATTAATCACAGGAAGATGAATCATCTGATTCATAACAATTTAGTTGAGGGAGTTACTGTCAAGAACTTCAAGCTTCTGATTTTGTGTCTCATGCAAGAAGGGAAAGCAGACCAGGAAATCTCACAAGACCAAACACGTCAGTTCTATAGAGATGCCCCTGGAGTTACTGCACATGGATCTATTTGGTCCTGTAAGCATGAAGAGTATCGCCGAAGACTGGTACTGCTTTGTAGTCACAGATGACTACTCATGCTTCTCCTGGGTGATGTTTCTGAATGCTAAGTCAGAAACGTGTGAGTCATTCAAGGTGCTCGTCACAACATTGGAGTCTCTCTACAAACTGAAGGAGAGGAAGATTCGTTCAGATAATGGAACGGAGTTTAAGAATCAGTGGATGGATGCCTTCTGCAAAGAGAAGGGAATTGTTCATCAGTTCACCTCGGCATACACACCACAGATGAATGGAGTTGCTGAACGAAAGAATCGGAGCTTGATCGAGACTGCACGGACTATGTTGGCGGACTCTAAGCTACCAATACAGTTCTAGAATGAAGCGATTGCCAATGCTTGCTACACACTTAATCGTGTGCTAGTAGTCAAGAGGCATGGGAAGACTTGCTATGAGTTACTTCAGAATCACAAACCAAACCTGGAGTATCTAGAACCTTTTGGAGCTCCATGTACATTGTTGAAGAAGACTCAGGAGGGCAAGTTCAACGAGAAAGCCGATCAAGGGATCTTTCTAGGACACAGCATACCAGACAAACGGGTTTACAACAACTCGACAGGTCAGGTAGAAGTGTGGTGCAATGTAGATGTACAAAGATACACCACCCCCCTGCTGGAAAAGGTCCATCATCATACTTCGATTATGAAGGCTTTTTCAAATCCTTTAACCTTCCTCATCTTGATTCAGATGAAGAGATTGCTACTCAGATGATGTACGATGTTCTAAATACACCAATCAGGATACAAGCAACACAACACCTGCCAGTGCTACTTCGGGATCTTTGACTCCTGCTCAGGACGAGAGTGATGACTCATCAGATGATGAAGAAGAAGATGAGACTCACATCGAGCATAATGTAAATCAAGAAGTTGGCTCATCAGCTGCTGAACCAGCATCGGGGAATCCGGATACTGAACCTGCAGTCACAAATCTTGATTCTGAATTTGTTGTTCCTACGACACCAGTGACTAGGATCAGTATGAATCACCCCCCACGTAAATCATTGGGGATATTCAATCCGGTGTGCAGACACGAAATCAGCTATATTCTGCTGACTATGCTGCAGTCATGGAAAAGGGATACGTCCATGACGAGGCTTTCTCATGTTTTGTTTCCCAAATCGAGCCTAAGTACGTCAACGACGCACTGAAGGATGAGGCCTGGGTCAATGCTATACAGGAAGAGCTGCTACAGTTCAAGAAACTTGGAGTGTGGACACTGGTTGACAGGCCAAAAGGCGTGAAAGTGATTGGTACCAAATGGGTACTAAAGTGCAAGAAAGACGACCAAGGTGTCTTTATTAGAAACAAGGCACGATTAGTTGTTCAAGGATTCAGACAAGTCGAGGGCGTCTACTACAATGAAGTGTTTGCACCAGTGGCACGAATGGAAGCAATTCGGATATTTCTTGCCTACGCATCATACATGAAGATCAAAGTTTATTAACTGGATATGAAGAGTGCACTCCTTCATGGGGAAATCCATGAGGAAGTATACGTCAGTCAACCCGAGGATTCGAGGATCCTTATCATGGGGACAGAGTCTACAAGTTAGACAAGGCTCTGTATGGGCTACATCAGGTCCTTGAGCCTGGTATGAGAAGCTCTCCACCCATCTGGTGAAACACGGCTTTCGCATGGGTGTGATTGACTGCACATTGTTCATTAAAGAAAAGGATGGTGATTTGCTTATGGTGCAGATCTATGTGGATGACATCATCTTCGATTCCAAAAACGAAGAGTTGTGCAAAGAATCCGAATCTGTGATGAAGGCAGAGTTTGAAATGAGTGTCATGGGAGAAATGAAGTTCTTCTTAGGATTACAAGTGGATCAAACACCAACCGGTATTTTCCTACATCAGACAAAGTATGTCGGCGACATTCTGAGTCGGTTTGATATGGAAAACGTCACTGTTGCAGGTACCCCTCTCGCCATAAATCATGATGTGGCTCCTGATGAGAATGGGGATTTGGTGGATGCCACTATGTATCGTGGGATGATCGGATCTCTCATGTATCTCACTGCCTCGCGTCCAGATATCATGTATGCCACATGTTTATGTTCCAGATATCAAGCGAAACCCAAAGTAAATCATTTGATTGGGGTGAAGAGGATCTTTCGTTATCTGAAGGGTACTCCAACTCTAGGGTTGTGGTATCCTCATGATGATGACTTTGAGCTAACTGCGTACAGCGATTCAGACTATGGTGGTTGCAAGATGAACTTTAAGTCTACATCAGCAGGGTGTCAGTTCTTTGGAAGGCGGTTAGTCACGTGACAATGCAAGAAGCAGACCTCGGTTGCATTATCAACCTGTGAAGCTGAATATGTTGCTGCTGCAAGTTGCTGCTCTCAGATCATCTGGATCCAACAGCAAATGCGAGACTACGGTTTGCAATTTTCCAACACTCCTATTTATTTGATAACTCTGTTGCCATAGCTGTAACTAAAAATCCGATTCAACACCCTAAAACAAAACACATCAGCATAAAGTATCATTTCATACGCGACTGCTATGAAAAACAATTAATTGATGTGGTTAAAATAAACACGGATTTTCAACGCGCTGACCTCTACACTAAACCATTTGATAAACCTAGATTTTTCTATCTGCTAGAGGTCAACGGTGTTAAAAAGAAAAGTGACGTTATCTCAGAAGACACAGAAGCATAGTCAGACACATGTTCAATTTTTTAAAGTTTTATTTATTTTTATTTCTTTTAATTTTCTAGTCGTATAAAAATCCAAAAAAACACAAAAAGATTTTATGTTTTAGCATTTTAGGGGGAGATAAGTGTATAGTTCAGTAAGTGTTTACTTAAAAAAAGGGGGGAGGGGGGGAAGGTTAGTTAAGCTGAAAAGGCAAAGACAGAAAGACTAGAAATATGATTCAGCAAAATGGAAAGTGATAGTACACAGGCATCGTGTTACTTGGAACACCAAAAAGAGTTTCTGTTTGGCTAGGTTAAATTAAATCACAGAAAATTATAAATCAAAGAAGTTTAGGTCTAACATATTGGGAAAATGATAGTACGCTTGGTTGGTACTGTAACTACCGGAGAAAGTAGATCTAGGGTGTGCCAGTGCATTATACGATGTGTCGGTAGATTCAACACAATAGATCAGTAGACGTCATCAGTGATTTGGCTTAAACTTAACTAATTCAACGAGTTGTGGGTTTTCATGGTATCCCTGGTCTGCACAATCAATCAATTTCCAATAAGGGGTGAGGAGCAAGCAAATGCCACAAATGTGAGCAAAGACCTGAAAAACAGAGCAAAAGATGACAAATGTCACTGAAAACAATGTACATTCTAATATAGTGCTCCAAGAAGAAGATAGGTATTGCGCCTCTTTGCTGTGCGATGGCACTGACCTGAGGTTTAGCATAACCTATTGTTCTAAGAATTTATTGCTGTTTGCGTCTCTCTGCTGTGCGATGGCACTGACCAGAGGCTTAGCATCTCTTTGAAAATTCTTAGAACCAAATCTTCTAAGTCCCAAGACCGCTCAAAAATCTCCTAAAGAAGATTGATTACCATATACCTGTGGAACACACAAAACACTTGTTGACCTAATTCATCTAATTAATCACTGATGTGTGTCAAAAGTCTGTGTATGGATTTAAGTGGACAAGTATACTGACAATCGTCATGGCTGCTTCATCTGATGCTCAAAATCAATGGATGTTACGTATCATATCAAGCATGATTCCCAGTTAGAACTTAGAAGTCTTAGATGAGTGAAAACTGTGATACGTAATTTATGCAAGTGTTTAAACTTAAATACAGATAAAAGGTTCCAAGTAATGGTGTATAGGTCTGTCTGATTCCATATGAGTCTGTCCTTGATATGATGTTAATGCTAATAGGCTATTCTAACCTGCCCTAACAAAAAACACAAAAAGATGTTTATGTTGTTCGTAGTTTAAAAATTTTCAAGTTATATGAATAGTGTGTCAGTGTCGGACTGTGCGTATTGTTCTCTGTGAACGTCACCAAATGAGCTTAATGTCTATTCTAAACAAATGGTTACTGAAAGTTTAAAAGGATCACGTCTAAGGTGATCGGGTGGATAAAAGGATCACGTCTGAGGTGATCGGGTGGATAAATGGATCACGACTGAGGTGATCGGGTGGATAAATGGATCACGTCTGAGGTGATCAATAGATTTTAATCTAAAAGTGATCATGTCTGAGATGATCAAATTGCTCATAATGTTTTATCTATTGTAAGAGAAACTAAGTGTCGGTTGGTAAAATGGTCAAAATGTCAAAAGTCTGGCCAGTCGCACGACTGAATCAGAAGTATGGACCAGTCGTACGAATGGAGCATACGAATGAGTACAATTGTATGATTGGACCATGCGAATGAGACTAATCGCCCGATTGAAAGTGACCGACTATGTCAGACGTCCGAATGAAGTTCAATCGTACGACTGGAGATGAACGATCGGGTGAACCGTACGACTCAAGCTCAGTCGTACGACTCAATCATGCGACTAAGCTCAGTCGCACGACTAAGTCAGGTGACTAGGCTCAACCGTACGACTGGAGATTGCCCTAGTATAAATACTAGATGAATCGCCCTCAGTCGCTCATTCACCCAAATCGCCCCTTCACTCGTACGATAAGACGAACCTCGGCCAAATTTTCAAAAAACCATATTCACCTTCGATTACTGAGTTCTGACTATTGCTTTCGGTTATACAGGTACTAATCAAGCAGAATCATCGCTCAAACTAAGTTAAATCATCAAGAATCACTCTAATTGTGACCTAACAGTAACCGGAACTTAAAATGACAAATAAATCATCAAAACTGAACTTAATAATCAAATAAATGGTGCAATAGGTTTGTTCGGCTGTTTCTGAGTGTAATGAGCCTAAGTTCTACGTTTAACATAAAGTATAGTTCAAAACACGAATTTGAATGGACAAACAGTCGAATGAACGACTGGACATGCTGATGAACTTCAATCGTGTTGGAGCATATATTGTCATATATAGTGTGTCCGTCGCTTGACGAATAGTCTAGACTTAATGTTATACACCTTATAAACACATGAAACTGGGTCATTCGCAGGAGCATATGCGAATAAGACTCAGTCGTACGACTGAGTCATGCTAATGCACCAGTCGTGCGACCGAGAGATGCGATTGGGGCATTCGTAAGACTGAACCATAAGAATGGTCCAGTCGTACGATTGAACAATACGCATGGTGCAGTCGTATGATTGAACCATACGCATGGTCCAATCGCACGAATGGGCCCAGTTCATCTAATATGGGCCGAAGCCTATATATACCAGTTTCATTATGTAGAAAGAAAAGGGTTTTGATAGTGTGCCCGGCGCCCAGGCGCTGCCGGATGAGAGGGGAGATCATGCTCGATCTCCCCTTGCCAAAAGTCTTGATTCTTAAGTTGTAACGAGCTTAAAATCGTTATGTTTTATCAATAAAATCATTCGATTATTGTTCGTGTTATTGATTGTCTTTTGGTTTTTATCCTTCCGTCAAGAACATGCTCGGATATTTACCAATCCAGTGACTTCACAAATCGTACGACTGAGCTGTCCGATTGGCTCAATCGTACGACTGAGATGGACGAATGACTCAATCGAACAACTGAACCATGCTAATGAGTACAGGCGCACGACTGAGATACACGTATGAGAAGACATGCGACTAAGTCCAATCGCATTACTCAGTCGTACGAATGAACTCAATCGTACGACTAGATCTTAGTCGCACAGTTCAATCGCACGACTGGAACTCAGTCGTATGTTCAGTCGCACGATTAAACAAAAGTTTAAAGTTCATTGACTGAAATTAACTATCCTCAACATGTTCTAACGTTTACTTGTTTTGTGTCACAGATGGCGAGCAGATGGCCCATGAGTATTAACAATAACATTTGTGCTTATCTCGATTTGACATCTCGCAACTCTGCTGAGTTTGCTGGGATTATCTCGTTCTTACGACGATCGAGGATTTACCGTGCTATCTCAACGCAGTGCACTCCCTATCTATCTATACATAAGGCTTTCTGGGAGAACGCCGTGGTAGATAGGTAGACTGATCCCCATTCTATCAGGAGCTCGATATTTGGGGAGGCTATCCAGATCACAGAGGAGGATATACGGACGGTCCTCGAGTTCGGGGATGACGCAGACTGTCCTACCAGAGTTCATCCCCTGACCGTTCGTGGCTGCTTCATAGAGCCAAGTACTCTGGGGATATCAACACAAGCATGCTCAACAAGAGCAACTTGTGCCCCCTGTTTAAGTACTTGGCACACGTACTTCTGCGATGCATCGCATCAAGAAAGGGAGGATTTGATGAGCTTTCAGACCAGATGCAAAATGCATATGTCACTCTGGTGCTGAACCATCCTTTTGGTTTCTCTAGGATGATCTTCACATACATGGTGGAGAACATCGAAGCTAAGGGGAAAGAGGGATTTTGCATGTATCCTCGGTTCCATCAGATGATGATAGACCAGAAACTTCCCAACTGCCCAAAGCTCAAGATGATGCCGTAGTGTTAGAGATTATGGATGACACAACACTGGGCAGGATGAAGGTATACAGGGGGAAGCAGGTAAAACCCCCTGTCAGGATACTGTTTGGGCACTTGGCCCGTGATGACTACGTGGCGCCAGCTAGGAGAAAGTGGCGTCACGATGACAGTGACTCAGATGTCGAGCAGATTGCTCTACCCTTCGATGACTCCGACGATGATGATCATGATACTGATCAGGGAGGGGATGATCAGGGAGGACCTGAACCAGCTCCTATTCACCCTGATTTTCATATGGAGGAGGAGGAGGAGTCAGATGAAGACCGCTCACCCGGACGGTGGGAAGTCGGGAAGTGGCTACTGAGCGGGGAATCAGGGCGGTTGGTGGATGCCCGGGAGGGTCTGGGAGCTCTAATGTTGATCCATCTTATACCCCAGCCTTTCCCAGCAGTCGAGGGGGAGCCTCTGTGTCCAGGGGGACACGGAGGAAACGTATGGCTCAGCCACATGGGCTGAAGCCCAAGCGCAGGAGGATCACTCTTATCACTACCTCCTCAGCTACCACCACTACTACTACACCACCCACCACCACTACCACTCCTCCCACCACTACCACTCCTCCACCAACTACCACTACACCACCCACCACCACATTACCACCCCCAATCTTTACCACTACACCACCCACCACCACATTACCACCCCCAATCTTCACCACTACACCACCCACCACCACATTACCACCCCCAATCTTCACCACTACACCACCTACCACCACCAGTCACTAAGCGGCCAATCCTCCTTCCCAACAGCTTCATCCCTCCCTCCTATTGGAGTGGAGGAACAGCTCGCAGCACTAAATAGAATGGTGCTGAAGCTGTGGGCTGCTGACAAAGAAAAGACAGCCAGGCTTCATCAGCTTGAGGAGCTAAATGCTTCTCAAGCTGAACAGATCTCCCAGCTCCAGGAGCAAAATGTTATATCTTCTAAAAGGATCGAGGAGTTGGAGGAGGCTAAGAAGACTATCCTGCTCAAGTTAAAGGGGTCGCAGGACGAGCCTCTAAAGATTAATGAAGGAGATGAAGATGGCGATGATGATGAGGAGGATGATGAAGATGATGATAGTGATGATGATGATGATGAGGGAGGTGATGACGCGGATAAAAGAAAAGATGATGATAACGATGAAGGGGATGCAGCTGCATCTACCTCTGCCCCTGATCATGAGCGGCGAACTAAGAGAAGACAAGACCCGGGAGCATCAGCTGCTGCCCCGCCAACCTCCCTATCTGTAGACGATCCAGCCAGGATCCAGGACAAAAGTATTGATTAGATGTTTTGTTATTAAACTTTTGTACTTGATTCTTCTTTTGATGTATATGAAACTCATTTAACTATTTAATGATTAATGTTTATTTAACTTGATTTCATACTAATGAATGCTACTCTACATGTTGATTCTAAACAGATAAGGGATGTCAGCAAGATGAGCATGATGTTGCTCCCCTCCAACAGATCAAGTCTCAACTTACAATGATTCTTGATCTGCAGGGGATCGTCAGAAGGTCGGTGAGTTATACTCCTGAAGAAGGAGAAATAATTCACGACCTTACTGATGAGCAGCTTGCTGAAATATTTCGTCTAAATCTAGACGAAATTGTCAAAGATGCTCCAACTTTTGATGATGCTGATGATGACGAGCTAAACGATGTTGAAGAAATAGAAATTGAAGACATCACAGATCAGCACTATCTAGAATACACTGACCGAGAGGGCAATGTGTTTCCTGATCTGGTAAACACTCTCGGCAGTGATATTCTGGGTAAACTCAGTGAGAAAGAGAAGGGAGCAGAAGCTTCGACAAGCCAAGCCCAAGCCTAGGACGCTGATGTAGATATCCGAAAGGCTGAATGGGCGGCTTGCTTCGCCGAGGTCCGAGCCTAACGTGCTACATTAACACAAAGTACCTACACCAAACTTTACAAAGTCAAGAAAAACATGAAGGTGTCAGGGAAATAATTGCTTGGGCTTATTTCGATGACCTCGGAGTATATGCAGTAAAAAGGGAGAGGGAATCGAGTACTTTCGATTCCCTCATGATCTGAAGACTCTCCCTGGGTTTAAGCTCAACCAGCTGGCGCGCCTGAAGTTACTATACGCTGATCCGAAGAAAATGTCAGGCTGGTTTGAGGCTGCCCTGAAAAGGGAGTATAGGACGAGATGGGTAAACTTTAGACCACAGCAAGCCACACGTTACATCAGAAGGTCTGAAGTGAGTCTCATCATAGGTTTACCTAAGATAGTCCTGAAGTGGCGCCCTCCGCGTACTATGTCCAGAATTCCTCTAGGGAGATGCCACAGGACTTTACCCCACATTTTAAGTGGTGGTATTATGACTGGTGCTCGGGAGAGGCCGTCATCATTTTGGATAGGAAGGATCGATGGACACAATAAGGGTGTTTGACCCCATGTGGCTTATCAACTTGTCAGCATGTGATGTTTATACGCTATACAAGTGGCCACTATTTTTTGACACGCGGGATATAGTGCAAGCACTACAGTTTCAGCATATCATACGTCTATTCTTTGCGCTTAATATCCATGCCGGGGTTTCTAAAGAGGAAAGGATGAGAGATTTGAAGAGTTTAAATAGGAAGTCAAAGTATAGATAGAACTAGGTCCAAGGGGAGTTTGTTGGTACACATGTCCCCAGTTCTAGTCTAGTGATCTTAAATGTAATAGACTTTCATCTTGTAACACATATGTATTGTTGAATCAATGTAATGAAAAACTCTTCAGTGAATGGTTGATTGATTGTTTAATGTCATATATATTATAGTGTTTGTTGCTACACACATATATGAACATGTTATATAGGTTATAGAGTTGTTAGACATGTTCTGAATCATTTAAGGTTCAAGAATGTGTTTAACTAAGTATTCTGATCCAGTCGCACGACTGGACCATACGAATGGGCCAATCGCATGACTGAACCAGGTGATTGGATCAATCGCACGATTAAGTCATAAGACTGACTCAATCGTACGAATGGTTCAGTCGTATGACTCAGTCGCACGACTGAGCCAGTCGCTTGGCTCAGTCGTACGAATAAGAGCTGTAACCTATAAATACCACTTAATTGTACGAATGGTTCAGTCATATGACTCATTCGCACGACTGAGCCAGTCGCTTGGCTCAGTCGTACGAATGAGAGCTGTAACCTATAAATACCACTTAATTCGTGAAAAAACGCAACACTTCGAGAATTATCAACCCTAGCCGTTCCTGTTCGTCCAGAGAGTCCCTTCCAACTTCATAGAACGTTTCTGATCGATTCTAATCAATTCTTAACGTATTCTCATCTTTAGTTTTGATCGGATTAACGTTCTCCTTGATTGGATCGCCAATCAAATAGGATTCCGCACTATTTGATCTGGTTTCATGTTTGAATCAGTTAGTACTCCGTCCGCACACGGTCCTAACACAAAACCACATCTTGGTGACTATTCCCATTCGTTGATCTCAAACTTACCAAGGTTTTTAAGACTTCAATTGACAAGAAACACGTAATAACTTGAAGGGTGAACACCGTTATCTGAGTTATCGACGATAATGTTCCAACCAGTCAAGCTTAAGCGTGAATCTTGAACTCAAAAGGAGGTCTTTGTCACTTTAGGTTAACCATAGTTTCAGGTTTGGAACATTTAAATTTTAAATCGATTTCTTTTCTCACGCCGTTATGTTTCAATTTGCCATTTGAACTAGCGTTATGGAACCTTTTATTTCTTGCGTATCGATTTTCCTTCGGGTTATCATCAACACCTAATTGCACGATGATAACACTCCTAAAACGATCCTTCGTACAAGATAAAGCCATTATAAAGTTATGCCTTTCTGATTATATCGATGTACGGTTATGTTCACGGGTTTGAGAACCGCGTGTGTAAGTCGTACCTGGAAAGCTATTTGTGATCGTCCTTATCATCGAAATTCTGAATTATCTAAATTCTGATCATGAACGATCATCTGTTCATTTTCATATTGACTTACGTGAGATAACGAGTCAAGAAATTGACTTGTACCTACCTCAAATAGTCGGTTACCGTAGGTGTCGCTAAACACCGATCGTTGATTCTGATGATCGATTCACCCTCTGTTATTAGCAATGTCTCGAATCATCTTCGAGAACCCAGCTCAACATCTCAGCATATCGTATCATCATCTTAATCTGACATTTGATCGAAGGAGTAACACATATTCACAAGATATGCGTTAAGCATGTGTCATTATATATAGTGGCACTTGGGATCCTTAAATTCGATCGGTCAAACTTTCATACCATTACGAGACTTTTTCATTGGTTTCAAGACGTCACCTTAATACATAACTTCATTCTAGATGATGAGGGTAGTGTGACTTATAAGTCTAATACACCAGGAACTCATCATTGTTTTCCAATGTTTCATGTGCCAAACCTTAAAGATTTAGTTTCCGATAACTTTCGTATTTCACCCGTAATCAAACGCCAATCACTGTTCATTAGTACACTTATGACATCGTAAGTCTCCTGTTCGTTTAAGTTTCATTCTTAATTTCGGGACGAAATTATTAAAAGTTAGGGAGACTGTAACATCCGCAATTTTTCGAATTAAACTCAAAACCCATTTTGAACTTCATATAATGGAAAAATCATCATTTAAAAATTCTTGGTTCACCGGTTAAGACACTATCCTATAAACAAGAGGTCCCGGGTTCGAACCCGGGCACCCTCTGTTTTTTTTAAAAGGGCTTTTTAAGCCTAAATTTAATTATAGAAAATTTTTAATAAACATAAAAATGATTTTACAAACTTCTAATATTTTTAAAAGCATCTAAATATTTTTCTGTAAATTAATCCTTGTAAAACCTTTTGACGTTTTATTGTAAAATTTATTTACAAATGTTATAACTAAATATATTTATTTATAAAAAATGATTTATAAACTTATTAAATATTTAGACACGATATTATTTTCTGTAAATTATTAATAAAATATTTCAATATTTTTACTAAATAGTCTAGATAAATAATAAATTTGATTTATTTTCTTATAAAATAGACTTTAAATGGTGGCTTAAATCACTAAAATATCCGTTCAACAATATCTATATATATTTATAAATGATGATTATTTTAAAAGCTATGAAAGTTTATTCTTATAGCTAAATTTATTACAAATAATTTTTTCTTTGCATTTCTGTATACAAAAAGATGTACAATTAGTATATTTTATTTGCTTTCTACTAAAACACAAGTGGTAAATTCTTTCTTAAACTTTCTATTAAAACACAATTGGTAAATTCTTTCTTAAAATATTACATACTTATAAAAATCCCCAAATCTATCTAAAACCCTAGTTCACGTTAAAACATTAAACTTATTATTAAAACTTTAACCTTGTGAATATAAACATATTTAGGTGCCTTGTGACGATACACGTTGGAACGACGCCTATTATTATTCTTATTAGTCGTCAAACTTATACTTATTTACCATGTGAGTATTTCCATACCCCTTTTTCTTATTTTCATACTTTGGGGTGAAACATGTTAACTTATATTATTGCACTTGCAAACTTGTTTGAGACTTGTAAACTTTATGGCAATTCATCATGTAAAGTTGTGGTTAGTTGAACTTTTGTGGTTACCATGTTATGGCGTATATGTACAATCATTAACCGTTGCTAGCCTAGCGAAGTCATAGATCTATGGGGCAGACAAGCCCGCTTGGTTGATCCAAGTACACTTAGCTAATCGTATAATCTTGTAAACGTTTGAGACTTGTAAAACTTTGTCGTGGTTTGATTGTTGCATTGTTCATAACATCCCTAATCACTTTATTCACTACTTATGACTTGAATTGCCAACTTTTATATATTCTATGTATTGAAAACTATGGAATGCTTACTAACATTTTTATGTTGACCTTTTATTTTTAACATGTTTCAGGAAATACTCAAGCTTGATTTCTACTCTTTAAAGCTTACACATCTAGGAATGGACCTAGATAAATAAATGAAATAAAATGACTTGTTATGTTTATTTTAATTTCTGTGAGACTTATGATTGTAATGATACAATTGGAACTTATGATTAATATATTTGGATTTAATAAATAGCGTTATGTGGCTGTGAACAATCTTAACTCTCACACTTCGACGATCCCGCCGTCAAGGTTGGGGTGTGACAGTAACAGTAATAGTAACAATAGTAACAGTAACAGTAATTGTAACAGTAATTGTAACAGTAATGTAACAGTAATAGTAACGTAATAGTAACAGTAATAGTAACAGTAATAGTAACAGTAATAGTAACAGTAATAGTAACAGTAATGTAACAGTAATAGTAACAGTAATAGTAACAGTAATAGTAACAGTAATAGTAACAGTAATAGTAACAGTAATAGTAACAGTAATAGTAACAGTAATAGTAACAGTAATAGTAACAGTAATAGTAACAGTAATAGTAACAGTAATAGTAACAGTAATAGTAACATTAATAATAATAATAATAATAATAATAATAATAATAATAATAATAATAATAATAATAATAATAATATAATTTAAATGATTACAACCATGTGATGCATGGATGACAGCTAACCTATAAACTCGTATATAAACCCCCACACCCTTAAACACACACTCTACCCACACACACCACACATAAACTCTTCACATTCCCTCTTCCCCTTTCCCCCACCCCACCCATCGGACACCACCACAACCAAAGCCACCCCCACCGTCCGAGACCACTGCCTGCCAGCACACCGCCGAGACCACCGCCTGCCACCACCCGCCGAGACCATCGCCTGCTCCCACACCACCGGACCACCGCCACCGACAACCTGCACCACCACCGCGACCATCCCCACCCCACTTTCACCATCGATCACCATCACCAACCCGTCACCCCACCACCGCCGTCACCCTTACCCCACCCCCATTCGGTTTGGTGAAGCATCACCCCCCCTCCCCCCGACCACCGGAGATTGCACACCACCACCACTAGAAACCATCATTCACCTTCTCTTCCAAGCAAATCAAGAGGGTTTCTAGTTAATACATGGTTAGAACTCGAAGGGGGCGATCGTGAGTTGGAAATCTTAGTGATAACAATAGAGGGTGTTGGATTAGTCTAAAGGTATACTCGTTTTAGATTAGATCATCTTCATTCATTCATGTATGGGTGATGAAGATGAAGATCTTGATGAACCCTAGTTCACCCCCTTTAGATTTTATAAAAGTTAATGTTTTGATGAATTTGGGCTTTGAAATGTGTTTATAATCTAAATGTATGGTTAGAAATAGTTTTAGTTTATTGAAATCATGCTACTAGTATGATTTGGGATTCAAAAGAGTGTATATAGTTGTATGTATATGTTACGTATGTATGTATGTATGTGTAGGTTGGGAAACTTGGTTGATTGTAGTTCATAGGATGATTAAGTAAAATATGTTAAAAATAAAATCATAGGATCATGATTAAGTGAAATATGATGGATAATGTTGGATATATGCCATAGGAATGTGATTAAGATGTAATAATGGATGGTATTGTTTATCATAAAAAGAAAAGAT
>CM044018.1:32983093-33195940 GCA_024085815.1 Flaveria linearis
ATAATAATAATGATCATAATACTAATAATATAATAATAATAATAAATATAATAAATAATAGTGATAATAATAATAATAATAATAATAATAATAATAATAAAGTTCAGGGGCCATTTTGTCATTTCTGAAACTTCAAAAGAATTTTGTGCATAAAATAAACAAAACAGAAACCGCAGGGGCCACTTGTGTAACTTTTTCAAACCCAGCCCCCCACCCGCGTTTTCCCGGCCACACTGTTCCGGCCACCTCCGGCCGATCTCCGGCGAGTGAAATACTCGAAAATTACGCGGTTTCAACCCGAATCCAATGCCCCGACAGCTTCGCGACCAAGATTCGAACTCGAGGCACCCTGAAACGCGTGTAATCAGTATCCAAAGCTCACAAACATTGGATCCAAATTCTTTCCCGACCGTTCAAAGTTAATTGACCCATTCAAACATCACTTTAGACAAATTGATTCAATCAATTTGAACTTTATCTCCATATAGATTGAATACAACTCGTAATTTCAATTTAAAACACATGAACAACTGAATTTGATCATCACTCTCGGTCGAACCTGTAAATCCATCGAACCCCTCTTTCTGATTCTTCTAACCCAAATTGATAAAGGGCCTTCGTTTGTAATCATCCTTAGAAGCTCTCTGTGAAATTAATTGGAAAACCATCAGCAAAATCATCTCGAATCCATACCTCCTCTGCCGCGGCTGTTCTTCATCTGTTCTTATCGAATCAGCATCCAATCGGGTAATTAAACATACCTATATGATCGCATTAACATGGGGATTAAAACCCTATGTTTAATTCGGTAAACATCACTGAATCAAGGGTCAATCGACCCAAATCAAATCTAGGGTTTATAAGAATTGGGGAGGGATTGCAATGGGTGTTTAATACAATTGGAAACAAAACATACCACGGCTGCGACCTTGGTTCACTGGTTTGGTGCATGTGTGTGTAAACAGGAGGTCCCGGGTTCGACCCCGGGCACCCCCATTAATTTTTTTATTGGCTTTTTAAGCCTTTAAAAATCATAAAAAAATTCTGAAAATTCTAAAAATTTATTTTATAAACTCTAATTATTTTAAAAGTTATCCAATAATTTCTGTAAAATTATCTTTGAAAACACTTTAATTTTTATATAAATATCCAATAACAAATAATATAATTGGTTTATTTTTATAAAAACATGACTTTAAATAATAGTTTAAAATATCAAATTATTATTGATCACGATGTTAACGTAATCATGAATTTCTCGTAGAAATTATATGCGTTTCATAATTAATTTCACATTATTTACAAACGTAATTATAAGTCACTTCGTATAAAATATACTTTAACAATTAATTCGGATTAATAAATTGTTATCGGGTAATACGTTATCATAATGATATTTATTAACAAGAAATATATAAGATATATTTGAATATTATCAGATATTAAATCTAATTTCACTCCTAGGATTTAAAATACTTAAAATACGTATTTCCTTGAATAAATCGAAATACAAGTAATATTTACTGCCTGTCAAACCCCAAATTCCATCTAAGACTCTAATTCACATTAAACCGTTAATCTTATTATAAATCTTAATATGTATTTCTAGGTACCTTATAAAGGGATTCGTTGAAACGACGCGCGATATTATTTCTTATTAATCATCCAATTTATACTTAATCGCCAAGTGAGTATTTCTATACCCATTTTATTATTTCACACACTTTTGGGTGAAACATGTTATATATAAACGTTACACTTGTAAAAACGTTTGATTCTCGTAAACTTATGGCAATTTGCTTGTGTGTTGTGATTAGTTGAATTTGTAGCTACCATGTAATGTCGAATATATGTACAATCATTAACTATTGCTAGCCTGGCGACGTCATAGATCTATGGGCCTGACAAGCCTGCTTGGTTGATCCAAGTACACTTAGCTAATCGTATATACTTGTAAACGTTTGAGACTTGTAAAACTTTGTCAAGGTTTGATTGTGCATTCTGTCTTACATCCCTAGTTACCTTGTTCTCTAATTTACAACATGAATTGCCATCTTTTATATACTTATGTATGAAAAACTATAGAATGCTCACCAACAAATGTTGACCTTTTATTTTTAACATGTTTCAGGCAATAGCGTTATGTGGCTGTGAACAATCGTAACTCTCACGCCTCGACGATTCCGCCGTCAAGGTTGGGGTGTGACATTATCCCCAAGCAAAACCAAGCAAAACCAAGGAAGTATATGTGTTGTTTACCCGGTTTAAAGTCGATTTGATGGTGAACACTATGAAGAACAGCCGCGACCAAGATTGAGTATGGTTCGACATGCAAACGATGATAATAACCAAATTGCTTGTAGAGTAAGCTTCTTTGGATGATGAGAAGCAAAAGCCCTCAATAAATTGCATGTAAGAAATCTCAGAACGGGGCCTTGGCATGAGTTGCAGGTCGAGGAAGATGATGGTGATCGAACAAGAGGTGCGTGTGTGTTTCAGATGGAATTGAAGGTTCGAATGGTGTAAAGGGATAGAATGAAATGTTTTCACAATTATATGATATCAAATTGGTTGTTCCAGTTTGATCGAGTTCAAGTTTTAAAGTAGTGTTTCGGTTTCAAGAACATAGCCTTAATCAACCAAATTAATTCAACTAACACTGACTTTATGTTCGAAACTCATGTGCGTTTGATATGGAGTAATTATTTGGAATGAAAATTGACTATTCGAGTGGTGTTAGGGTCGCCGGAGACCCGCCAGAAATAGTGGCCGGAACATGGGTCCGACTGGGGGGTGGTTGGTTGGGTTTTTAATCATAGTTACACTTTTGGTCCCTGATTTTTAAGTTGTTATTATTTTATGTGAAAGCTTTTAAACTAAGTTTGGAAATTACAAAGTAAACCTTAGACTTATATAAACTAATTTGAATAATAAATCGAATTAATTAGTTATTAATCTTTAAAACTTTTATAAGCTTGTAACCTTATATCTTGATTATTTTTACTTAATAATTAAAATTCATAATTACTAATAAAGTTGTATAAGTTTATTTGAATTCATTTTATAACTTAATAAATTTAATAAAACTTTCTATTTAGTTATTTATTGCAAAAATGATTAATAAACTTAATATCTTTATAAAAGAATTATTTATAAATCCCTAAATTATTACAAGTTGTTTAGTTTGTTATTACATGAATAGTTAATGACAATAAATTGTACTTTTATTATATTTGATCCGTTAAAATTATTAAAATAATTTAATAACAGAAGTTCAAAATGGTTTAAATAAATAAAAAAAGGCGGATGTTACAACTTATGTATTGTAACTATTGTAAAAGAACTTGAGATTAATATACATCATTCTTAAAAACCATATATATTGTTCTTGAGTTCTATCTCATTGTTTACTTGTGGTCTGTAAGGCCCCGTTCCCGGGACGCTTACAGTTGGTCATTCATTGCACATCAAACATATAGTTTATATTTACTAAGTAAAATAATACAGCGGAATTGATAAAAAGGATATTCTCATTTCATCATAAAAGCTTTTGCAAAATGATACATCGTTGATTAACTACAAAATACATATTTTCGCATTACGTAACGATGCAATGTTTGCCGCGGAAGCATATGAAACCTAGAGGATTCCTTAAGTAATCCCGTTTATCTGAATCCTCGACAAACACTTGCATGCAACATAATGTGTTACAACGTTATGTACAAAGGAATGTCATCCCAAAAGAACTGAGTAGCCGCCTCGTGCCATCCTCAGCAACACTACCTGCCAACTGGAAACACATAAAAAGTCAGCGTTGCTGAATGAGTTCTAGTTTATAATAAACACACTTTGTTATCATTAAAACCATTCTTTTCTTTCGCGTGATCATACATCATACGTACACATAGATAATATCTTTATTATCTCTTTCGTTTGTTTATTCATTCGTTCATTACATCTTAGCTTGCACATTGGATATCTTTGTACCAATACCATATGTTATACCCCAATCAGTCTTAGCTACTGGGCCGAAGTCATTAAATGAACAACAAGCGTATGCCACAGTACTAGAGGTAAGCGGTAGAGGCACCATACATATGGTCAATCACAAAGAAGGACCTGTTTTCCTTATCCAATGCTCGCAAGACTTCTTTCGTTCGTTCTTTAATGCATGTATTCATCATCATATTTCTTTTTATTCATTCATTAATACATGCATTCGTCGTCATGTTCCTATTTCATTATCTTTCACTTTACGTTACATAATACTTTGTTCATTCATTATCATAATACGTAAAGTTTGGGAAAGATAAACACGTATCGACACAAGGACTATCGACATTTATAAGTCATCAGTCATTACCATCATATAGGGCCACATCATACTTAACATACATACATTATGCATATACATGCGATACTATCGTCTTTATGCCCAACGTAACTTCTAAGCCTTGACAGCTATCACGCAGGTGCCTACGGGAGCTATCACATTACTACTTACCCTTACTCTTTTCCCGAAGGTCAATAGCTAAACTACCTCTCTTCTTGTACACAACAGCCCTAGTTGGGCGATTGGCACCATTCAGTCGCATGACCTCCACGCGACTGGACCATGCGATTGGACACCTATGTGATTGAACATCCAATCGTGCGAATGGGCTTCCTATCGTGCGAATGAATACTAGGAGATTGGACATCATGCGAATGGGACTAATGCGAATGAGCAACTATGCGACTGGACTCTCAGTCGTGCGAGTGGGCACTAGGCGACTAAGTATCTATACGACTGGGCATCCAGTCGTGCGATTGAACCTCAGTTGTACGACTGAGTCTCAGTCGTCCCTCAATCGGCCGATTGGCCCTTCAGTCGCCTAGCCCTAACTGGGCAGCGACTGGAGTTCATCCCGAAGTGCAGCCGCGACCTACGGCCTTCAAACTCTTCCAAACTCCTTTCAAGCCCAAATTAGCCCTCCTAAACCTTAGGGAATCATGCTATGACATCATACAAGCACATACAAGTCCTAAATCGTACTTTAAACACACTACACACGATTTCACCCAAATGGGTCAAACTCACACATTTCAAAAGAGGGTTTATATGCATTCCAGCCCCAAAATCCTTTGAAAACAAGTAAATGAGGGGTCCTAGAACTCACACAAACAAGGAGAAGATGAAGAGCCTTCGTTTGGACTAGTTACTCGATGAGTTTCGAGCCCGAATCACCACTTTTCTCTCTTTTCCCTTCTTTCTCCTTTCTTTCTCTCTTCTTTTCTTTCTGGTCGTATTTTGCAAGTGTGGGGGGGGGGAGATGGCTGCCCCCTCCCTTAAGTCACAGTCCAGTCGCCCGAACCCAGGCGTCTGGACCTTCAGTCGTCCGATCACCATGCGATTAGGCCTCCAGTCGCATGACCTCTATGCGACTGTGCCTCCAGTCGCATGACACTCCAGAAAGTCAAATTCCCGGGTGTTACAAGTCCACCCCCTTATATAGGTTTCGTCCCCGAAACCTGTCATTCCTCGAACAAACGTGGGTAATGCTGTCTCATCTCTTCTTCGGTTTCCAACGTTGACTCGGATCCCTTCCTGTGCCTCCACTGTACACGCACAAGAGGAACCACTTTATTTCTCAGTTGTTTCTCTTTTCTATTGATGATTGCCATTGGTTGCTCCACATAATTGAGCCGTTTATCTACTTCGATATCCCCCAGCGGAACAATCATATCTTCATCAGCTAAGCACTTCCTTAGATGAGATACATGGAATGTCGAGTGAATTTCACTTAACTCATCGGGTAACTCCAATCTATAGGCCACCTCTCCTACTCGAGCAATAATTCGGAAAGGGCCTATATACCGCGGGCTCAACTTGCCCCGCTTCCTGAACTGAATGATACCCTTCCGTGGTGAGACCTTCAACATAACCCGGTCACCCACCTGGAATTTAGTCGGTCTGCGTCGTTTATCAGCATACGACTTCTGTCTGTCTTTGGCTGCCTTCATGTAGGCCTTGATCCTCTCGAGCTTTTTAGTCGTAGCCTCGATCACTTCGACGCTCCCAAACGCTCCCCAATTCCTTCTGACCAATATCACCCCAACATACGGGGGTCCTGCATCTTCTACCGTGTAGCATCTCGTATAGTGGCATGCCAATGCTGGCATGATAGCTGTTGTTGTATGAGAATTCTGCTAACGGTAAGTGGTCATCCCAACTCCCCCCCAAAGTCAATAACACATGCTCGGAGCATATCCTCTAAGGTCTGAATGGTCCTTTCCGACTAACCATCAGTTTGAGGATGATAAGCCGTGCTGATATGCAGTCTCGTTCCCATGACATCGTGGAATTTCTTCCAGAATTTTGATGTAAACCGGGTGTCACAATCAGAAACAATTAACACCGGTATACCATGGCGAGTCACAATCTCCTTGATGAAAAGATCGGCCAACCTCTTGGATGAATATGTCTCACGCATCGGTAGAAAGTGAGCACTTTTCGTCAAGCGGTCAACGATCACCCATATAGCATCATACCCTTTTGGGGTACGCGGCAACTTCGTAATGAAATCCATGGTGATGTGCTCCCACTTCCATTCCAGTATATCCAAAGGTTGAATCTTCCCATACGGCTTCTAGTGCTCGGCCTTCACCTGTAAGCAAGTAAGGCACTTACTCACATACTCCACTACATCACGCTTCATACCCGGCCACCAATAGTCTTTCTTCATGTCTTGGTACATCTTCGTGGCACCGGGATGAATAGAGTATCGAGTCTTGTGAGCTTCATCCATAATTTTCATTCGTAGATCCCCAAGACGAGGAATCCACACCCGTCCACACCGGGTTCTAACACCAATGTGTTTTCACCCAACTCCGCGGCCAGACCTCTCATCCTCTCAGAGTTAAGATGATCTTCTTTCAGTGCCTCATCTTGAAACTCTTTGACTTGCTTCATCACATCCGAGGTCATAATCAGCTGGTACGCCTTCACCTGAATTGGCTCGGGCCTCTCCTTTCGGCTAAGGGCATCTGCCACCACGTTGGCTTTGCCCGGATGGTAATGGATCTCACAATCATAATCCTTTATGAGCTCCAACCATCACCTCTGCCTCATATTCAAAAATTTTTGCTTGAAGAAGTACTTCAAGCTCTTGTGGTCGGTAAAGATACTGCACTTCGTCCCGTAGAGGTAGTGCCTTCAATTTTCAGTGCAAAGACCATGGCTGCTAGCTCCAAGTCGTGAGTAGGGTAATTAACCTCATGAACCTTCAACTGTCGGGATGCATAGGCTATAACCTTTCCCCACTGCATTAACACGCACCCCAACCCCGAATAGGAAGTATCAGAATAAACCACCAGATCTTCACTTCCCTCAGGCAACGACAGAACAGGAGCTTGGGTCAACCTCTTTTTCAACTCTTCGAACGCCTTCTCCTGAGCTTGACCCCATACAAACTTCACATCCTTCCGGGTCAACTAGGTTAGTGGAGAAGCGATTTTGGAAAAGTCTTGGATAAACCTTCGGTAGTAGCCCGCCAAACCCAAGAAACTTCGGATTTCGGATGGCGTCTTTGGAGACTTCCATTGCATTACCGCTTCCACCTTTGCTGGATCAACCATAATCCCCTCCGGATTCACCACGTGACCCAAGAACTGAACTTCACGCAACCAGAATGCGCGTTTGGAGAATTTAGCATATAGCTTCTCCCTTCTCAACGTCTCGAGAACCTCTCGAATGTGACCGGCGTGCTCCGCCTCGCTCCTTGAATAAATTAAGATATCATCGATGAACACAATCACTGATTTATCCAACATCGGCCGACACACCCTGTTCATCAGGTCCATAAAAGCAGCTGGCGCGTTGGTCAAACAACAGACATGACAAGAAACTCGTAGTGACCGTAGCGTGTGCGAAAAGCTGTTTTAGGGATATCCTGCTCTCTCACCTTTAGTTGATGGTAGCTTGATCGAAGATCTATCCTTAAAAACCAACTGGCACCCTGAAGTTGATCAAACAAATCATCAATTCTCGGCAAGGGGTATCGGTTTTTCACCGTCAGCTTGTTCAGCTCACGGTAGTCGATGCGCATCCTCATACTACCGTCTTTCTTCTTTACAAATAGGACCGGAGCACCCCAAGGTGAGATACTCGGTCTAATGAACCCCTTATCTAGCAGCTCTTGCAACTGCACCATCAACTCTTTCATTTCCGTCGGAGCCAATCGATACGGTGCTTTAGTAACAGGTTGGGCGCCTGGTATCAGATCAATCTAGAACTCGATCTCTCGGTCAGGCGGCACTCCCGATAAGTCTTAGGGAAACACATCCGGAAAGTCACGCACAACAGGGACATCGGATAATTGTGGTGTTGGCGCTTCCACATCCTTTACATAACATAAGTAGGCGCTACATCCACGCCTCATACATTTTCCCGCCACCGCCATTGAGATCACCTTCGGGATCGCCGCGACTCGATCCCCATGAACAGTTACGGACTCCCGTCGGGTGATATCACACGAATCATCTTCTTTTGACACACTATGTTCACCTTGAAGTCCACCAACCAATCCATCCCAAGCACCAAATCAAACCACCCAAGGTCATCGCGAATGGTCTAACTGGAAATTTGTGGCCCTCTAATTCCACATCCCAACCCTCTATCACCTCAGAAATCCTGGTAGACTTACCTATCGCAGTTTCTATATCGAACGGTACATCGACACGTCTACTACTAACAGGCAGTTTGGCATAGAAAGCAGCAGAAATAAAACTCCTACTGGCACCCGAATCAAATAATACCGAGGCTAAAGTTTGGTTCACCAGAAACGTACCGGACACAACATCAGGGTCCGTCCTAGCCTCCTCCTGCGTCATCGTGAATGTCCTGGCACTTGCCCTCGATCCTTCATTCCCCGTCTTCTTCACGCCGGAACCCTCAGCCCTCGGCTTCTTGCAGTCTTTACTCATATGTCCACTCTCCCCACAGTTAAAACATTTGCCTGTCAGGCAATCCTTTGCTATATGCCCTATCTTCCCACACTTAAAGCAGATGTTTGATCCCCACTTGCACTCCCCCGAGTGCTCTCTCTCATATTTACCACACCTCTTCAGCCCCGTACCCGGTGTGGCTACGCGTCGGTCATCCACCCGGGCCTTCTTATTGCTCATCGAGGCATCACCCCGACTGAACCTCTTCCCCTTCTAGTCTCGATCACCACCACCCTTCTTACCACCCTCTGTCGCCCTCACGACAGTCTTTTCATCATACAGTCTCCCTACCAGATCAACTGCCGACCTAAAGGTGCTCGGTCGAGCAGAAATCAGGTGCCAACGGATTTCAGCTGGCAGCCCCTGAATGTACCGGTAATCCTCCGAGACACTGGCGTCACCTGATCCGGCACCAGTCTCGCCATCTCAATAAATTTGGTGGTGTACTGTTGGTGGGTCATCATCCTCGCCTCCAACTGCTGGAACTCTCTCTCAACTTTATCCATTTCTCGATGAGGACTGAACTCCTCGATCACCAATCTTTTCAACTTGGACCACTTCATTCTTCCAATGGCCCTACTACCCTCGGCTTGGACTATGTTGTCCCACCAGCATCGAGCCAAACCCGTGAAAGAGTGGGTAGCAAACTTCACCTTTTTGTCCTCCTGGCACTCGCTGATATCAAGAACAGTCTCCATTTCTCTCACCCACTGGTGAGCAGCAGCAGCGGTGCCATTACCATCAAGTTAGGGGGCTTGCACCTCATAAACGCCCCGTAGTTACAGCCTCGGGCTTGCTCCTGCACAGGCTCCTCTTCCTCTTCTTCTTCATCATCAGAAATAACCGTTTCCAGCCCTGTTTGTTCCCGTCTTCCTGAGGACCTATTCCTCTCTTTCCTTTCTCCTTCTCGGACCGCCTTTATCACCTCGGTCACTACAGACGGTAAAATTGTCTGCATGACCTGATGCACCTCTTCAACCACTGCCTCTTTTACCGAGGCTCTTAAATTGGCGCTCTCATCCACACCCTCCTGATGAGGGGTCTTGTGTTCTTCATGAACCACTTTCTCTACCCTAGGTCTTCCTCTTGTGGCCCGTGGTTTAGCACCATGTCCGCCACCACCTCCACCCCGTGAAGCTTTGGAAGATCTACCCCCAGCCATTCTCTATCACACACTGAAAGATTCAAACACCAACACGGTCATTCAAGGGAATAGCTCAGTTTATGTCAAGTATAGTAAGTCCCTAATTACAGTGGCCAGTTGTGATTATCCACTTACTTTACTCTTCGTACCCCGAGCATTACCTGTCCTGACTACATTAGTATCTAAATCTAACAGTAACACATACACCACATAACATGCGCACATAATGCTAGTTAACTTTAAGAAAATACCTGATGGCACGCAGCTACTCAGATTTGGCATCCCTTCCCTTTTCCGTCCCGTTCTCAGTTTAAGTTTAGGTTTATTATGAAAATTTACCTGTTTCACTTAAACATTGGCTCTGATACCAACTTTTAAGGCCCCGTTCCCGGGACGCTTACAGTTGGTCATTCATTGCACATCAAACATATAGTTTACATTTACTAAGTAAAATAATGCAGCGGAATTGATAAAAAAGACATTCTCATTTCATCATAAAAGCTTTTGCAAAATGATACATCGTTGATTAACTACAAAATACATATTTTCGCATTACGTAACGATGCAATGTTTGCCGCGGAAGCATATGAAACCTATAGGATTCCTTAAGTAATCCCGTTTATCTGAATCCTCAACGAACACTTGCATGCTAAATAATGTGTTACAATGTTATGTACAAAGAAATGCCCTCCCAAAAGAACTGAGTAGCCGCCTCGTGCCATTCTCAGCAAGACTACCTGCCAACTAGAAACACATAAAAAGTCAGCTTTGCTGAGTGAGTTCTAGTTTTATAATAAACATACTTTGTTATCATTAAAACCATTCTTTTCTTTCGCGTGATCATACATCATACGTACACATAGATAATATTTTTATTATCTCTTTCGTTTGTTCATTCATTCGTTCATTACATCTTAGCTTGCACATTGGATATCTTTTGTATCAATACCATATGTTATACCCCAATCAGTCTTAGCTACTGGGCCGAAGTCATTAAATGAACAACAAGCGTATGCCACAGTACTAGAGGTAAGCGTTAGGGGCACCATACATATGGTCAATCACAAAGAAGGACCCGTTTTCCTTATCCAATGCCCGCAAGACATCTTTCGTTCGTTCTTTAATGCATGTATTCGTTATCATATTTCTTTTTCATTCATTCATTAATACATGCATTCGTCGTCATGTTCCTCTTTCATTATCTTTCCCTTTACATTACATAATACTTTTTTCATTCATTATCATAATACGTAAAGTTTTGGGAAAGATAAACACGTATCGACACAAGGACTATCAACATTTACAAGTCATCAGTCATTACCATCATATAGGGCCACATCATATTTAACATACATACATTATGCATATACATGTGATACTATCGTCTTTACGCCCAACGTAACTTCTAAGCCTTAACAGCTATCACGCAGGTGCCTACGGGAGCTATCACATTACTACTTACCCTTAATCTTTTCCTGAAGGTCAACAGCTAAACTACCTCTCTTCTCGTACACAACAGCCCTACTTGGGCGATTGGCACCATTTAGTCGCATGGCCTCCACGCGACTGGACCATGCGATTGGACACCTATGTGATTGAACATCCAATCGTGCGAATGGGCTTCCTATCGTGCGAATGAATACTAGGCGATTGGACATCATGCGAATGGGACTAATACGAATGAGCAACTATGCGACTGGACTCTTAGTCGTGCGAGTGGGCACTAGGCGACAAAGTATCTATGCGACTGACGACTGAGTCTCAGTCGTCCCTCAATAGGCCGATTGGCCCTTCAGTCGCCTAGCCCTAACTGGGCAGCGACTGGAGTTCATCCCGAAGTGCAGCTGCGACCTACGGCCTTCAAACTCTTCCAAACTCCTTTCAAGCCCAAATTAGCCCTCCTAAACCTTAAGGAATCATGCTATGACATCATACAAGCACATACAAGTCCTAAATCGTACTTTAAACACACTACACATGATTTCACCCAAATGGGTCAAACTCACACATTTCAAAAGCGGTTTATATGCGTTCCAGCCCCAAAATCGTTTGAAAACAAGTAAATGAGGGGTCCTAGAACTCACACAAACAAGGAGAAGATAAAGAGCCTTCGTTTGGACTAGTTACTCGACGAGTTTCGAGCCCGAATCACCACTTTTCTCTCTTTTCCCTTCTTTCTCCTTTCTTTCTCTCTTCTTTTCTTTCTTGTCGTATTTTGCAAGTGTGTGTGGGGGGGAGATGGCTGCCCCCTCCCTTAAGTCACAGTCCAGTCACCCGAACCCAGGCGTCTGGACCTTCAGTCGTCCGATCACCATGCAATTGGGCCTCCAGTCGCATGAACTCCATGCGACTGAGCCTCCAGTCTCATGACACTCCAGAAAGTCAAATTCCCGTGTGTTACATGGTCTTTACATCTTGTTCTTAAATCTGGTTCCCTATTTAAACTATTAAGTGTTCTAACACTTCTCCTTATTGTGAGACTGATTGTATTGACCATATTTTAACCGGTCCTGCAATATGGTTTTATAAAAGAAGGCTAGTTAGCCTTGGATTGGATATGACACAATCATAAACGTTACTTGTTGATTCCTAGAATAAGTTTAATTTTGGTTATCTTTGCACACTAAAAAAGGTGAGTTTGTGGCCTTATTTTCTTTTATTTACTTTAAATTGTTGGACCAAAAGAACCAATGAGCTAGATCAGAAAAACCTTTAAGTCCCACAGACATCATAACAACTGAAGAAGACTACATCAGCTGAAGTCAGAGTTTGAAGACAAAGTCTGAAGACCAAGTATTCAAAGGTTGTCACAACAGCTGAAGAAGTACTCTTCAGTAGTTGTGATGGTTTACTTTCAGTAGTTGTCTTTATATTTTCAGTAGATTGTAATCAGTAGTTTAGTAGATGTAAAACGTCTGAAGAACTTACTCTTCATATGTTGTAGTTTCAATAGTTGTAGATTTAGTTAACATTTAAGCTTTTAATGTAAGAAGATGTCCTCAGCTGTTGTGGACATCTTCAGTAGTTTCAGTTCTTTTCAGTTGTTTGTGTAATCGGTTAGATGTCACTATCAAGTGACATCTGCTGACGTTATCTTTTCCTATAAAAGGAAAGTTGACCTAATTGTATGTGGGTGAAGCATATGAATGAATGAAAACATTCTCTTTTGCAGAAAAATTTCTCTCTATAACCGTTACTGTTTGATTGAATATTCATCTTGTTCTTGCTTAAATTTCATCTAATTCTAACATTATTCCGCTGCAAATCATAACCTAATTGATCAAACTAGATCTGAGATCCTTTCAAATGGTATCAGAGCTGGTTAATCATTGATCGATTTAACAATTGATCATTGAAACTGCTCTTTTGATATCTAAGTTTGATCGAATTAGAAAATTTGCAAGAATTGGTTATAGAGTTTGAGTTTCTATTGCTTCCGGTGAATTAATTTGAAGTTCTACGTGTTTAAAACAGAGTTGTTGAGTTTTTGAGCTAGATCAGTTAAAATTACATTGATTTGTTTGAATCTGTGAAAGTGGCTACACCAACTAATGATCCTCATAATACTGGCTCCTCAACAAAGCCTCCGATGCTTGTTAGGAGTGAGTATAACATATGGCAACGACCAATGCTCCATCACCTGTCTATCAATAGCACAGGATGTTGGAAATCTATGGTGCATGGACCATACAAACCTATAGTGAGTCTTCCGAAAACAAATGAGATGGTTCCAAAGAAACAAGAGCAATATTCGGATGATGATCTAAAACTGTTTGAAATTGATGCTAAAGCCCATGGAATTCTGGCCATGGCACTGCCAAATGAAATCTATTCAGGGCTTATGGATCATGAAACTGCACATGACCTCTGGGTTGCTCTGAAGGAACAATTTGGAGGAACTGATGAGGTTTTGGCAAACACTAAAGAGATCCTTGCCCAGCAATATGAGACATTCTCTCATAGAAGGGTGAGTCTCTGACCCAGCAGTTTGAGCGATTTTCCTGTTTGATATCTGAGTTGAAAATGGTTAAATAGGAATATTCAAACAGCCAGATGAACAACAGATTCCTCATATCCCTGCCTGAGAGATGGGACACATATAATATTGTCCTACGCTCGAGTGCAAATCTGGACACTCTATCTCTCACCCAACTTCATGGGAAACTGTTGGCATTTGAATGAGAAATAGAACAGAAAAGGAAACTGTCTTCATCTGGAAAGCTCACTGATGACTTTGTACCAAGAAACACTGCTGTAACATTTCGTACTTTTGTTAACTAAGAGTTAATTTCGTTTATTCTTATAAGGGTCATGGTTGTCAATTTTAAAATTTATGGGTGATTTATACATATTTATTAGTTGTTATTAAAAATGTAATGTATAAAAGCTAATAATTAAAATATTAAATTATGCAATAATAATAACTATGATAACATTAATAATAGTAACAATAATAATAAGTCATAATAATGATAATAATACTAAAATAATAACTAACATAATATAATAATAATAATAATAATAATAATAAACTATGGTAACGATGTTACTAATAATAATAATACTAGTAATAATAAGGGGTTGTTTTTGCCATTTTATAAACTTTAAAATGGAAGTAGGAGCATAAAATAGCAAAGAATTAAAACGCAGGGACCATTTGTGTAATTTTTAACCCAAACCCCCACCCTTTCTTTTTTTTTTCCCCGTTTTTCCGGCAGCCTATTCCGGCCACCCTCCGGCCGGCTCCGGCCACCCCGAAAACCATCGTAATTCATTTTTTTTTTGTGTTCCAAACCGTTTCTAATCGCTTAGGGGACTTGATTCGAACCCTATGAATCACATTAAACGAGCTTTAACACCAATTATAACACCCAAATGATTTCATAACCGAAGCTCATAAACTCCATAGCCGTTCAAGCCTTAAACACCAATAATAACTCAATTAATTCAATCAGATCAAACGTTTATCTATCTATAATCAAACACAACTCTCAATTGCACCAAGAACGAACTTAATCATCGAATTCCACCATCCTCTCTATCGCGACCTGCTAGCTACTCGAACACCATTCTACAAACTTCAATTTTCGAAATTTACAAGGGGATTTGCATAAGAGACATCACACGAAGCTACCCTCTAGTTTAATTCGATTATAGATTGCTGTTGCTCATCGACTGGACCCAGGGCAACCGCGACTTTGTTCATCATCACCTTCGTTGATTCAATCCTAATCACGTAAGTTACATACATATATAAACTCGGTTTAACATGGGGAAACAAAGCCCCAACATTAATTTGGTTATTAACATCGATTTGATGTTCAATTGGATCAAGATGATTCTAGGGTTCTTATGGGAATTGGGGGATGCATCTCATTAGTTGTTTTAAGAATTGGAACCCGGCCTATAACAGGCATAGGCGCCACAGCCTACCGGTTAAGAGCATGAACAATTGGATTTGAGGTCCCGGGTTCGACCCCGGGCACCCTCAAACCTATTTTTTTACTTTCTAGCCTTTAAAAAATTACAGAAAATTGCTAAAAAATTATAAAATTTATTTTATAAACTTCATAAATTTTTAAAATCACCAAATTACTTCCTGCAATTTATTTATAAAAAAAATCCTTAGATTTTATCTAAAATTCTAAGTGAATGTTATAGTTAATATATATTTTATAAAATTTAGACTTAAAATACTAGTTTATTATTTCAACCATTGTTTATTTAAGTTGTCAATTTAATCGTGTTTATTTTTTTTTTTAGTTAATTACAAAACCTTAATTTAACTTTAGGAATAATATTAAATTTTTATAAATGTTATTCTTGTCCCATATTTTATAATATAAATCGTTGCTACGAAAATTGATATCGTTTGTTAAATATAAATGACAAAAACCCCAAACCTCAAATAAAAACCCTAGCTCATAATAATACATTAAACTTAATATTAGACTTTAACCTTGTGCTTAAATATATTTAGGTGACTTGTGACGATACAACTTGGAACGACGTTTATTATTATTTTTATTAACCTTCATTGCATACTTATTGATCAAGTGAGTTTTCCTTGCCCCTTTTTACTTTATTTCACACTATTTTGGGGTGAAACATGATACTTATACGACTTACACTTATAAACGTTTGAGACTTGTAAAGCACTTGCAATTCATCTTTATATTTTGTCATGGTTATTTGTGTGTTGTAAGTGATTATATGAGATACATAGTTTGTTTACAATCATTAACTATTGCTAGCCTGGCGACGTCTTAGATCTTTGGGCCTGACAAGCCTATTTGGTGCTAGATCTTTGGGCCTGACAAGCCTATTTGGTGCTAAAGTCGATGTATTGCCGACTCCTAGGAGCCGTATGCTTGTGCACTAGGGAACCAAATACACTTAGCCAATCTTATATACTTGTAATCAAGTCGAGGTTTGGTTGTAACGATATGTGTTCTATAACCTTACTAGCTTATAACCTATGACATGAATTGCTACTTGTAACTTTATCATATTATGTATGAAAACCTTGGAAACTCACCAACTATTTTTAGTTGACCTTTTATTTTTATCATGTTTCAGGTAACCCCCAAGCTTAAAGTGGTCTTTTGAAGCTTGCAATAAATCTAGGACGTGGACCTAGTTAAATAAATAAAATTTTATGCTTTGATTTATGTTTGAACTTAATTCATGTTTGAGACTCATGTTTGTATTTCCTGTTGAAACTTAAAATATTAATATTTACCTTTAAATATAGCGTTATGTGGCTGTAAACAATCTTATCCCTCACACCTCGACGATTCCGCCGTCAAGGTTGGGGTGTGACAGATTGGTATCAGAGCCCGTAACTATAGGGAATTAGGTTATTAGAAATGGTGACCTAGACTATTGCATATGCATGAACCTTATAGAATTATATTTCTATCTTTTAAGGTATATGGTTTGCATGCTACATAATGCTATGTTCCTTTATGTGCAATTTGATGCCTTAGCATAGGATTGCCTAAACATTTCTACATGTCTCCCAAAACTTACATTTGACTCTTAGACTCTCCCCGAACATGAACCTCTTAATCTTATTCTCGACGACACGTGGAATCGTATACTTATGCTTATGACTTGGATCTTTAGGTGTTATGTCTAATCTATATAAATCTCATCAAGGTTTTGATTTCATGAACCTAAGAAATATTGTGTGACACATAGACACCTGTATCCTGGATTTCCTGGCAAAAAGCCCTCGGGCTAAGGCAAGCGTATTCGTATAAATCTCATTGAGGGGCCCGTTACGCTACCTGGGGATTTCTGGGATGAGTGATAAACTATGGTCAAAATACACATATCTCTAAGGCAAATGGGTCAATTCACCTTGACGTGTCAACGTTTCCAAATGGTAATGCGTTACCTAATGGAATCATCCCGTGTACCTTACAACCCTTAGCTTATTCTTGTCTAAACTACTATCCTTTGTTATCCTCACTCCCGTAACTAACACATTTGTATATCCAGCATGTCTCGTCATCATGGAAAGCGTGGAAGTTCCGACCGTAAGCTTGCAGCAATGATTGCCCGATAAATGGCTGCTGTACTCCCAACCATGGTTGCTGAGCTTAATAGCACCCTAATGGCTAATAGCAACAACAACACTAATGGGAACAATAGTGGTGCTCATGGAGAGAATAACAACAATCAACAAGGGAACACCCGTACTTGCACTTTCAAACACTTCAACTCGTGCAAACCCACTAGTTTTAGTGGAAAAGAAGGAGCCACTGGACTCCTCGAGTGGTTTGAAAGTATGGAGAACACCTTTATCGTTAGCGAGTGCCCTGATGAGTTCAAAGTTCGCTATGCTGCAAGTGTCCTTCAACAACGGGCACTAACATGGTGGAATAGTGAAAAGAAAAACCGTGGAACTGAGGTTGCTTTGGCGTTGCCCTGGGAAGAATTTAAGGATATCATGATCCAAAAGTTTTGCCCGAGGAGCGAGTTGCAAAAGCTGGAGGAGGAGTTCTGGAACCTCAAACAGGATGGTGGGAATCATTTGGCTTATTCCACCCGACATCATGAATTGAGTATGCTCCTACCACACATGGTGGACACCGTGCCCCGTAACATTGAAAAATTCATCAAGGGGGTACCACCTCAAATTCAAGATGCTGTGGTGGTTAGTAGGCCCACAACCTTGGAGGAAGCCATCACAATCACCGCTCAACTCACTGAGAACCATATACGAGCGGGCACCATGTCTGTGAAGGGTGCAAAGAAGGTGGAAAAGACGGCTTCTGAGGCTGTTAAGGAGACTAAAGCTGAACCGTCTCACAACAACAACAACAACAAGAAGCGTAAGTTTACACCGGCACGCAACTATGCCGTGGCTGCACCCAAACAACCCCAAACGCAACTTGTACCTGTCGCTGCACCGGTGGCACAAGTGCCTGGGGCTAGAGCTTATGCTGGTCCTCAACCTATGTGCAACACGTGTAGATACCATCATCCGGGGAATCAACCATGCCGTATTTGTACCTTATGCGGTAAATATGGTCACTGGGTGGCGACTTGTCACCGTGCACCTAACAACGCCGCCATGGTCACAAACCGTGTTTGCTACAATTGTGGGAACCTGGTCATTTCCGCCCACAATGCCCTCGCCTGGTGGGTAATGTTCCACAAGCTCGAGGACGTGCTTTCAACATCAACGCTAACCAAGCACAAGCAAACAACGATGTGGTGAATGGTATGTTAACTTACTTGTAACTTTTGTGATCCGATTCTTTTCATACATTACTTGTATCGTTAAATACCTTAAAAATTGAACAGGTATGTTTCTTATTAATAAGACTTATGCCTATGTCCTATTTGATTCTGGAGCCGATAAGAGTTTTGTTTCATTAGAGTTTGAACCCGTACTTGCTAAGCCACATACGAAACTAGAAAGACCTCTCACCGTTGAAGTTGCCGATGGAGAACCGATCACTGTGGATGTTGTTATCCGTGATTGCATCTTAAGTCTTGACACTCACGATTTTCTTATTGATCTTATTCCTATGAAACTTGGAAGTTTCGATGTCATCATTGGTATGGATTGGTTGGCCAAACACCATGCCGAGATCGTTTGTTTTGAGAAGTGCATCCGTATACCGTTACTATCTGGGGATACTTTGAAAGTGTTCGGCGAAAAATCTTCTAAAGGGCTTAAACTCATGTCTTGCACTCAAGCCCGGAAGTGTTTAAGTAAGAACTATATGGCGTTCTTGGCTTACGTGGTCAACACAAAAGTCAAAGGGAAAGAACTTAAGGACGTTCCGATTGTCCGAGACTTTCCTGAAGTATTTCCCGATGACCTTAGTGGTTTACCTCCCGTGCGTGAAGTTGAGTTCAAAATTGACCTAATACCGGGAGCAAACCCCGTGGCTAAGTCACCGTATCGACTTGCACCATCGAAAATGCAAGAACTTTCTAGTCAACTTCAAGAGCTAACCGAGAAGGGTTTCATTCGTCCTAGTTCTTCGCCTTGGGGTGCACCTGTCCTCTTTGTGAAGAAGAAAGATGGATCGTTTCGTATGTGTATCGATTATCGTGAGCTTAACAAGCTTACCATCAAGAACCGTTATCCTCTTCCTCGCATCGATGACTTGTTTGATCAACTTCAAGGAGCTGCTATATTCTCGAAGATTGATCTACGTTCTGGATATCATCAATTACGAGTCCATGATGATGATATCCCAAAGACCGCATTTCGTACTCGTTATGGACACTACGAGTTTATGGTGATGCCTTTTGGTTTAACTAATGCTCCTGCTGTCTTCATGGATCTTATGAACCGAGTATGCAAGCCTTATCTAGATAAGTTTGTGATCGTCTTCATTGATGACATACTTATCTACTCCAAGACTAACACCGAGCATGAACTGCATTTGCGACAAGTTCTTGAGTTGTTGAAGAAAGAACAATTGTACGCGAAGTTCTCGAAGTGTGACTTCTGGCTCGAGGAAGTTCAATTTCTAGGACACGTGGTGAATAGCCAAGGAATTCATGTTGACCCTGCAAAGGTGGAAGCTGTGAAGAATTGGTGTGTTCCCACGACTCCAACCGAGATTCGTTCTTTCCTTGGTCTTGCTGGTTATTACCGGCGATTCATCGCCAACTTTTCAAGGATCGCGAAGCCTCTCACTTCCCTGACACAAAAGAATAAACCATTCGAGTGGGGGCCCGAGCAGAAAGAAGCTTTTGAAGCATTAAAGCACAAACTGTGCAATGCTCCTATCTTGACCCTACCCGATGGAAACGATGATTTAACCGTATATTGTGATGCATCAAAACAAGGCCTTGGTTGTGTTCTTATGCAACGAGGAAAGGTCATAGCTTATGCATCGAGACAACTGAAGGTTCACGAGGTGAATTACACAACACACGATCTCGAGCTTGGTGCTGTTGTTTTTGCTTTGAAGATTTGGAGACATTACCTTTATGGTACGCAATGTATAGTCTACACCGATCACAAAAGCCTTCAACACGTTTTTAATCAAAAAGATCTCAATATGAGACAACGTCGTTGGCTTGAGTTGATTAGTGATTATGACTGTGACATTCGTTACCATCCTGGAAAGGCAAATGTTGTGGCCGATGCACTAAGTCGAAAGGTTCATAGCAAGATGGTCTCGTTCCAAGAAATTCGCGATCGACGACAATGGTTTGACACCTTGAGAGGATTCGATACTGAAATTCGACTAGATGTCAACGAGGCTACTGTACTGCTACAAAACTTGAGAATAGATAGTGATATCAAGTCTAGTATCTTGGAGGCTCAACAAAGGGTTCAACAAGAAGGAAGAATGAAAGATGAACTGGAGCATAACCTTCTAACTCAGCTGGAGACGAAACCTAATGGGTTGATGTATTTCGCAAACCGAATTTGGGTTCCAAATCGTGATAATCTTCGTACCCTTGTCATGAACGAAGCTCATCAGACTCGTTATTCTGTTCATCCTGGCTCTGATAAGATGTACATGGACCTACGGGGTCATTATTGGTGGCCTGGAATGAAGAAAGACATAGCAACTTATGTAGCTAAGTGTCTCACGTGTACGAAGGTTAAAGCCGAACACCAACGTCCAAGTGGATTACTTGAGCAACCCGAGATTCCTGTGTGGAAGTGGGAACACATATCCATGGACTTCATAACCAAGCTACCCCGAACCTCTCGAGGACATGATAGCATATGGGTGATCGTCGACCGATTGACCAAATCGGCACATTTTATACCCATACGTGACACTTACAAGACATCAAGGTTGGCTCGTATATACGTTGATGAAATTGTAAGTCGTCATGGGGTACCTCTTCACATCATATCCGACCGAGACGCTCGTTTCACTTCGCACTTTTGGTCGTCTATGCAAGAACTCTTGGGTACTCAATTGGATCTAAGCACGGCTTACCACCCCCAAACTGATGGTCAAACCGAGCGAACCATCCAAACCTTGGAGGATTTGCTACGCCTTTGTGTCCTTGACTTTGGTGGTGATTGGGATACGCATCTACCGCTAGCGGAATTTTCGTATAACAATAGTTACCACTCGAGTATCAAGATGGCACCATTCGAAGCACTTTATGGTCGAAAATGTCGTTCACCGATCTGCTGGACCGACATTGGTGAAAACTTTATCACTGGTCCTGAACTCATACAAGAGACGACCGATAAAGTTTCTATCATCCGAAAGAACCTTGAAGTGGCAAGAAGTCGACAAAAGAGCTATGCTGATAAGCGACGTAAGCCATTGGAATTCCAAGTTGGGGAGATGGTTCTTCTTAAGGTTTCACCGTGGAAGGGTGTTGTTCGCTTTGGAAAGAAGGGTAAATTGGCTCCAAGATTTGTAGGACCTTTCAAGATTCTGAAAAGGATTGGGAAAGTGGCTTACAAACTGGAATTACCTTCCGACCTTAGTGGAGTTCATCCTGTGTTCCATGTCTCGAATTTGAGGAAGTGCTTGGCTGACGAAGGTCTGCATGTCCCGTTGGATGACATCCAGATCGACGAGTCATTACACTTTGTCGAGAAACCCGTTGAAGTTATGGATCGCATTATGAAGAAGACTAGAACCACAACCACCCCAATCGTCAAAGTACGCTGGGAGAATAAGCGTGGCGCTGAATTTACTTGGGAACGTGAGGAACACATGAAGAAGAAATACCCGTTTCTTTTGTATAGTTTTATTTTAAATTTCGGGACGAAATTCTTTTAAGTTGGTGAGACTGTAACATTTCGTACTTTTGTTAACTAAGAGTTAATTTCGTTTATTCTTATAAGGGTCATGGTTGTCAATTTTAAAATTTATGGGTGATTTATACATATTTATTAGTTGTTATTAAAAATATAATGTATAAAAGCTAATAATTAAAATATTAAATTATGCAATAATAATAACTATGATAACATTAATAATAGTAACAATAATAATAAGTCATAATAATGATAATAATACTAAAATAATAACTAACATAATAATAATAATAATAATAATAATAATATATAAACTATGGTAACGATGTTACTAATAATAATAATACTAGTAATAATAAGGGGTTGTTTTTGCCATTTTATAAACTTTAAAATGGAAGTAGGAGCATAAAATAGCAAAGAATTAAAACGCAGGGACCATTGTGTAATTTTTAACCCAAACCCCCACCCTTTCTTTTTTTTCCCCGTTTTTTCCGGCAGCCTATTCCGGCCACCCTCCGGCCGGCTCCGGCCACCCCGAAAACCATCGTAATTCATTTTTTTTTGTGTTCCAAACCGTTTCTAATCGCTTAGGGGACTTGATTCGAACCCTATGAATCACATTAAACGAGCTTTAACACCAATTATAACACCCAAATGATTTCATAACCGAAGCTCGTAAACTCCATAGCCGTTCAAGCCTTAAACACCAATAATAACTCAATTAATTCAATCAGATCAAACGTTTATCTATCTATAATCAAACACAACTCTCAATTGCACCAAAAACGAACTTAATCATCGAATTCCACCATCCTCTCTATCGCGACCTGCTAGCTACTCGAACACCATTCTACAAACTTCAATTTTCGAAATTTACAAGGGGATTTGCATAAGAGACATCACACGAAGCTACCCTCTAGTTTAATTCGATTATAGATTGCTGTTGCTCATCGACTGGACCCAGGGCAACCGCGACTTTGTTCATCATCACCTTCGTTGATTCAATCCTAATCACGTAAGTTACATACATATATAAACTCGGTTTAACATGGGGAAACAAAGCCCCAACATTAATTTGGTTATTAACATCGATTTGATGTTCAATTGGATCAAGATGATTCTAGGGTTCTTATGGGAATTGGGGGATGCATCTCATTAGTTGTTTTAAGAATTGGAACCCGGCCTATAACAGGCATAGGCGCCACAGCCTACCGGTTAAGAGCATGAACAATTGGATTTGAGGTCCCGGGTTCGACCCCGGGCACCCTCAAACCTATTTTTTTTACTTTCTAGCCTTTAAAAAATTACAGAAAATTGCTAAAAAATTATAAAATTTATTTTATAAACTTCATAAATTTTTAAAATCACCAAATTACTTCCTGCAATTTATTTATAAAAAAATCCTTAGATTTTATCTAAAATTCTAAGTGAATGTTATAGTTAATATATATTTTATAAAATTTAGACTTAAAATACTAGTTTATTATTTCAACCATTGTTTATTTAAGTTGTCAATTTAATCGTGTTTATTTTTTTTAGTTAATTACAAAACCTTAATTTAACTTTAGGAATAATATTAAATTTTTATAAATGTTATTCTTGTCCCATATTTTATAATATAAATCGTTGCTACGAAAATTGATATCGTTTGTTAAATATAAATGACAAAAACCCCAAACCTCAAATAAAAACCCTAGCTCATAATAATACATTAAACTTAATATTAGACTTTAACCTTGTGCTTAAATATATTTAGGTGACTTGTGACGATACAACTTGGAACGACGTTTATTATTATTTTTATTAACCTTCATTGCATACTTATTGATCAAGTGAGTTTTCCTTGCCCCGTTTTACTTTATTTCACACTATTTGGGGTGAAACATGATACTTATACGACTTACACTTATAAACGTTTGAGACTTGTAAAGCACTTGCAATTCATCTTTATATTTTGTCATGGTTATTTGTGTGTTGTAAGTGATTATATGAGATACATAGTTTGTTTACAATCATTAACTATTGCTAGCCTGGCGACGTCTTAGATCTTTGGGCCTGACAAGCCTATTTGGTGCTAAAGTCGATGTATTGCCGACTCCTAGGAGCCGTATGCTTGTGCACTAGGGAACCAAATACACTTAGCCAATCTTATATACTTGTAATCAAGTCGAGGTTTGGTTGTAACGATATGTGTTCTATAACCTTACTAGCTTATAACCTATGACATGAATTGCTACTTGTAACTTTATCATATTATGTATGAAAACCTTGGAAACTCACCAACTATTTTTAGTTGACCTTTTATTTTTATCATGTTTCAGGTAACCCCCAAGCTTAAAGTGGTCTTTTGAAGCTTGCAATAAATCTAGGACGTGGACCTAGTTAAATAAATAAAATGTTATGCTTTGATTTATGTTTGAACTTAATTCATGTTTGAGACTCATGTTTGTATTTCCTGTTGAAACTTAAAATATTAATATTTACCTTTAAATATAGCGTTATGTGGCTGTGAACAATCTTATCCCTCACACCTTGACGATTCCGCCGTCAAGGTTGGGGTGTGACAACTGCACTGGTCGGTCAGGAGTCAGAGTATGCTGCATCAGAAGGTTCCTATGATGAGCATGTAGATTTCTCTACAAACAGTGGAGAACATGCTTTTGTTGGTGTTGATAGTAATTCATGTGGTAGCAGTGATAATTTGTGCTTTTTGATGGATGATTTGAAAGGAATTCTAGATGATGATCTGGAAGAGATGGATATTTTGAGCCAAATGGCAATGATCAATATCAGATCTCAAAAGTTTTATAAAAGGACTGGTTGGAAATTCCCAGGTCTTTCTGGAAAAACCAAGGTTGGTTTTGACAAGAGCAAGTTGAGGTGTCACAAGTGCCATAGACTTGGACACTTTGCAAGAGAGTGTAGATCATCTGGATCTAACTCATCTGCACCATTTGTGACCTTCCCAAGAAATAGCTCACAAAACAAAGGGCAACATTCAACCAGTTCTGGTCATCCTTCACAAGCTCAATCGTCTCCTGCATATTTTATCCCTCAAGGTCCTATACCATATCCTTAACCCTGTTTTTACATGCCTCAATCTAGTCAGGTTCAAGTACCCACAGCTCAACAACCACCTGCCCTACCTGAGCCTCAACCATCTAAATTAAATCAACAATCTCAATCTCAACCAGAACAAAGCTTTTTCACCCCTGGAGTTGTTGACTGGAGCAGTTTACCAGATGATCTTTTTGGTTATCATGAACAACTGTTTCCTGGTGCTGGTCAACATGGTGGTGAAAACCCTTTTGGAAATCTTGCTCTTATGGGCCTGGAGTCTACTGATGGTTCATGCTTAAATGCTTTAACATCACAGGTATCACAGGTATCTTCAGAGGCTAAGGCCAAGTTGTGTTCTGAGTCATGCATAGCTACATTTGCCTCAATTAGAGAAGCAAATGTAGCTTTAATCAATAAAAATATTGAGCTAGAGAAAGTGATTTCCAAAAGAAAAGCTGAGTTTGAGTCTGTTTTAAATAAAAAAGATGACGAGATTTACAAATTAAAATGTCAAATCACTGATGAAAAGGCAAAGGTAGAGGTCATCTTAGAGAAGCATAAGGACCTCAAACAAACACTTGCAGCTACCCAGGTAGAGTGTGAACGCTAGGTAACATCATGCAAGGGGTTTGAAATTCTTCTCCACAAACAAACAGCTTCAAATGTGAAGTTTGGGGTTGGTTATAATCACACTGCTCCCCTACAGATTTTACTCCCAGGTTAGAAGTAGAATCTGAAGGAGAAAGCAATTACCAATCCACATCATCATGTGTCTCACCCTCTGATAATGAACCAAAATCAGAGGATGAAGTCAGTATTAGCACCTCAGAAAATCAATCAGCTGATATAGAAACATATTCTTATACTGTTGGATGCACAAATGTCACCTAGGGAGAAACAGCTGAGGGTGTTGTTTTAACCGAGATAAATGAAGGTGAAAAAGTTTTTGAGAAAATTAATCTAAAACTTGTAGAATCTGATGGTCCCAATGCTAAAAAACACATGATCAGGAGAAAGTTGATCACTTCAGGTGTTGTCTCACAAAGTACTCAAAGTACTGAAGGGCAAGTCACAACACCTGAAGAACAAACCAAAACCACTGAAAACAAAAAGGGTTTGAAAACTGCTGAAGAGTCTACCAGGAAGTCCAAAAGTACTGATAGAAAACTTCTGAAGAACAAATCTTCAGTAGTTAAGAATCCGTCAGTACTTAACATAAGTACTGAAAGGAAGAAAGTACTGAAGAACAAACCTTCAGTAGTTTCATCTTCTTCAGTAGTTGATCAACTGAAAATGAAGAAAAAGCCATGTGAAATATGTGGCTTATTCAATCATCTTACTGATGACTGCTGGTACAGAAAAGGTTCCAAATTCAACAAAAATAAAAACACCAAAAAGAAAATAATAAAATGAAAGATAAATTTGAAACCAAGTTTGTACCAGAGGCATCTCAACCTAAAAACCCAAAATCCTTAAAGAAATCCAAAAAGAAGGAAGGGGTTTATCAGGAAACAGCTGAAGGTGTTCAATGGATTTCTCATAGAATACCAAAACACCAGACTAAGTCTGTGTCTTCCAAAAGTGAGAAAATGGTGAAACACAGGAACCAATCAAAAACAAGAACTGAAGGCTTTAGCAAACAATCAGACACAACTTGTTATGATGGTTCAACATCTGTTGAGGAGAGTCAACCAAACAGATGCACCTGTGATTAAACCACAGAAAAGAAAAACCAAGCCAAAATCAAAGGAATCCTTTTCCACACCATCTCCACCTCCACAGGCTGTTAATCATGATAAACCAGTTAGTGTAAAATCTGTTGATGAGAACAGACCCAAAACCAAAATGGTTTGGGTCTCAAAAGCTAACTAGTTTCTTTTGACAAATGCAGGGTTCTTCAGCATGCCAAAGAAGCATCTGGTATGTGGACAGTGGAGGATCCATGCATATGACAGGGAGCAGCTCTCTTCTTAATGACTACTCTCAAGGAAAGAAGGGATTTGTTTCATTTGGTAATGACGCTAAAGGTTACATCATCGGCAAAGGCTTTGTTTCCAATGGTGAAATAAAGTTTGATGATGTCAACCATGTGGAGAATCTCAAGTACAACCTCTTGAGTGTCAGTTAGATGTGTGATAAAGTCATGTTGCCCTTTTCACCAGCCAGAACTGTAGGATTCTGTCTTCCAAAGTTCTGAATTTGATTGACAAGGTACTGGATGAACATACTCTCCTGAAGGCCAACAGGACAGGAAGAGAATATGCCTTAGACTTATCAAAGAAAATTGATCTAAAAGGCCATCTTTGCCCATTCTCCAAGGCCTCTCCTCAGGAATATAAACTATGGCACAGAAGGCTTGGTCATGTGAATCTTAAAAACATGAACCAGCTGATCCGTCATGGTTTAGTGAGAGGACTGCCAGTGAAGGAGTTCAAATGTGATGACAACTGCTCTGCTTGTTTAAAAGGGAAGCAACACAAGGTATCATTTCCTCCAATAGAAGAGCCAAAGTCTACTACCTGCTTGCAATTACTGCATATGGATTTTTTTGATCCAGTAAGAGTGATGAGCATGGCAAAGAAGAAATACTGTCCAGTAATTGTGGATGATTACTCCAGATTTGTATGGACTTTCTTCTTGCACTCAAAAGATGAAGCTGCAAAAACCATAATATACTTTGTGTTGTATGTGGAAAAACAGTACCCCCTTCCAGTCAAGTGTGTGAGGAGTGATAATGGCACAGAATTTAGAAACCACACACTTGATGAATTCTACTTGTCTAAGGGAATCAAGAGGCAGTATAGCATTCCAAGAACTCCTTAACAAAATGGAGTGGTGGAAAGAAAGAACAGGACACTTATTGAAGCCGACAGGTCAATGTTGGCTGATTCTGGTTTGCCACTGACCTTTTGGGCAGAAGCTGTCAACACAACTTGCTATGTGCAGAATAGAGTTTTAGTAAATCAGAGGCTGATGAAGACTCCTTATGAAGTGTTACATCATTTGGCCTCTCTGATTTCATTTTTTAGAGCATTTGGGTGTCCCTGTTACATTCTCAACACAAAGAATCCACTTCAGAGGTTTGAATCAAAGGTGGATGCAGGGTACTTTGTTGGGTATTCATCCACTTGCAAGGCATACAGAGTTTTTAACTGCAGAACAAAGATAATTGAAGAGACCTTGCATGTGAAGTTTAATGAATCTCCAAAGGACAAAATCCCACAAAACACTGTGGAGCTATTTGATTTGACATATTGCAATATGTTCCTTATCAGTCTCCAGTTATTGCAGTTCCTGAAAATCCATCACCTCCTGCAAACAGTTCTTCATCTGGTGGTACTGATGATGATGATGATGACAGTACTCACCTTTTCAGGTTTAGTGATCAACTGCCTAAGTCATTTAAACCTGATGTTCCTGTAGCTTCAGCAGCTCCATCCACAACAAATGCTGATGAGATCTCTGAATCATCTACTTCGTTTGAATTGCCATCTCCTTTATGGTTTCAAGACTCTAAATCAACATCTGTTGCTGCTAAATCTCCTGCAAACACTTGCACAGATCTTATTATCTATCAAGAGCTGAAGAATCACCCAATGTCTTAAATCATTGGTGATATCAATGCTGGAGTTTCAACCAGAAGTCAATTGTCCAATTTCTGGTTCTATGCTCTCTTCATCAGTCAGCAAGAGCCAAAGAACTATCATGTTGCATTAAGAGACAATGGATGGGTTGAAGCCATGCAACTTGAACTTTCTCAGTTTAAAAAGCAGCAAGTGTGGGAGCTGGTTCCTCTACCCCAAGGTAAGTGTGCAATAGGCACTAAATGGGTGTTTAAGAATGAAACTGATGAAAAAAGTCAAATTGTCAAGAACAAGGCCAGACTGGTTGTACAGGGGTTTTCACAAGAAGAAGGTATTGATTATGATGAAACCTTTACCCCTGTAGCCAGACTGGAGGCAATCAGATTGTTCTTAGCTTATGCTGCTTTCTATAATCTTAAAGTTTTTCAAATGGATGTCAAAAGTGCATTCTTATATGGTAAAATAAAAGAAGAGGTGTATATGTGTCAACCACCGGGTTTTAAGGATAATAAACATCCAGATTGGGTGTATAAGTTTGATAAGGCTCTGTATGGGTTAAAACAAGCTCCTAGAACCTGGTATGAAACAATGTCTAATTTTCTTCTTCAAAACAATTTCATTAGAGGCTCCATAGATAAAACTTGTTCATAAAGAAAGTAGGATAGCATAAGCTACTTGTTCAAATTTATGTAGATGACATCATTTTTGCATCCTCTGATCCACAGTTGTGTGATGCATTTACAAAATTGATGCAACAAAAGTTTGAAATGAGTGCCATGGGAGAATTACAGTTCTTTCTGGGTTTGCAAATTAAACAAAGAGCTGATGGAACTTTCATTCATCAGTCAAAATATACAAAGGATCTTCTGAAAAAGTTTGATTTATAAAACTGTAAGCCCTGTTATACTCCCATAAGCAGCACCACACAACTGGATGCTGATCAGAAAGGTAAAGCAGTTAATGAAACCCTTTACAGATGTATGATTGGTTCCTTGATGTACCTTACAGCTTCTAGACCAGACATTATGTTTGCAACTTGTGTCTGTGCTAGATTTCAGGCTACACCTAAAGAATCCCATTTGATTGCAGTCAAAAGGATCTTTAGATACTTGCAAGCAACTCTATCTCTAGGACTTTGGTATTCCACTGGGCACTCTTGCAAATTGGTTGCTTTCTCTAATAGTAACTATGCAGGGTGTAAAGTAACCAGAAAATCAACTTCTGGTGGATGCCAATTTCTAGGCAATTGTTTGGTTTCTTGGAAGAGTAAGAAACAAACTTCAATTGCTACATCAACTGTTGAAGCAGAGTACATTGCTGCTGCAAGTTATACATCTCAGGTACTCTGGCTTCAGAATCAATTACTGGATTATGGCATTATAGAGACTAAGACTCCATTACTGATGGACAGTGCTTCAGCTCTTTGTATTGTTAAGAATCCAGCTCAGCATTCTAAGACCAAACACATTGAGATTAGACATCATTTTATCAGGGATTGTTATGAAAAAGGTCTGATTGATCCAAAGTTTGTTCCTAGTGCTGATGAGCTTGCAGATATATTTACTAAGCCTTTGGACAGTGCAACTTTTCAAAATCTAGTGCTAAGGCTTGGTATGTTGCAGCTGGAATGAATTGACTAATACTGATACTCTCAGATCACAAGTACTGATGAGCATTAGTATACAAAAGTCAAAATAAGTACTGAGAGCATTCACATTCCAGTCCTTATCTTTATCTATATAATTACACTAAAAATCACTACTTCTTCTCTCTTCTTTCAATTAAATTATACATTTTCATTACTTTTTCTCTCTCCTTCACTCACAACAACTTTCAAAAATATTAAAAAATTATAAGGTTGAACAGTGAATCCTTAAATTTACAGATGAACAGTAACATTTTCTTCCTCCTCCACTCATAATCACTCAAAACTATCCCATATAATTTAAGAACACACACTCACATAATTATAAGGCATGGGTTGTGAATGCTCTGATGAGTTATTTTGTCTTCAACATTTTTCAAAACTACTGAAGTGTTATAAAGACTGAAGACTAAATTACTTAAAAGTACTAAAGTACATTATTTGTTGAAAAGAACTGATGTAGTTACAACTACTGATGTGGTTATAATTACTAATGCCTATTTCTAACAGATAAGTATTGAAGAATAATTTGTCCAAAAGTACTGATGTGTAATCTTGAGCATAAGTACTGAAGACAAAATTTGTTCACAAGTTCTGAAGAATAATTTATTTCAAAAGATCTAATGCATAAATGTTCAGAAAAGCTGATGCATAAATATTCAAAAGAACTGATGACCAATGAAACGTCTGAAAATCAGACAAAGTCTGATGAGTAAATGTTGAGGTCAGAATGAAACAACTGAAACCTGTGAATTAACGACAACAACTGATGAGTAACTTTACTCTTCAGCTGTTTCAAAGAACTTCTGTTTCATTTCAAAACAACTGAAGCCAAAACCAAGTCTTCAGTAGTTTCAAACTACTGGTGACTAAAACCAAGTCTTCAGTCGTTTACAACATCTGAAGGTTAAAACCACATCTTCAGTCGTTTCAAACAACTGATGACTAACACCAAAACCTTCAGTTGTTTTCCATCAGCCGTTTCATAGCCTATAAATACCAAACCCTAACTTCAGAACTTTTCATTCTCAAAACTTTATTATTCAAATTCTCAAAACTTCCCTCCTGCATTAATGGCGACCATGCAACTTAAACCCCGCCATAACTGTGTAGCTTACCTCACCAAATCGGCCTTCTGCAAAAGTTTGATGACACCATCGATCTGATGTTTGAATCTCAAAACCAAACAACCTTTCTTTTGAACCCAACCATATACTTAGAAACCCTACAACAATTCTGGACAAACGTAACACTCACAACTGGTGAGAACGATGGTGAGATCGCTCTCCAGTCGTTTGTCAATCAGAAGAAGCTGGTCGTAACTTCTGATATTGTTCAGAAAACCCTAAATCTGAATGATGCCAACTTCATCACCGAATACCCTAAGGGTACAATAGACTTATCCTTCACCAACAATGGGTACGAAGGCGACCTAAGTGCTACCACAATTTTGAAAAAGCACTTCCATGATCCCGAACGCCTACTCTTCCACATGTTCAACATCTGCCTTGCCCCCAAGACCTCCTCATGGGATCAAATGTCTTCAAGGTGGCAGCAGGTATTGTATTCAATCTTTGAATGCCAAAACTTAAATTTTTCTTAAATTATATTTTAAGAAAAGATCTGGCCTTGAAACCTGTGGCTAACAGATGGATATTATATCCAAGGTTTCTTATGGCCATTATTGAAAACCAACTAAAAACTGAAGGCCTTATTGGCCTAGGAGTCCCTGCTAAGGCAGTTCTGCCTGAAGTATACTCCAGGCACAACTCGAACACACAACTCAAAGAGGCTGCCAAGCTGCTAAAACCCAAGCAGCGGGAACCCACAGCCTCATCCTTCAGATCCAAAGTTCCCTCCAAGCCAAAATCTAAAAAGCCTAAAAAGGCTACTCAGGGAGTTGAGTCCCCTAAGGATGCCCCTGCAGCACCAACGCAGTAAGAAACTGCTGGTAGTAATCCACCAGCAGTTACACAGACTCGACCATCCACAACCGCTCAGTTATCCTCTCAACAAGATCTTGAAGCAACCATTTCTGGGGATGCCACATTACTGGAACCTCTCTCATTTGAGAAGGTTGCCATTGAAGAGCACCACTCACCCCAGGTGCAATACGTACACCTATCTCCTACTGCAACCACCCCACAAAGCCCAACTTTTATCATTGCAGAAGTGCTGAGTCAGCTAAACACTCCACCCCCTCCCCAGAAACCTATTACAACTGGGAAAACCTCAACAGTTAAGGGGGAGGACTATAGTGTTGCTGATAACCCACAGCACAGGGATTACACAGTTCAATCTCCCCATGTGGAGGAGGAGATCAGAACTTCTACTGAGGCTGCCACTTCTCCTCCTTCAGCACATGAACAGGCTGAAGTTGGTAACATTTCTAAGACCTCACCAGAGGCAACTGCCGATGAAGGGCATAATCCTGAGGCTGGAAGTCCCCAGTACCAAGAAAAAGGGGCACATATGAACACTGATCTACACTCAGCACATGTTCATCCTGATGTAATCAGGAGGTCCGATGATTCAGCAACCACTGATGATGACCTGGGCTTTTTCTATGATGTACTAGCCCACAACACCATTCTTGAGGCTGAGGTACGCAGACTACAAGAACTGCTTGCCAAAATGTCTCAAGAATCAAGACCATCTGCCCAATTCACCCACAGATGGCACCTTCTTCTGAAGGTCTCCCACATACTGAGCCACTCACAACAACTCAGCCACCAGCCTCTGATTTTGACACCATTTCTCAGGGACAGAACCCCTCTGAGTAAATGGTTGCTGCCTTTACATCTTCCCTGCCTCTTATCACTCCCATCATAGCTAACATTATACATCAAGCTCTTGATGAGAGGATTTCCTCCAATATTCAAACCTTAGTTGATGATGCAGTCACTAAAAGACTTTCTAACATTCAAACCCCTGAACCCAATGCAACCAAAAGAGGGAGTCTAAGTCAGTGAAAGCAGACAAGAGGAAGAGAGTTGAAGAGGAAAAGGAGAAGAGAAAGAAAAGGAAAAGGAGAAGGAGAAAGAAAAGGATTTCCATGTTATTTACAAGAAGAGGAAGGGTGGTGAAAAGACTCCCCTTGAGAAGAAGTTAGAAGAACTGATCAAAGAAGCTGATGAGCAACATAGCAGATTAATGGATAAAATTATTGATCAGCTCTTCAGACAAGGATTTGACACTACCAAACTTGACACTGAGATCAGAAAGCTGGAAATACAAGAGATTGAGCACCGATGGACCAGCTATAGTGAGAAAGAAAATGAAAGACAGGAAGCTATGGTCAGGTTTATATCGAAGTATTTGGGGAGGACAATCCTCGAAGTGAAATCATGGACCAGGGACAGTATTTTGGAGATAACCAACAAAATCTGTTCGTCTGAAGTATTTACCAAAGGATTGATCATAGAAGCCCTTGATGAAGCTGGTGCTAGGAGCAGGACTGATCTGGCAAAGTGCTCCAAAGCCACATTTACAACTAAAATGCTAGAGCAGCCTGTACAATCTCCCACACCAGAACAACCAACATCACAACCCACAAAACCAACTCATTTACCCAAGAAACCAACACAAATAACTACCGATGATGCACCCAAGTGGAAGAGAAGGGTGTTGAGGCTTCAAGAAGAAGAAGAAGATGATGATGAGGAGATAGGCTGCCCATTTCAACTGTTGTTAAAACAAAAGGGAAGATGCCTGATGCATTAAAGATAATTGCCAGGAGTCAACCAACAACGATCACACCTGCCATCCAGAGGCAAACTGTAAAAGTAAAGCTTGAAGAAGAAGAAAAGCACAAACAACATGATGAGCAGCTGTTAAATCTGGTTGATAAAGAGTTTCCTCAGTCTACATCGATACAAACTATGAGGAAACATGTTCAGAGATTGTATGCTCTCAGATTTACATTTCAATATCAGAAAGAGCGAGTTAGAATTTGGCCTGATCCCAGGGTGAGTGATAGAATCCACAAGAAGAACATCCCAAGAAAATACAATGGCCAAGTAAAGAAGATTGTAAATGCAGTGATAATACTGGCCATTGTAGTGTCACCCTGGGAAATCCTAGAAGACTTCAGAAGAGCCTACAAGTCTAATCTTACCCCACAAACATTACTGAAAAACAAAATGGTGAAAAAGCGGTTGATCTATAAGAGGCTTGAAGAAGTCAGAAGTAATGAGCTCCAGTTGTTACTTGAAGATAATCATCCTGATGAGTTCGCCTACAGAGAAATTACAATTGTGGAGCTAAAGAATGGGAAACATGTTAAGTACCTATCTAAGTACCATGGGCTAGAGTTCTTCTTTGAAGAAGAAGCTAAAGAGCTCACCCTGGAAGAACATATTGTCTTCCTTAAGGCCTATGTTCGAGAGTCTTACAGACTCATTGTAGGGAAGTAGGTTTTATGGATAGGGCAACAACTCTGTGTCCAATTCCCCAAGACAGAGTTCCTATCCATCCCTTTCCAATCAAATCTTCTGAAACCTCTTCCCAGGCCTGTGCTTAAATTGGTCATTTCTGAGCTGATCCAGAAGAAAAAGACAATAATTTTTCCTAATAAGTGGGACACCAATAAACTTAAAGGTTTTGGCTGCATTGGTTCAGGGGGAGTTTGTTGGACCAAAAGAACCAATGAGCCAGATCGGAAAAACCTTTAAGTCCCACAGACATCATAAAAACTGAAGAAGACTATATTAGCTGAAGTCAGAGTTTGAAGACGACCAAGTATTCAGAGGTTTTCACAACAGCTGAAGAAGTACTCTTCAGTAGTTGTGATGGTTTACTTTCAGTAGTTATCTTTATATTTTCAGTAGATTGTAATCAGTAGTTTAGTAGATGTAAAACGTCTGAAGAACTTACTCTTCATATGTTGTAGTTTTAGTAGTTGTAGAATTAGTTAACACTTAAGCTTTTATTGTAAGAAGATGTCCTCAGCTGTTATGGACATCTTCAGTAGTTTCAGTTATTTTCAGTTGTTTGTGTAATCGGTTAGATGTCACTATCAGGTGACATCTGCTGACGTCATCTTTTTCTATAAAAGGAAAGTTGACCTAATTGTATGTGGGTGAAGCATATGAATGAATGAAAACATTCTCTTTTGCAGAAAACTTTCTCTCTCTATAACCGTTACTGTTTGATTGAATATTCATCTTGTTCTTGCTTAAATTTCGTCTAATTCTAACATTATTCCGCTGCAAATCATAACCTAATTGATCAAAATAGATCTAAGATCCTTTCATAAATAGAGGTAAAAGTTTGCTCAAAGGTTTTAAACATTGCCATGAGTTTAGTTTAAAATTTTTTTGGTTTTATCGTGTGCTGTGAATATGTGTAAGATTGAGTTAGGTTACTTTTTTGGTTTTTCATTCTGTTTAACTTCGTGGTTGGGTCATGGAAACGGGTTGAAAACCCCACCCTTGTTGTTAGTATGTATGCTAAGACTAACGTGTCCATGGTGAGCCCTCAGGTGATGGAGTTCATTAATGATTTAGATTTTTTGTTGGTTGTTATGGTATTGGTTATGGTTAATTCTGTTTGTCATAGTTTATGGTTATGATTTCCAGCTAAGTAATTCTTTAATGGATTGTTTAAATATGACACACACGAAAGATTTATTTTTTAGTATACACAACATTACTGATTATTTTCCTGTGAACTCACCAACCTAGTGTTGATATTTTCAAGCATTTCTTTTCATGTTGGATACTGAATACAATTGATTCGATGTAGACAAATTTTATACAAGGCTTACAAACTATATGACTTCACTTTGCCTTAGATGACTTTGTGTTATATACCTATTTGTATGATAGTATGGTTTTAGAGAAAGTGTTACTTTATATAGGCTTGGTAGATATTATCTTGTAAACAATATGTTCTTGATGATCGATTCGTTGCATTCTGCGATTTCGCCTTGACAGGTGTGTGACAAATCACTGATTGTAGCCTTGTAACAAGTATTTTGGATACTGAGTTAGACATATAGTCCATAAGGCTTATTAGGTGTTAGTATCAATACCATTAGGTCACGGAATTCAAGAATGAAGGCAATGAAAGTTGAATTACTACCCCCAATGAAGCTTTCCACATATCTCAAGTTCTTTAATAAAATGGCTATTTGAGTTTAGAGATGGTATATATGACTTTGAGGGCGATGTAGGAATAATATGGCACCAGGGCCGGCTTAACGTTTTTGGAGGCCCAAAGCGAACAAAAAATATGAGGCCCTCAATAGATTATTTATATAAACCCTCTCCTTTATCCGGGCTTGGGACCGGCAAAAATAAACTAATAAGTTTACAATTGGCGGAGTTAAAAAATTTTTTTAAGTTATTTATTGCGCTTGTATAATCATATTTAGATTAAGTTTATTTTTCTAGCTTTTTGATGCAAAATCTTTAATAAATTCTTCGTAATCAAATTCTTTTTCAATCGACAGAAGAGCTAAACCGTTTAATCTTTCTTGTGACATAGTAGATCGTAAATAATTTTTTATAAGTTTTAATTTGGAAAAGCTACGTTCCGCAGAAGCTACAGTTACAGGAATTGTTAAAATAACTCGGTAGACAATAAATGCATTTGGAAAAGAGTTAAAGTTTTTAATATAATTTAGTATATCAATCGTTGTGTCAAATTCTAAGTGTATAATTTCTCTTAACATTTTTAATTCTTGAAATAGATCCACACCATCAACATCTACATTATCATTATGTTTCAAGGTATTTTCAAGAAAAATACATTTCTTTTTTAAATTTTCTTCATTGACGAATTTTAACTTTTTTATACTAAACAAAAAACCAAACGTAGATTCGAACTCTTTAAATTGTTCAAATCTACTTTTAAGTGAAGAACTAGCTTGATCTACTATGTATAAGAAGTAATCGGTCCTAAAACTTTCAATTGGTGTTTTTATGGTTTCATTATCAACATTTTCATCAAACTTTTTATTTTTACGAATAAGTCGTTTATCATGAAAAACAGGTTCTACATTCATCTATAAAGCAATTTCTTTAGCTACAATCATAGCTTTTTCAAATCCCTCATCTCTATACTTCTTAAAAAACAAATAAGTCCATCTAGTTGATTTATAGCATCATCAATAAGCATGTTTTTTGCTTGTAAGGTTTTACTAACAATGTTAATAGCATACAAAATGTCATACCAAATAACCATTCCTAATAAAAATCCAAAACTATCAAACTCATTTATAATTAAGGTCTTAACCTCACTTTGAAGTCTAGCATCATCAATCTCATCATATAAGTCCAATAAAGCTTCTCTTAATTGTGGAGCTTGAAATCGAATTGCTTTAACACTTCTATTCGACTTTCCCAACATGTTTGAGATAATGATTTTAGAGTTATCTTAGGTATATGATTTTGTAATATATCCCACCTTTTAGTGGATGATCAAAACATTGAATAAATACGTTGTGTTATTCCAAAAAATCCTTAGCATATCTACAACAACTAGCCATATCACTAATTACTAAATTTAAACTATGACAACCACATGATGTGTAGAAGGCTCTAGGGTTAATATCCAATAATCGTCGTTGCACTCCTTGGTGTTTTCCTTTCATATTTGATCCATTATCATAACCATGTCCTCTAATATCATCTACATCAAGTCCTATCTTATTAATTTCTTCAATAATAACATCAAAAAGACCCTTACCAGTTGTATCGTTTACTATTAAAAATTCTAGAAAGTATTCTTTAACTTGTACTGGGGTGGTTGACATATCTAAACATCGTAAGATAATAGACATTTGTTCTTTGTGACTTGTATCGGGAGTACAATCTAATATAATCAAAAATATTTTGCTTCCTTAACTTTACTAATAATTTTTGTTTTGATTTCATTTGCTAATAAGCTAATTAGTTCATTTTGCATATTATGTTCAAGGTAATGATTATGAATTTCATTATTTTTTATATGTCGAATATGTTCTTGCATTACCGGATCAAATTCTGCAATCATCTCAATATCACCTAAAAAGTTACCATTGTTTTCTTCAAAAAGTTTTTCTTTACTCCCACGAAATGATTCATTTTTCTTACCAAGTTTCTTCACAATGGCAATAATTCTTTTTAGTACATTTTTCCAATGTTCCTTATCTTTATTTATTTGATCTTTAATATTTTTATCAATTGTCTTATTTTTTGCCAATCTTATCTCTAGATCCATCCATGTTCTCATATTCATAATATGTATATTACTTCTTTCATGTTATTTTAGTTTAGAATAAAAATTTCTCCAATCGTTACTACCTTCATTTGATAACTTACTTGTACATTGATTTACATTAAATAACTTACAACAAAAACAAAATGCTCAATCAAGCTCTATAGAATAAATCAACCATTTTCTTTCATATTTTTCTCCATTAGGTAATTTTTGCATATAAAAAGAATTATTAAAGCTTCTTGAAAATTCATCTCTTGGAAATTTATCATTAAAAATTTAACCGGACATTTTTCTACAAGTAGATCTCTAAAATTATTACTAATATTATTTCATTGACTAGGATCAACATAATTTAGAGGTTTTTTAGTATGATTCTCATTTGTAAGTTCATCACTATGTGTAGGATCATTTTCATCAAGATTTTCAAAGTTTTCATCATTAGTTGTTGGTTTATCAAGGTTTTCATCAAGATTTTTAAAGTTTTCATCATTAGTCGTTGGTTTATCAAGGTTTTCATAAAGGTTTTCAAAGTTTTCATCATTAGTCGTTGGTTTATCAAGGTTTTCATCAAGGTTTTCAAAGTTTTCATCAATATTTGTAGGTTTATCAAGGTTTTCATCTAAGTTTTCATCAAAATTTTCAAAGTTTTCATCATTATTTGTAGTTTTATCAAGGTTTTCATTATTATTAGATATTGTGCTAGTTACAAATTTTAACATTGATCCTTTAATTGGTTCATTTAAAGCTTCTCTTTTGGCCTTTTTTTCCCTTTTTGATGCACCAGATTTAAACTTACGGATTCGGTTTGACATTGTTAAAAATTGATTAAATTCTAACTTCTAAGCAACCAATGAACCAAGTTACAATTCCTAGTTATAGTATATAGTGTAAACTAATTACTAATCAAGTAACCAGATTCAAGCAATAAGATAATGAAATAAACTAATCTAAAGACAGAAAACTAATAATCAATTCAGACGCAAAACAATAACCAAATAACCAATTCAGAAACAAATCAATAAATCACTTGAGTAAGAAACAAAAGAGAGTAGAAAACTAACATGAGGGAGCAAATCAATAACCAATTCAGAAAACTTCCCCTTTCACAAAGAGCAAATCACTGAAATCTGAATTAGAAACATTCAAACAATTAACAAATCACAAACCTGATGAAAAGAGCAATTGAGTAAATCAATAAGAAACAAAATAAAAGTAGAAAACTAATCTGATGAATGGATCAATTTGAAATCAGAAACTCAAATTGAAGGGCACTCGAATTGAAACGTCGGGCAGAACAGAAACACATTCGGGCAGAAGGGGAACCTGTGATTACTCGAAATCAGGCAGAACAGAAACACAGTCGGGCAGAAGGGCCGAAGGGGGAACCTGTGAAACGTCGGGCAGAAGGGCCGAAGGGGGAACCTGTGAAACGTCGGGCAGAAGCAGAACAGAAACACAGTCGGGCAGAAGGGCAGTCGAATTGAAACCGTGATTACTCGAAATCGCAATAGGGCGGGCAGAAGGGCACGGTTGAACAAAACTACTCGCAGAGAATCCATACTTGAAGGCTTGAAGCTGTGCCGCTTGATGATCTCGAGAGTCAGCGTGAAACCGAAATTAAAAGCCGTCCGTGAAGATCGATGCTCATTGGGGAAGCCGTGCCGCTTGGTCTGAAGTCTGAACCAAGAATGAAGATGAAGTGGAAACGTCGATGGAACATGGTTACCTAATACCAATGGAACATGGGCAAAAAATGGAGGTCCTTTGATTGTGGGTAGGGGTGTTCATTTTCGGATATCCGAAATTCGGATATCCGAATTTCGGATATCCGAAAATTTCGGATAGTGAATTTCACTATCCGAATCCGAATCCGAAATTTCGGATATCCGAAATTTCGGATATCCGAAATTCGGATATCCGAAATTTCGGATTCGGATATCCGTTCGGATATCCGAATTCAAAGAAATTTTTATTATTTAATAAATTTTATAAAAATGTAATAATTTTTATTAAAGTTTTTATTGGATATTTAAAGTTTTTTATTAAAATATCCTAAATATCTAAAAATATCCGAAATATATAATTAATATTTAAATTTCGGATATCCGGTCTCAACAACAATGAAAAAAACTCAATAAAGAAACAAAAAAAACTCAATAAAGAAACAAATGTAGGCCCCAAGGTTGAATCCATAACCAACTATTCAAAGTCTGACCAGCTTGACCACCTCCAACTTTGTTGTTAGTAGTTGAAAAAAAAAACGTACACATTAAAGAGATCCTTAACAAGCGAACTGTCGAAAAGATATAACAAGCTAATATACATGCAACTTAACAAGCGAACAGTCGAAAAGATATAACAGGCTCATATACATGCGACACAAATCCACTGACCATGCTATGTTATAATATAATATTTCTACATGTGCAAGAATATACATCTTATTTTTCACAATATCCGTCAATTATTCATAATTAAAAAAGATGGTCAAATACTAGAAAAAAGACTACGTTTTTAAGCAAGTCAATAATATATAAATATTATAATAAGTAGAGCAAAATTATCGTTTTCCTCCCTATAGTTTGCTTACATTTGTCATTTTTATCGAAAATAGATTGGTATCCTATAGTCGATGGATTTAAAACCAGATCATCTTAGTATAAAGCAAACACTATCTTTTTCTAGTTGGTTAACCCTAATCAATTCGGTTGTCAAATCTCTCCCTTTTACTAGTTCTTCCTGGCTAAAATATCCAAAGGGTCCTTTTAAATAGACACCCCAAAATTTCTATACGGGTCGTATAGCCCCATACGCGTCGTATAGGGGGGTCGTATAGCCCTATATGGGGCGTATAACCCCTCTGACAGGCCCCTGAATTTTTCCTCGTAGTCAGTGTCGAAATTAGCTATACGCGTCGTATAGACCTATATGTGTCGTATAGGGGGGTCGTATAGGGCTATATGGGGCGTATAGCTCTCTGACACCCCCCCTGAATTTTCCTCGTTTTCAGTGCATTCGACCCTATACGCCGCGTATGGACCCATACGCGACGTATAGGGGGGTGTCGATTTAAAAAAGTGGGTGTCTATTTATTAGAAACCTATCCAAATGGTGGTGGGGCTGAACTCATAATTGTATTCTATTTGGTTTAAACGTACTTTTGCCTTTCATAGTTATCTTTTACGTCCAATCACAAGATGGCTAAAAATGTATGACTAGTCTCTGACTTATTTTATCCAAGATTGATGAATGATGATCACTACCACTACTAAAAAAACTGCAATAGATAAAGCGTAATGCGCGTCATCTTTAGGGTCAGATGAAGTGTAAATGCGCGTCAAGGAACGGGTAGCCATAAATTAAAGATGACACACATCCGCACGTCATATATTTATGACGCGCGAAAGATGACACGCATGTTATGACGGGCAATAGATGACGCGATTTGCTCATCAAGTAAGAGGCAGTCACAAATGAAAAGATGACGAGCGTGTGGGCGTCATCTTTGTGAATTTTATGACGTGTTACTAATGATACGCAATGCACGTCATAAATTTAACTGATTTATAAAATATATATTTTTTATTATAAATTTCCCTGCTTTTTTATAAAATTACAAATCAATAATTGTCGAATAACAGCAAATCAAAATTCATTTAATTAAATACTAACAAAAAGTATGCAAATACATAATATTCTAAGTTCATTTTCTAATGTAACTCGGCCTAAACATAAATAAAATTTATAAATAATGCGGCCACTCTTCCCGAATAACATCCAAATCAGCATCTTGTGTATTTTCTCTATGCTTATATCAATAGGTGAGCCCCCTTCGTGATCCACCTTCACAGTGCAGAAAACTTATGTTAGACAGGGCAGGGGTGATCATCAAGAAAGCTAGAAACTTGAAATCATAATAGTTATGTGATTAGTTATGTGATTGCATATATACTTATCTAGACTAAGGTGTCCTCAATATTCCATATTGTGCATAGAGAGCATGAACAGGATCCATTAGATTTTCCATTAAGATTTCATACATAAAAACATCACCTTAATCTTGATAAAAATAGAAGAAAACACTAATTTTGTTGTTACACTATTTGATCATGTTTAGAAGTTGCATACCCGTATGGTATATCTCTAGTAAACATTTGATAAGTAAACGAAGGGTCGTCAATATCACTATTTGGCCAAAACCACAAATCCCATTCTGTACAGTGCTTGGATAAACAGCAACACACGCGTTCTTAAACTTATGAACCTGCACAAATATCATCACTAAAATAATAATAATACAATCGAACTGTTTGAAAGAAGATCCCAAGCAATCTAACTAACCTCGGGACCATCAGTGCTAAACCCCTCCATATAATCTAATATACCTACATATTATAAAAAGTAGCATGTCAGGTAAACTAACATTGAAGCAAAAGTAGATATCAAAATTACATAAATTAAAGAAGTGATGGTATACCGGTTATGTGAGACGATATTGGAACTAGTTTTTGGGAGTATTTAGACACAGACTATGACAGTGTGCCGCGGAAACTCATCTGGGAAAGTCTACAACTTAGAAAGGTACCAGAAAGGTATATCAAATAATAAAGGATATGTATGACGGGGCAAAAACATGTGTACGAGCACCTGTCGGAGACACAGACTACTTCCCGTGGAGGTAGGACTCCACCAAGGATCGGCATTGAGCCCATTCCTCTTCACAGTGGTGCTGGACGAGATGACCAAGTCTATACAACAGCCAGTCCCATGGTGTATGCTGTTTGCGGATGATATTGTCTTAATATCAGAATCTAGGACGGTGCTTAACGAGAGATTAGAACAGTGGAGAGCAGCAATAGAACGCAGGGGCCTAAGGATAAGTCGCGCTAAGACAGAATACATGCATTGTAACTTTAGTGGTGAGGCCGAAGAGGACACCCAAATCAGTATCCAAGGCATGGCGGTCCCCCGGACGTCTAGGTTCAAATACCTTGGCTCGTACGTACAGGAAGATGGAGAGATACACAGCGATGTAGCACACCGTATACAATCAGGATGGTGCAAGTGGAGAGCAGCATCAGGGATTTTGTGTGATAAGAGGTTCCCGGCAAAACTAAAGGGAAAATTCTACAGAGTGGCAGTACGTCCAGCTATGTTATACGGCACAGACTGTTGGGCCATAAAGAAATCGCACGAGAGACAAATAGAGGTCGCAGAAATGCGAATGCTGAGGTGGATGTGTGGACACACAAGATTGGATCGAATAAGAAACGAAGTCTTTCGTCAGAGGCTAGAGGTGGCGTGTATCACAGAAAAAATAAGAGAGGGAAGATTAAGATGGTTTGGGCACGTGAAGAGGAGAACGATGGCAGCACCAGTCCGAGCAGTAGAGAATATCAGCTTAGAGGGTAGGAGGAGCAGAGGTAGACCTAGGTTGACTTGGGACGAGGTTATTAGGAGAGATATGATGGACTTGCATCTCTCTGAGAACATGATCGAGGATAGAAGCGAGTGGAGGCGAAGAATTAAAATTAAGGATTTTTAGTGGGTTTGGTGGGTGGGAAGGGTATACGGTGACATATGGCCGTACCCCACACGTTAGGTGTAGTTTTACTCTTCTACCCTTTTTGGGTGTTACATGCGCATTATCTAATTCTTCGTGTGATATATATCATTGTGTTATATGCTTCGTATCATGATGGTTACTGCCTTTGTTATGCTTTGTTATATGCTTTGTATATGCGTTGTATTATGATTGTTATTGATATATATCATTGTTATTTGCTTCGTATTATGATGGTTACTGCCTTTGGTATGCTTTGTTATATGCTTTGTATATGCGTTGTATTTGATTGTTATCGTTATTGCCTGTGATAACGAGTCGGGGGTCTCTTCGGAAGCGGTCTCTCTATCTTTCTAGATAGAGGAAAGACTTGCTACCATATACCCCTCCCAGACCCTGCCCTCCAGCGGGAGACACTGGGTATGTTTGTTTGTTTGTTTGTGTTTTGGGAGTATTTAGAGGCTAACAAGATCATAGCATCTAAAGCTGAACTGACTTCAAATGTAATGCCAGAACCTACATTGGTGACCAATGACCCTAAGACGGTAAGACCTATAAATGACCACGAGCAGAAACAGGTTACTTTATTTCTTTCTTGAACCAAGAGCATATCTCTAAACAAAGTACTGTACTTGCAGCTTACTTCCTGTCTTGAGTAGGTATCAGGAAACCCCTCAAATAGGTATGTATACATCTTAATAACAAACTTGCTTACTTTCTGTTCTTTACAAGCCAATAAGTATTCTGAGAATGGAAAAAATGAGCAAAAGTGATCCTAAAAGAGAACACAAAACACAAAATAAGCTCTGTTGTGTTTCAAACAGAAAATACAGTGACTTGTTATGCTTTCAAAATCCCTTATATCATGCATATGTATGTAATTGACACCATACCTTTACCAATTCCTTGTTACCCAATAAGCATTGCTCAAACAAAACATCATGGATAGAGCCTTCAATAATCTTCTTCTTTAGTAGCATTTCAACGCTCTTTTGCATAGATTCACAGTTTTTATAAATGAGCGTCAACAACCAAATGTCAATCACCTTATGATCCTGTGGTTTGTCAATGTACTGAAGTTCTCTTAGTATCTCCTGGCATAGAATCTGCAGACATTGACGTACAGAGGAAACTATTATATGATTAAGCCCAAACTTTTTGAATTTGGGAAGAATACTTTAAGCTCCCATAAGTATTTTTAAGTACATTTTTAAAACGAAGACTAGACCCCAAAGCATCAAGAACTGAAGCTTCCACATTATCCACCACCGATTTTCCCTTAAGTTTATTGTGTTGGGTTGAAAGAGTATCATAGACTCCAACAAGCTTGTACTGTTCTCTAAATTGTGCGATTATTCTCCGGGCATTTGTTGGGGTTGCAGACAGAAGTAGAAACCTGAGTAGGTATGGAAACTTCTCTGCTTCAATTGTTCGAATACATGATAGCGCTATTGTTATAACCTTCAAAATAACCAGATCAACTAATGTTAAGTTCATATACTTGTGTTTAAATGCCCATGTTCATGAAAATCAAGCTACCTTATCTTGTAACACATCATCTAAATTAAGACTGGAGAAGCAATCAACAACAGCAACTGTGACAGTCGAATCGTCCTGCAACGCCTTCTCAAGCGAATCAACCACAGCACAGGGAGAAACAACATCCAAAAGGAGCAATGTGGGCGGTGGCTCCGGCGCCGACCAGCGCCATCGGCAACACGTTGTGGATGCTACCGGTGTCCACCACCGTCAGCAGCACCACCAGAAGTCAACACTCCACACCGGAGTCCCAACACCACAACCACCACCAGCACCAGCAGCAGATGTGGCCGTTTCCGGCGGCCGGTGGCCGCGGAAATACGCTTCAAGCACCACTGCATTTTCTCCCAAGAATCAACAATCTTTAATTTTAGCAGAATTCAAGATCAAACCACTGCAACTTGGATCAATGTTGATGCAACAACAAAATCATCATCATCAACAACAACAACAACAACAACAACAACCATCGTAACATTTAGGATTGGGGATGAGTGAGAGTAATTTGGGGATGTTAGCATCAACTCCAATTTGAGGGTGGCCCCGCCTCTACGATGTAAAATTTGAGGGCGGAGAGGCGGACAGGAGGTGATGGAGGGCGGCGATAGACAGAGAGGCGGTGATGGAGAGCGGCGATAGGCGTCAGAGATGCGGTGATGGAGGGCTGCGAGAGTCGTCGTCGTGAAGTTTGGGGAGAAATTAGGACACGAAATCGTATCGTTTAAGGATGCAGGGGGGGTTGAAATATGGGCGCGCGCGGTTTTTTAAAACATGACGGAACAAGCGGTTTTTTAAAACATGACGGAACAAGATGACACGTAAAAATGCATGTCATTTTTTCTATAATTTTTTTAAAATACGACATAATTTTTGTGACATGCGAAAATACGCGTCATCTATTAGCAGCTTTGTAGTAGTGTGCTTGGATTTTGGTAGCAACATCACTTCCTAATTTAAAAGATTGGTAAGTTGTGAGAATAACAGTGTTTTCACGACCGGATCGGACCGGCCATGTAAGATTCGTTTTTAGTGGTCGAATCGGCCGGTTCATCCCGAGTCGGTGGTCGGACCGGAAACGAGTTCCAAAAACTGCCTCGTGCGGGCCCGGGTTTTTCGAGCTGCATTCGTGTCGGCGGGACGTGCGGGCACGAGTTCAATGGAAATCCAACTTTTTGCACCCCCCTGCGAGCGGGTAGTACTTGTGAAAAAATATGTTATAAAGATATATTAGAGTGGTAAGATAATTATTTATAAACCAAACCTTACTTTGTTCCCATATCAATGTGGGACAAAGTGTTCACCATATTATTAGACATACATTTACACACACCCAAATATACTTAAGTTTTATATATAACTATAAAATACATATATAAATCATATATAAATTACTTATATTTGATTATATATATAATATATAATATACTATATATAATTATGACGTCATCCGGTTCTTAAATCCGGTCCGACCGGTCCGACCACTAAACGGTAAGGCGTCCGGTTCGACGTCCGATCCGCTTCTGAAAACATTAGAGAATAACACATTATTCTAGGACATATGGTTTTAGCATGTTTGAATCCCATAAAATTGCCTAATTTCGAAATGAGTTATAAACACGACTCTGAAGTCTAACTTTTTTGGAACCAGAGTAGGAAAAATGATTCTTTGATGCAATGGAGGAATTAGATTATCTTTTGATATATTGGGCTGATATTTAAGATTTAATTTTGGTATTATTAATATTAGTTGTATTAAATCTTTGGTGGAGTTTGTATTAGACTATGATTGAGTGTGTTTATTTGTTTAATAGTGTTTAAGTTGGGTTAGGATTAGTGTTTGTGTGGTATAAATAGAGGTTAAGGGGTTAATGTAATGTGTGGTCTTTGATATTCATAATATAGAGTGGTGATCTTGTGATTAAGTCAAAAATAATTGTGTGTTTAGTGTGTGCTGATCTATCCAGCTTTTCAACAATTGGTATTAGAGTGATATTAGACGATCATGAAATAAAAAAGACTACGAAAGTGCAAATCATGAAAGATGATTAGAGGAGATAAAAAAATGCGAAAATGAGCCGATTATGTGAAGCAATTAGATCAAGGGGAGGAACCAAAACGAATCATGGGGGACGATTATGAGGAAGTTGATAGTTTGATAGTGGTGATTGGAAACTATAGCGATTCAGTTAGTGCAATTGATTTGTGTGATTCATATGACCTCACAGCCCAAGGAGCAAGACCACATGCGAATGGTAAGGGAAAAACATAAATGGAAATATATAAAGGGAGTTAACAATAAAATGAGAGTTTTCAACCATAGCGGACCGCTATCGGTTACAAGGGTGACCATGATGATCCGTCAGAGAAAGGAGTTCGAGACCGGGAGAAAGGGGTTCATAGCAGACAGCTAAGGTGTGGGTGACGGTCCGCTAAAGGTGTAATAGACTACCAAGGATAGACATAACTGTCTGCGCTGAATATTCTATTTCAATATGTGAATATTCTAGTTTAAAGATATGAATATTCATTTTATATGTCAGTAGCGAATCGCCAAGCCTAGCTTAATGGTTCGACAAGATACAAAGTCAGAATTGTTTTAAAAGGATCAAAAACCCAAATTCACCTCACTTGCACCTTCTTCTCAGTTCTCTTTCTCTACAAACAATTCACTTCATATATATATATATATATATATATATATATATATATATATATCTAGAATCTTAACGGTTTGGTGGCTCCTTAGAGCGATCAGAGGTTGTGTTTGCCCTCCTTACCATTGATTCAGATTAGAATTTATGTTTGGAGGCTCGGTTCTTTCATGTTAGATCGCTTGCTGGTGGATTTGTGATCCTTCAAAAACATTGGTGTGCTTCAGATCCACTGTGGTAGGAATCTAAACCATTACATGATGCATTACTATGGATATAGGGAGTAAACCCAGGTATTGAAAAGAAACAAACTGCTGCCTAGTGGTTAGCATGCATATTATAGAGAAGATAACCATATTTAGATAAATGAATTTGCCACGGGACAATATCCGGTCTAGGTATGAAGTGAGTGATGTAATTGACTGTTATGTCATAACCATGAGGTAGCAATTGTAAATTTGACCCGTTTTAAATATCCGAAACCCAAACCCAAATCCATTTGAACTTTCATGCAATGAAAAATTCATTACTAAATTTTTTTTATTTATTTTAACGAATCCAATGCATTAAATGTGTAGTTTAACCAATATTGTGAATTATTTTATTCAATTTTTATTTATTAAATCATCTAAATAATTTATAATAAATTTATAATTTATAAAATAATTTTTTATAAATTTATAAAGTCTATTTGTCATTTATGAGTTATAATTATTAAATAATTAATTTACAAAGTTTTACAAAATATATACATTAAAAAGTTTAGAATCAAATTAATTTATTTTTAATTAGCTAGGGTTTTATAGGTTTGGAGTTAAAAATGCAAACATTAAAATTTAGTTTTAAAAGGTTTTACAAAAAGTATAATGCCTTCAAATCAACCCAAATTAAACCAATAGAACCGCTCGTCCACTTCATGCATATGATTCGAACTCGTGAACCATTTCAATTGGAGTTAATCGGTGGTTGAAACTGTTCCATTGTAATCAATGTTCATCATTCAATTTCATATCTGTTTTCATTCGACATTGATCAATTGACACAATCAAATGAGCGATAACGCATTACTAAGCATCGAGATCATGATAACCGAATCAATTGAAATCTGTAACCGTGAATTCCTTATCAATTTGAATTCGAAACCCCCGATTTAAAACCTTCATTCGTAAACCTTGAAACAACAACATTTGACCCTATATAACTGAGGGGAACGTTTCTAATCGACCCTCTCAAACTCTTTGAGCAACCAATTGTTTCTGAAACACACACACAAACAAGCATTCGATCATCGATTCATCTTGTTCCTGTAACATCGCGTATTTTCGGAAAAAAAAATAAAATAATGATAATAATAATATTGATAATAATAATAATAATATTAATAATAATAATAATAATAATAATAATAATAATAATAATAATAATAATAATAATAATAATAATATAATAACAATAATAATAATAAAGTCCAGGGGTTAATTGGTAATTTATGAAACTTTAAAAGAAACTTTGTACATAAAATGATAACAAAATGAAACCACAGGGACCCAATGTGTAATTTTTTTAAATCCCAAACCTCCCTCCCCGTCGACCCACTGCCGTTCTCCGGCCACCTCCGGCCATGCTCCGGTGACTTTCAAACACCCAAAACTAAACGGTTTTAACACAAATAACCTCTCCCGACAACATCACGTGTAAGTATCGAACCCAATCACCAAAAACAATTTAAAAATCATGTGCGATCTGGATCAGATTCCCATCCCCAACTTTCGGTCACTTTTCCAGCCTTGAATCGCACTAACAATCAATGATAATTCAATTAAATCAACTTGAACGATTGTATATCTGTTACCAATCGATCCTCAGTTTCAATTCGATCTAAAACACAACAAATCCACCATTCGAACGCCTCTTAAAACCGCGACCTGCAACTCGATTAAAGTCCCATCTCCGGTTGATATTAACTGAAACTAATAAGGGGCTTTTAATCCTCAACATCATTTGAAGCTTCCCTCAGGTTTAATTCGATTATAATCATTGTTTGAGCATCACTCGATCATCACCTTCGTCGCGGTCTGTTCTTCGAGTAGTTCAACACCAATTCAATCATATACAAGGTAATTGAGCATACATACATACTCGATTTTACACGTACAAACAAAGCCCTATGATTGTTTTCATTAACATAATCGTTTGGTGCTTCAATTGATCCAAAAATCAGTTCTAGGGTTTCTGGGATTGGGGGTTAGCTCGAGTTTATGTTTAAAACAATTAGGAACCAAACTCTATCGCGGCTTAGGCCCTTGGTTTACCGGTTACACGCTCATCTTCTAAACAGGAGGTCCCGGGTTCGACCCCGGGCCACCTCACCTATTTTTTTTTGGCCATTTTTAAGCTTTTAAAAATTCCAGAAAAATACCCAAAAATTATAAAAATGTTTTTATAAACATTAAATTTTTTAACAACTTAACTATTTTTCTGAAATTTATTTTAACATTTTATCCATTTTTATTAAATGTTTTAATAAATAAAATTACAAATAATACAAAATTATTTATACGAAAGTGGACTTTTAATAATTTAATTTATTTAAATTATTATTCAACACTAAATTACTTTTAATTTATTTAAGTAATATTTATTATTGCTTAAATCATAATTAAATACAAAAGTTTTATATTTAAATCATTCCAAATAACAATTTCATCTTTTAGTCATTTAAATAATTAAATATTTTAATTAATTATCATATAATTGATTAATAAAATTAATTATTTATTTTTCCACACTTTAATAATAAACCAAACAATTACGAGTATTGATACAATTATTTTTATTAAATTCTAAACATAAATACTATCAATAAATTCATTTTACGTATTTCAAGATATTCAAACTAAATAAATTTATTTTATTTAGTTATGGACATTCAAACTAAATAAAATTAAGCTACCATTCAAAACCAAATAGAAATCCTAATACATTCCCGATTCTCAAATCATTATTATTCTAATTCGAGACACCGTTTCCTTAGGTAAATCGTAAGGAAATTGTAGGTGTCAAATCTATCACGTTCAAAATCCAATCTCATCAATCAAGTGAGTATTCATATCCCCTTTTTATATCATTTCCTATTTGGGGGAAATCATGTGATACAATATATTCAATCATGATATTCTATTGTTATTTCATTCTAAATTCAATTCAAGACAGGTTATGTTATTACTTGCAATTATGTGAACATACTGTGATAAACTGGATGACAGTAAAACCCTAATTCAATCAATCAATCCTGGTATCAATGGTAGATCTACTGGTTTGGGATAATCCACCCCACATGGCTTACGAGTGGTGATTATACAAACCCACCCCATATGAATAGTCGAGTGGTGATTGTGCCAGAGGCAGGAGTCAATCTATGGTTTATGTGTGGAGTCTATTATATGCAAGTGTCAAGTCAAGGGGTTGTTATTATGTCGGTTTATCTATATGCTTTACTATTGCAATATAAGTCTTAACGTTACCTTGTGAATTGGATATTCTCAATCAATCAATCAATCTATATGTATACTCAAAACTATGATTACTCACCAGCTAATTCGTTAGCTGACTTTATTTTCTCACATGATTTCAGGTTAAGCAAGCTAGTGGACTTCTACTTGATCATATAAGACCTGGACTTAGTCAAAACAAAAGACAACTATTATTTGTGACTTTAACTGTTGTATTTGTATCTGTTAAATTCATGTTATCCTGTAATCTGATTTTAATATTATTTCCACTATTAGACAATCATGTGTTATGAACAATCAATCATTCCCTCGTCCGCTCCGATGATTCCGCCGTCGGTCGGGGTGTGACAGATTGGTATCAGAGCCATGGTTATAGGGAATTAGGTTATTAGAAATGGAATGACCTAGACTATAACTAAGTACCTTTACACATGAGTCCTCTCATGTATTTTATATGCTTAGATAGGATTTTATGTGCCTTACATGTTTATACTTGATTATGTGATTATCTGCCTTATGTGATTCTTCTTATACTTTGAATCTATCAATATACACAAGAATCTTAACTCATATTCTAAGGCATTGTGTGCCTAATTCAAGTGATTTCAAACTCCAAAACTCGATTGTTATTCATGGTTTTCAAATCTCGTCAAAGTCCGTGTCACATGACCGAGAACATGCAATGCTGGAAGAGTGGGATACCTGTATCTTAAGGTGTTCTGTCTAGGCAAGGTATTCATACAACTTGATTACCTTACCTGGGAACTCTCGAGATGAGTATTCGCTTATAGGTACGCATGTCCTCGTTAAGGTTGTGGTGGACACAAATACTTTGATAAGTCAACGTATTCGCTTTGGTTTGCGAACCGAACGTTTACACTCCTAACCTCTCATTGTTGTTTTAAACAATCTCATTAACGATTTTATTATTTTGAAAAGTTTTAAAAAAACCAATTACCCGTTACTCATAAAGGTTTCTTCGTTCCTTATTATACAGCATGTCTTCTCGTCAAAACCGCTCCCGATCTAGAAGCTCTGGCCGCAAGATTGCTGCTATGGTGGCACGTGAAGTTGCTGCGGTTATCCCAACACTGCTTACTCATTTGAACCAAGGCAACAATGCTGTCCAAAACACAACTGCACCAAACACTGTCCAAAACCCAACTGCACCAAACCCTCCCAAAACTTGTACTTACAAGCATTTCAATTCCTGCAATCCCACTAAGTTTAGCGGAGCCGAAGGTGCCACTGGTCTTCTGCAATGGTTCGAGAGTATTGAAAACACGTTTCTTAACAGCGAATGTCCTGAAAATCTCAAAGTTCGCTACGCTACCAGTGTTTTCCAGAAGAGAGCTTTAACTTGGTGGAACGGGGAGAAACGAACCCGTGGCACTGATGCTGCCCTGGCATTGACGTGGGCTGAAGTAAAGGAACTCATGACACGAGAATTCTGCCCACGAAATGAAATCAAAAGACTAGAAGCTGAATTCTGGGATTTGGCTCAGGAAAGCGGCGAGAATCTGGCTTACACCAACCGTTTTCACGAGTTGAGTCTCCTGGTTCCTCATCTAGTTACTCCCTCATCTCGAGCTATCGAGAAGTACATAGGTGGTCTCCCTATGCAAATTCAGGATACCGTGTGGGGTAGGAACCCTACTAACTTGGCAGATGCTATCCGTCTAGCAGCTCAGTTAACCGACAACCATGTCAAGGCCGGTACCTTGACCAGGAAGGGTGACAAGAAGAAAATGGAGAAGTCTTCTACTGAAACAACCAAGGAAGACAAGCCTGAAACTTCCAGGAACCGGAAGAGGAAGGCTAACTCTCAAAACTTTGTTGTAATTACCCTGCTGTGCCAATTACTCAAGTCCCTCCAACACATCAACAAGCGGTAAACAACCAATCGCTGATGAGAAAGCCATACGCTGGACCCCATCCACTATGTAACATCTGCAATTACCATCATCCCGCTAACACTCAGTGTCGTCAATGCACAAACTGTGGTCGTTTGGGTCATACATTCAACGGTGCAGGAGTGCTGCTAAAGCTCCAACCAATGCACCAGTTCACCAACATCCTCCTGCAATTACCCAGGGATGTGCATGCTATCAATGTGGTGATCCGAACCATTTTCGCAATCGATGCCCTCAACTTATCAGCCTAGTTCCTACGGCTCAAGGACGTGCTTTCAACATTAATGCTCAACAAGCTCAAGCCACCAATGATGTGGTGTTGAATAATTCTTGTCCTTGATTTCGTCTTCATGATGTAATTCAAGAATTGTAATCGTGATTTTCCTTTTGTTACATTGATGTAATTTGAAAATTTCTAAATTTCTAATTGAAATATTTTTCCTTCGTTGTTAAGTCGAACTTTGAACCGTTTGCACCACGGGAGATACAAGAGTTTGTAAGTCAACCTATGACTAAGGACACTCGAATCTCCTAAATGATTCTAACTCATCAAAACAGGGGTGATTCCCTTACTATGATGATGATTCCTTATTCGTTTTAATAATGGTTTTCAATTGTGTGTTTATGAAATTTCATCCTCTGGATTAGGGTGATTTCCTTATCTCGAGGACTAACTTCAATTATTCACTTTGGAACTTGCATTTCACAAATGACAGGATATCACCAAAATAGGATTGAAACCCGTACTTTGGTGACAAATGTCAATCTTCGATTGTTTTCTTGTTAATATCAAGCTCAATCATCAAGGTACCGTGAAATTCATACCTTGATGATGATATCATTCTTATGGATTGTATTTTCTCAAATGAAACGACCTCATCAAAGTAGGAGTAAATTCTGGATTTTGATGAAGAAGTTTATCTTGTTATATTTTGTTTTGTAAAATTCATCGTTAAGATAGGAGTGAATCCCTCACCTTAATGATGAGTTATCTCGTCTTATTTTTATGGATCCTCAACAATGAGTTGGGATCGAACTTTTTGGATTGGTAAGCTAGTGGTCATACCTTGAGAGTACACCATCAAGTTAGGGGTGAAAACCATACCTTGATGACTATTCTCATTTCTTGATCATCAACTTACCATGGTTGTAATCAAGTGACGAGACGCATGTATTAACTTGAAGGGTGAAATAATGTTAGTGTTTCGACCTATCAAGCCAAAGCATGATCTCTGAACTTGAACAGAGACCTGATCGTTTTAAGTTGATTTTGATTTCAAGTTTGGAGCATTTAAATTCTTAAAACGATTTCTTTTCCTTTATTCTCATGTTTTGACTCGATCTAGCTACATCAAACCATTTATTCCTTACTTATCAACTTACATTTTGAGATATCATCAACACCTGATTACATGATGGTAGTCTTCCTAAACAATCTATTGTCAAGTAAAGATATTATCTCTGATCGTGATGGTCGCTTCATCTCTCGTTTCTGGAAAAGTCTCCAATCATCTCTCGAAACTCAACTGAATCTTAGCACAGCGTATCACCCGCAAACCAACGGTCAGACTGAAAGAACGATACAGACCCTCGAGAATATGCTCCGGGCTTGTGTTATTGATTTCCGTGGATCGTGTGATTCTCATCTTCCGTTGATTGAATTCTCTTACAATAACAGTTACCAGATCAACAGATGGCACCATTTGAGGCCTTGTATGGTCTGAAGTTGGTGAATCACAAATTACTGGTCTGGAATTGATACAAGAAACAACCGACAAAATTCATAAGATCCGTGATAACTTGGTCGCTGCTAGAAATCGTCAAAAGCATTATGCTGATAAAAGACGTAAACCATGGAATACAATGTCGGTGATCTCGTACTTCTTAAGGTGTCACCTTGGAAGGGAGTGATTCGCTTTGGAAAGAAAGGGAAACTAGCACCTCGTTACGTGATTCCATTCAAAGTACACGAGCGAATTGGGAAAGTAGCCTACAAGCTTGAACTACCCCAAGAGCTCAGCAATATACATTTGACGTTTCATGTTTCAAACCTCAAAGAAATGTCTTGCCGATGAAAATCTCCACATTCCACTCGACGAAGTCCAGATTGATGAATCTATGCACTTTATTGAGAAACCTGTGGAAATTATGGATCGGGAAGTCAAACAACTCAAACGTAGTAGGGTACCATTGTCAAAGTCCGCTGGGAATCTAAACGTGGCCCAGAATTCACCTGGGAATGTGAGGACCAAATGAAATCCCGGTATTCTTATCTTTTCGTTTCAGCCTCCTCGTGAACAAATTTCGGGACGAAATTTCCTAAAGCAGGGGAGACTGTAACATCGCGTATTTTCGGAAAAAAAAATAATAATAATGATAATAATAATATTGATAATAATAATAATAAATAATAATAATAATAATAATAATAATAATAATAATAATAATAATAATAATAACAATAATAATAATAAAGTCCAGGGGTTAATTGGTAATTTATGAAACTTTAAAAGAAACTTTGTACATAAAATGATAACAAAATGAAACCACAGGGACCCAATGTGTAATTTTTTTAAATCCCAAACCTCCCTCCCCGTCGACCCACTGCCGTTCTCCGGCCACCTCGGCCATGCTCCGGTGACTTTCAAACACCCAAAACTAAACGGTTTTAACACAAATAACCTCTCCCGACAACATCACGTGTAAGTATCGAACCCAATCACCAAAAACAATTTAAAAATCATGTGCGATCTGGATCAGATTCCCATCCCCAACTTTCGGTCACTTTTCCAGCCTTGAATCGCACTAACAATCAATGATAATTCAATTAAATCAACTTGAACGATTGTATATCTGTTACCAATCGATCCTCAGTTTCAATTCGATCTAAAACACAACAAATCCACCATTCGAACGCCTCTTAAAACCGCGACCTGCAACTCGATTAAAGTCCCATCTCCGGTTGATATAACTGAAACTAATAAGGGGCTTTTAATCCTCAACATCATTTGAAGCTTCCCTCAGGTTTAATTCGATATAATCATTGTTTGAGCATCACTCGATCATCACCTTCGTCGCGGTCTGTTCTTCGAGTAGTTCAACACCAATTCAATCATATACAAGGTAATTGAGCATACATACATACTCGATTTTACACGTACAAACAAAGCCCTATGATTGTTTTCATTAACATAATCGTTTGGTGCTTCAATTGATCCAAAAATCAGTTCTAGGGTTTCTGGGATTGGGGGTTAGCTCGAGTTTATGTTTAAAACAATTAGGAACCAAACTCTATCGCGGCTTAGGCCCTTGGTTTACCGGTTACACGCTCATCTTCTAAACAGGAGGTCCGGGTTCGACCCCGGGCCACCTCACCTATTTTTTTTTGGCCATTTTTAAGCTTTTAAAAATTCCAGAAAAATACCCAAAAATTATAAAAATGTTTTTATAAACATTAAATTTTTTTAACAACTTAACTATTTTTCTGAAATTTATTTTAACATTTTATCCATTTTTATTAAATGTTTTAATAAATAAAATTACAAATAATACAAAAATTATTTATACGAAAGTGGACTTTTAATAATTTAATTTATTTAAATTATTATTCAACACTAAATTACTTTTAATTTATTTAAGTAATATTTATTATTGCTTAAATCATAATTAAATACAAAAGTTTTATATTTAAATCATTCCAAATAACAATTTCATCTTTTAGTCATTTAAATAATTAAATATTTTAATTAATTATCATATAATTGATTAATAAAATTAATTATTTATTTTTTCACACTTTAATAATAAACCAAACAATTACGAGTATTGATACAATTATTTTTATTAAATTCTAAACATAAATACTATCAATAAATTCATTTTACGTATTCAAGATATTCAAACTAAATAAATTTATTTTATTTAGTTATGGACATTCAAACTAAATAAAATTAAGCTACCATTCAAAACCAAATAGAAATCCTAATACATTCCCGATTCTCAAATCATTATTATTCTAATTCGAGACACCGTTTCCTTAGGTAAATCGTAAGGAAATTGTAGGTGTCAAATCTATCACGTTCAAAATCCAATCTCATCAATCAAGTGAGTATTCATATCCCCTTTTTATATCATTTCCTATTTGGGGGAAATCATGTGATACAATATATTCAATCATGATATTCTATTGTTATTTCATTCTAAATTCAATTCAAGACAGGTTATGTTATTACTTGCAATTATGTGAACATACTGTGATAAACTGGACGACAGTAAAACCCTAATTCAATCAATCAATCCTGGTATCAATGGTAGATCTACTGGTTTGGGATAATCCACCCCACATGGCTTACGAGTGGTGATTATACAAACCCACCCCATATGAATAGTCGAGTGGTGATTGTGCCAGAGGCAGGAGTCAATCTATGGTTTATGTGTGGAGTCTATTATATGCAAGTGTCAAGTCAAGGGGTTGTTATTATGTCGGTTTATCTATATGCTTTACTATTGCAATATAAGTCTTAACGTTACCTTGTGAATTGGATTATTCTCAATCAATCAATCAATCTATATGTATACTCAAAACTATGATTACTCACCAGCTAATTCATTAGCTGACTTTATTTCTCACATGATTTCAGGTTAAGCAAGCTAGTGGACTTCTACTTGATCATATAAGACCTGGACTTAGTCAAAACAAAAGACAACTATTATTGTGACTTTAACTGTTGTATTTGTATCTGTTAAATTCATGTTATCCTGTAATCTGATTTTAATATATTTCCACTATTAGACAATCATGTGTTATGAACAATCAATCATTCCCTCGTCCGCTCCGATGATTCCGCCGTCGGTCGGGGTGTGACAGTTCCTGTCACTACTTTTCTACGTTCATTTTATCATCGAATTTGACTTCAATCCAGGTAATTCTACACATACACACACTATTTGATGCAGGGAATAAAAGCCCTATGTTTGATTTGATTATCGACCTTGATTTCATGATCAATTGGATTGAATTCGATATCTAAGGTTCATGTGATTTGGGATTTGCTTAACTTGTCTTTAAAATTTTCTAATGGATCAAACTGATATAGGCGCCAGCCAGTCGGTAAGGTCATCATGTTTATACACACCGGACCCGCCTTCAACCCTGTATACCCTATCTATATTTTTAAACCCTTATTTTAATCATTTTTAATTACAGGAAATTATTGTTATATTAATATATAATATAAAAATTATTTCTTTAAGTAAGTTCATTCCATTAATTTCTAAAATTCTAAACAAATATAACTTTTTATTTTCTTTATTTTTGAAGGTTTTAATGTTATAAAATTATTGTAAAAAATTATTTAAAATTTATAAATTAAACCTAAACCAAAAACTATATTAAAGTATTTTGCAAAGGATTTAAATGATTAATTATCATATTAATTGAATTTGACCAAGAGTTTAAATAATAATTATTAAATTAATTATTTTATTTCTACGCTTTAATACTCATTCAAATGCTTTAGACTAAAGTTTTTAACTATATTTAACTACTTTATTTTGGTTATTATCAATCAATATTTTTTAATTCACTTATTCAGTTATTCTATCTTATCTAATCAAGGTAAATCAAATACATTATTTTAAATCATTTGTAAACCCTAAATCCCAAATGAAACCCTAGTTTTTAAAATCAATCTAGTGTTAAATTATTTTTTTAATCTATGACACTGTTCCTTAGGTTGACCATGAGGATTTTAAAGAGGAACATGCTGATGGGTTATACGCTAGGGGTAGAACTGAGCAGTGGGGTCACAAAACTAGGGTGTTTACCAGGTCTAAATCAAAAGGGAAATGGCGATGTTATGTTTGTAATTCGGACAAACATTTCAAGAAAGATTGCCCCGAATGGAAGAAGAGAAAAGGGAGTATAATACCCCTAGAAACCTTAGTAGTCAGCAACCTCAAGATGAGAGTGTTGATGGATATGGTAGTGTTGATATGTTGGTTGTTTCTAAGAGTGAAACTGGCCAAGAATGGATCATGGATTCTGGGTGTTCCTATCATATGACTCCAAATAGACAGTTCTTTAAAGTATTAAAGATGGAGGATCTTGGATCAGTGTGTAAGGCCCCGCTCCGGGCACCTCACAGTTGGTCATTCATCGCGCATAAAATATACATTTGATGTATATATTTATAAGCATCTTAAACATACATTGCAGCGGAATTTCTAAGTTAAACTTTTCTTTTACTATAAATACTTTTGTCATTTAATACAACGTACGTCAATTACAAAACAGTTCAGGTTGCATTACATCACAAAAGCATTATACAAAAGATTTCATCATTTCTAATTACAAAAGGGTCATATACAGTGACCTCTAGTATAAAACATAAAATTTTTATCATAAAGAAGATTCCTTAAGTAATCCCGTACATCGGAACCCTAAGGAATCTTGCACTTGCATGCAACATAATGTGTTGCGTGCTTTATGTGCCCACAACACATTGCGTGGCAGCATTATCAAAAGGAGAATGTCATCCCAAAAGAGCTGAGTAGCCGCCTCGTGCCATCCCCAGCAACACTACCTGCCAACTGGAAACATATAAAAGTCAGCGTTACTAAGTGAGCTCCAGTTTTGTAATAAACATACTTTATTTACATCATAAACCATTCCTTTCTTTCACATGACCATACGTCGTACGTACACATAGATAATATTCTTTATTATCTTCATCATCCGTTATACATCATTATCTTTAACTTCTCATATAGATCCTGTCAGGCTTTACCCACTTCATAGCACTCGGCTATGATTACTGTGGTCGAATGACAAGGATCCCGTTTCATCCTTACTTGCACATTGAATTCTATTGTACCAATACCATATGCTATACCCGATCAGTCTTAGCTACTGGGCCGTGAATCAATAGAGCGTATGCCACAGTAGTCTCAGCTACTGGGCCGTGACTCTAAGCGTATGCCACAGTACTAGTAGGTAAGCGGTAGAGGTACCATGACCATGGTCAATCACCAAGAAAGACCAATCGACTTATTCAATGTTTGCAAGACTTCTTTCGTTCGTTCGTTAATGCATGTATTCATCATCATATTACTCATTCATTCATTCATTAATACATACATTCATTTTCATGTTCCTCTTCTTTTATCTTTCACTTTACGTTACATAATACTTCGTTCATTCGTTGTCATAATACGTAGAGTCATCGAAAGATATACATACATCATCGTAAGGAACACACATATATCAATCATACATCATCATGAATGGCATCATACACACATAACCTACATCAGCAGTCATCTACAGGCACTTACAGAAACCTCCCTGTAAAGACCTACTTCTGCGTTCTTCCCGAAAGCCGGGACTCGACTATGCATCTTCTCGAGCGCAACAGCCCTAATTGTCCCTCCTAAGTCTTGGGGACTCATACTAGGACCTCATACAACACGCCCAAGTTCACTATCATACTTAAACTTACTACACGATATTACACCCAAATGGGTCAAACATGCACATTTCAATAAACAGGTTTATATGTGTTCCAGCCCCAAAATCGTTTAAAACAAGTAAATGAGGGGTCCTAGAACTCACCTATGCTTGACAAGCAGCTTCTCAATCAAGCTTTAAAGATGAGGGTCACACTACACTGCCTGCAGATAAGTTAACACTCAAAAGAATTAATTTCTGCCTAAATTCGCTATTAAGTTCGCTGCTAGTTTCGCCCATAATTTCGCCCATAGTTTCGTCAGGCGAGCAGCAGTTTCGCTGCTAATTTCGCTGGGCAGCATTCTGCCAGTTTCGCTGAACAGATTCGCTGCCTTGAGCGCCCAACTTTCGTTGGAATTCCCTAGTTTCGCAATGTCTAAGGGTTAACCTGGGCACCGGCGAAGTTATCATAGAAACTATAGTTTCGCCCAGGCGAAAGTGTAGTTTCGCTGCAGCGAAACTGTAGTCTCGCTGAAACTACTAATTTCGCTGCATAATTTCGCTGGATGAGTGCTTAAATTCGCAGAACGAGCTGAAATTTACGAATCAGCCCATTTTAACCCAAAAATCCAATCTTTTCCACCCAAACCCTTGGGTTATCATCCAGGAAGCTATATCTAAGCTTATTACATGTTTTCTTACCTAAAAACGTGCGTTTTTGGGCGATTCTTGCCACTTTTAAAACCCAAAACTTAAATCCGGGTTTTTTCGCAAAAAAGAAGCAATTACACTACGTTTCTTACCTCGATTCTTGTTGTTTAGGAGTCCACGAACACCAGCCTTCGATCTCCAACCAACCGAGCCTCGATCCGACACTTTCTCTCTCTACACTCTCTCTCTAGAACTGGATGTTTGAGTGCAAATGAGAGTTACTCAGCTGATCCATCTATATATATATACCCGGCGTTCCCGCGACCCCAAACTCGTTAAACTCGTGACCCGAAGGGTTAACTCGGTCTAACACCCACAACCATCCCATTTTATATAAATGGTCCCATCTAAGCCAATAATTATTATTTGACTTGCTTGGAAAATCTTCCGGGTGTTACAAGTCGACCCCCTTATATAGGTTTTGTCCCCAAAACCTGTTATTCCTCAAACAGATGTGGGTAATGTTGTCTCATCTCCTCTTTAGTCTCTCACGTAGACTCGGATCCCTTCCTGTGCTTCCACTGTACACGCACAAGAGGAACCACTTTATTTCTTAACTTCTTTTCCTTACGATCAATGATTGCCACTGGTTGCTCTACGTAATTGAGCCGTTCGTCTACTTCAATATCCTCCAGTGGAACAATCATGTCTTCGTCAGCTAAGCACTTTCTCAAATGAGATACATGGAATGTGGGATGAATTCCACTTAACTCATCTGGCAGTTCAAGTTGATAGGCTACCTCTCCTACTCGTGTGATGATTCGGAAAGGTCCTATATATCTCGGGCTTAGCTTGCCTCGTTTCATGAATTGGATAATGCCTTTCCAGGGCGAGACCTTCAACATGACTCGGTCACCAACCTTGAACTCTATCGGCCTTCGCCTTTTGTCAGCATACGACTTTTGCCTATCTTTCGCCGCCTTCATGAAGGCTTTGATCTTTTCTAAGTTCTCAGTCGTTGCTTCAACCACTTCGACACCTCCCAGTTCCTTCTGCCCAATGTCTCCCCAACATACGGGCGTCCTACATTTCCTACCGTACAACATCTCGTAAGGTGGCATGCCAATATTGGTATGATAACTATTATTGTACGAGAATTCTGCTAACGGTAAGTGATCATCCCAACTTCCTCCAAAATCGATCACGCACGCTCGAAGCATGTCCTCGAGTGTTTGGATCGTCCTCTCAGACTGACCGTCCATCTGAGGGTGATATGCTGTACTGATGTGTAGCCTCGTCCCCATTGCATCATGAAATCTCTTCCAAAACTTGGAGGTAAACCGGGTGTCGCGATCAGACACAACAGACACCGGCACACCATGACGAGCTACAATTTCCTTGATGAACAAATCCGCCAATCTTTTGGACGAGTATGTTTCGCGGATCGGTAGGAAGTGAGCACTCTTCGTTAATCGGTCGACGATCACCCATATAGCATCATACCCTTTCGGGGTACATGGTAACTTTGTGATGAAATCCATGGTGATGTGCTCCCACTTCCACTCGGGTATATCCAATGGTTGGATCTTCCCGTAAGGTTTTTGGTGTTCTGCCTTTACTTGTATACAAGTCAGGCACTTACTCACATATTCCACCACATCACGCTTCATACCCGACCACCAATAATCTTTCTTCATGTCTTGGTACATCTTGGTAGCACCGGGGTGAATGGAATATCGAGTCTTATGGGCCTCATCCATGATCTTTCCACGTAGATCCCCGTACCGAGGAATCCACATTCGCCCAAATCGGGTCTTAACACCAAGAGTGTTCTCACCCAGTTCTATAACTAGACCTCTCATCCTTTCTGAGTTAAGACGTTCTTCTTTCAAAGCCTCGTCTTGGAACTCCTTAACCTGTGTCATCACATCAAAGGTCATAATCAACTAATAAGCCTTCACCCGAATCAACTCGGGCCTTTCCTTTCGGCTAAGGGCATCCGCCACCACGTTGGCCTTGCCCGGATGGTAGTGGATCTCACAATCATAGTCTTTTATCAGCTCTAACCATCGCCTTTGCCTCATGTTTAGATCTTTCTGTTCGAAGAAGTACTTCAAGCTCTTGTGGTCTGTGAAGATGGTGCACTTCGTTCCGTAGTGGTAGTGCCTCCAAATCTTTAATGCGAAGACCACAGCTGCTAGCTCCAAGTCATGAGTGGGGTAATTAACCTCATGAACTTTCAGCTGTCGGGATGCATAGGCTATAACCTTTCCCCTTTGCATTAATACGCACCCCAACCCCGAGTAGGAAGCATCAGAATAAACCACCAAGTCTTCGCTTCCATCGGGTAATGCCAATACAGGAGCTTGGGTCAACCTCGTCTTCAATTCTTCTAACGCCTTTTCCTGAGCCTGACACCATACAAACTTCACATCCTTCCGGGTCAACTTGGTCAGTGGAGAAGCAATCTTGGAGAAGTTTTGAATGAATCTTCTGTAGTAGCCCGCCAAACCCAAGAAACTGCGGATTTCGGATGGCGTCTTTGGAGACTTCCATTGCACTACTGCTTCTACCTTTGCCGGATCGACCATAATCCCCTCCGGATTAACCACGTGACCCAAGAATTGAACTTCACGAAACCAGAATGCGCACTTGGAGAACTTGGCGTACAATTTCTCCCTTCTCAACGTTTCCAATACTTCTCGAACGTGATCGGCATGTTCTGTCTCACTTTTTGAATAAATTAGGATGTCATCTATAAACACGATCACTGATTTATCCAACATCGGCCGACACACTCGGTTCATCAAATCCATAAAAGCAGCAGGCGCATTGGTCAAACCAAAAGACATGACAAGAAACTCGTAGTGACCATAGCGCGTATGAAAGGTTGTTTTAGGGATGTCCTACTCCTTAACTTTTAGCTGATGATAGCCCAATCGAAGATCTATTCGTGAAAACCAACTGGCGCCTTGAAGCTGATCAAATAAATCATCGATCCTTGGTAACGGATACCGATTCTTTACCGTCAACTTATTCAGCTCGCGGTAGTCGATGCACATCCTCATACTACCATCTTTCTTCTTTACGAACAGAACCGGAGTACCCCAAGGTGAGATACTCGGCCTAATGAACCCCTTATCTAGCAGTTCTTGCAACTGCTCCATCAACTCTTTCATTTCCGTCGGAGCCAAGCGATACGGTGCTTTGGCGACAGGTTGGGCACCCGGTATCAGGTCGATCTGGAACTCGATCTCTCGGTCAGGTGGCAATCCCGATAAGTCTTCAGGAAACACATCTGGAAAGTCACGCACTACCGGTACATCGGATAGTTGTGGTGTTGGCTCCTCCACATTCTTTACATAACATAAGTAGGCACTACATCCGTGCCTCATACACTTTCCCGCCACCGCCATCGAGATCACTTTTGGAATCGTCATAACCCGATCGCCGTATATTGCCACCGAAATCCCGTCAGCCGCCGTCAGTCTTATCATCTTCTTTCGGCACACGATATTCGCTTCGTAGGTCGCTAACCAATCCATCCCTAACACTACATCAAATCCTCCTAGGGGCATCACATGTAACTTGGCAGCAAACCTATGACCTTCTAATTCTACGGCACAGTTCTCTATCACATCCGTAACCCTAGTGGACTTACCAATAGCAGTTTCTACGTCAAAGGACTCATCGAGGCATTTACTTCTAACAGGTAGTTTAGCACAGAAAGTAGTAGAAATAAAACTCCTACTGGCACCCGAATCAAATAATACAGAGGCTAAAGTTTGGTTTATCAGGAACGTACCGGACACAACGTCAGGGTCCGTCCTAGCCTCTTCTTGCATCATCGTGAATGCCCTGGCCTTTGCCCTCGATTCTTCTCCTCCCGTCTTCTTCACCCCTGAGCCCTCAGCCCTCGGCTTCTTGCAGTCCCTGCTCATATGACCACTTTCCCCACAGTTAAAACATTTGCCTGCCCGGCAATCCTTTGACATATGCCCTGCCTTCCCACATCTGAAACAGATATTTGATCCCCACTGGCACTCCCCCGAGTGCTCCCTTCCACACCAGCCACACTTCCTCAACTCTGCTCCTGACATGACCACACGGCGGTCATCCACCCTTGCCTTCTTGTTACTCGTCGAAGTATCACCTCGACCAAACCTCTTCCCCTGCCAGCTTCTCTCACCACCTCCCTTCTTACTACCCTCAGCCTTCACCACCACAGCCCGTTCATCATATAATCTCCCAGCCAAATTCACTGCCGACCTAAAGGTGCTCGGTCGAGCAGTGATCAGATGCCTGCGGATGTCAGTTGGCAGCCCCTGAATATACCGGTTGATCTTTCGAGACACCGGCGTCACCTGATCCGGCACCATTCTCGCCATCTCATTGAATTTGGTGGTGTACTGTTGGTGGGTCATCGTCCCCGCCTCCAACTGCAGGAACTCTCTCTCAACTTTGTCCATTTCCTGACGAGGACTGAACTCCTCGATCACCATCCTTTTTAGCTCGGACCACTTCATTCTTCCGATGGCCCTGCTACCCTCGGCCTGGACTATGTTGTCCCACCAGCATAAGGCCGAACCCGTAAAAGAGTGGGTAGCAAACTTCACCTTCTTGTCCTCCTGGCAATCACTAATATCCAGGACAGCCTTCATTTCTCTCACCCATTGATGAGCATCAGCAGCGGTGCCTGAACCGTCAAAAGTAGGGGGCTTGCACCTCATGAATGCCCCGTAATTACAACCCCGTGTTGTCTCCCGTACCGGCTCCTCCTCCTCTTCCTCTTCATTATCAGATAGAACCGTTTCCGGCTCTTGTTGATGCGGTCTCCCCGAGGACCGGTTCCTCCCTTGCCTTTCATCTTCCCTGACAGCCTTGATTACTTCGGTTACCACAGACGGTAAGATCGTCTGCATGACCTGGTGTACCTCTTCGACCACTGCCTCTTTTACCGAGGCTCTCAAATTAGCTCTCTCGTCTACGCCCTCCTGATGAGGAGTATCGGGTTCTTCATGAACCACTTTCTCCACCCTAGGTCTTCCTCTTGTGGCTCGTGGTTCAGCACCACGTCCGCCACCGCCTCCACCCCGGGAAGCTTTGGAAGATCTACCACCAGCCATTTTCTACCTCACACTGAAAGGTTCAAATACTAACACGGTCATTCAAGGAAATAGCTTAGTTTATGTCAAGCATAGTAAGTCCCTAATTACAGTGGCCAGTTGTGATTAGCCACTTATTTCTCTTCGCACCCTGAGCCTCACCCGTCCTGACTACAATAGCATATAAATCTAACAGTACACGTATACCACATACATGCGCACTTAATACTAGTTAATCTTTAAGAAAATACCTGATGGCACGCAGCTACTCAGATGGCATTCTCTTCCTTTCTGTCCCATTTTCAGTTTAAGTTTAGGTTTAGTTGGAAAATTTACCCATTTCACTTAAACCTGGCTCTGATACCAACTTGTAAGGCCCCACTCCCGGGCACCTCACAGTTGGTCATTCATCGAGCATAAAATATACATTTGATGTATATATTTATAAGCATCTTAAACATACATTGCAGCGGAATTTCTAAGTTAAACTTTTCTTTTACTATAAATACTTTTGCCATTTAATACAACGTATGTCAATTACAAAACATCTAAGGTTGCATTACATCACAAAAGCATTATACAAAAGATTTCATCATTTCTAATTACAAAAGGGTCATATACAGTGACCTCTAGTATAAAAACATAAAATTTTCATCATAAAGAAGATTCCTTAAGTAATCCCGTACATCGGAACCCTAAGGAATCTTGCACTTGCATGCAACATAATGTGTTGCGTGCTTTATGTGCCCACAACACATTGCGTGGCAGCATTATCAAAAGGAGAATGTCATCCCAAAAGAGCTGAGTAGCCGCCTCGTGCCATCCCCAGCAACACTACCTGCCAACTGGAAACACATAAAAGTCAGCGTTGCTGAGTGAGTTCTAGTTTTGTAATAAACATACTTTATTTACATCATAAACCATTCCTTTCTTTCACATGACCATACGTCGTACGTACACATAGATAATATTCTTTATTATCTTCATCATCCGTTATACATCATTATCTTTAACTTCTCATATGGATCCTGTCAGGCTTTACCCACTTCATAGCACTCGGCTATGATTACTATGGTCGAATGACAAGGATCCCGTTTCATCCTTATTCGCACATTGAATTCTATTGTACCAATACCATATGCTATACCCCGATCAGTCTTAGCTACTGGGCCATGAATCAATAGAGCGTATGCCACAGTAGTCTCAGCTACTGGGCCGTGAATCTAAGCGTATGCCACAGTACTAGTAGGTAAGCGGTAGAGGTACCATGACCATGGTCAATCACCAAGAAAGACCAATCGACTTATTCAATGTTTGCAAGACTTCTTTCGTTCGTTCGTTAATGCATGTATTCATCATCATATTACTCATTCATTCATTCATTAATACATGCATTCATTTTCATGTTCCTCTTCTTTTATCTTTCACTTTACGTTACATAATACTTCGTTCATTCGTTGTCATAATACGTAGAGTCATCGAAAGATATACATACATCATCGTAAGGAACACACATATATCAATCATACATCATCATCAATGGCATCATACATACATAACCTACATCAGCAGTCATCTACAGGCACTTACAGAAACCTCCCCGTAAAGACCTACTTCTGCGTTCTTCCCGAAAGCCGGGACTCGACTATGCATCTTCTCGAGCACAACAGCCCTAATTGTCCCTCCTAAGTCTTGGGGACTCATACTAGGACCTCATACAACACGCCCAAGTTCATTATCATACTTAAACTTACTACATGATATTACACCCAAATGGGTCAAACATGCACATTTCAATAAACAGGTTTATATGTGTTCCAGCCCCAAAATCATTTAAAACAAGTAAATGAGGGGTCCTAGAACTCACATGTGCTTGACAAGCAGCTTCTCAATCAAGCTTTAAAGATGAGGGTCACACTACACTGCCTGCAGATAAGTTAACACTCAAAAGAGTTAATTTCTGCCTAAATTCGCTATTAAGTTCGCTGCTAGTTTCGCCCATAATTTCACCCATAGTTTCGCCAGGCGAGCAGCAGTTTCGCTGCTAATTTGGCTGGGCAGCATTCTGCCAGTTTTGCTGAATAGATTCGCTGCCTTGAGCGCCCAACTTTTGTTGGAATTCCCTAGTTTCGCAATGTCTAAGGGTTAACCTGGGCACCGGCGAAGTTATCATAGAAACTATAGTTTCGCCCAGGCGAAAGTGTAGTTTCGCTACAGCGAAACTGTAGTCTCGCTGAAACTACTAATTTCGCTGCATAATTTCGCTGGATGAGTGCTTAAATTCGCAGAACGAGCTGAAATTTACGAATCAGCCCATTTTAACCCAAAAATCCAATCTTTTCCACCCAAACCCTTGGGTTATCATCCAGGAAGCTATATCTAAGCTTATTACATGTTTTCTTACCTAAAAACGTGCGTTTTTGGACGATTCTTGCCACTTTTAAACCCAAAAACTTAAATCCAGGTTTTTCACAAAAAGAAGCAATTACACTACGTTTCTTACCTCGATTCTTGTTGTTTAGGAGTCCACGAACACCAGCCTTCGATCTCCGACCAACCGAGCCTCGATCCGACACTTTCTCTCTCTACACTCTCTCTCTAGAACTGGATGTTTGAGTGCAAATGAGAGTTACTCAGCTGATCCATCTACATATATATACCTGGCGTTCCCGCGACCCCAAACTCGTTAAACTCGTGACCCGAAGGGTTAACTCGGTCTAACACCCACAACCATCCCATTTTATATAAATGGTCCCATTTAAGCCCATAATTATTATTTGACTTGCTTGGAAAATTTTCCGGGTGTTACATAGTGCAGTTAGGTGATGATAGACCTTGTTTGATTAAGGGAGTTAGGACTGTACCCTTAAAACTGTAGAATGGATCCATGTATGAACTAGAGAATGATAGATTTATCCCAGAATTGAAGAGAAATCTTATGTCACTTGGGTCCTTTGAAAGAAATGGTGGTCATGTGAGCCTTGCAAATGGTAACGCTAAAGTGATTTGTGGGTCAATGGTGATATTGACTGGAACAAGAAAGGATAACAATCTTTACTTACTGGATGGTCAGGTAAGTGGTGGTACTGTGTCAATAGCAAATGTTAAGATTGACAGCAATACCATGATGTGGCTATAAGAGGCTGGGACACATCAGTGATCAGGGTTTGACAGAGTTGAAGAAGCAAGATGCCATTGAAGGTCTTCTTAAATATAAAGATGGTTTCTGTGAACATTGTGTTTTTGGTAAGTCTCACAAAGTTAAATTCAGTAGAATGGGAGCTGTACTAAGGGGGACTTAGACTATGTGCATGTTGACTTATGGGGGCCTGCCAGGGTTGCATCTTTAGGTGGAGCTAAGTATTTCTTGTCCATTATTGATGATTATTCCAGGAGGGTTTGGGGTATGTGCTTAAGAGCAAAAATGAAACTCTTCCTAAGTTTAAGGAATGGAACAGGTTGGTGGAAACTCAAACTGAGAGGTAAGTCAAGAAGTTGAGAACAGATAATGGATTAGAGTTTTACAGTGGTATATTCAATATGTTTTACAAAGAATATGGTATAGCTAGACATTTAATTGTTCCTGGTACTCCATAACAGAATGGGTTGGTGGAGAGAATGAACAAAACACTCTTAAATAAAGTAAGGTATATGATGTCTAGTGCTGGTCTGCCTAAGACATTTTAGGCTGAGGCTGTTTTATAGCTGCTTATCTTGTAAACTGATCACCTTCAACAGCAATAATACATGGCAACTCCAATGGAGAGGTGGTTTAGGAACAAGTCAAGTTATGCTCATTTAAAGGTGTTTGGTTCTTTGGCATATGCACATGTGAACCAAGGCAAGCTTGAACTTAAAGCCATTAAGTGTATTTTCTTGGGATATCCTGATGGCATCACAGCTTACTGATTATGGAGGCTAGATGATGCTAGTCCTAAGGTAATAGTCAGCAGAAATGTGTTCTTTATGGAAGATGAATGTACAAGATGTGATGGTACAGAATCCCATAGAATGAAGCACTACTGAAGATGATAGGAGTAGTAACATTGAGGTGGAGCTAGCACCTGCTACACATAGTGGTTAATGCCCTGAAAGTATAAATGAAGATAGGGTTAGGGGTAGCCCTTTGTTTAATAATAAAGAAAGTGAATATAATATAGCCAAGCACAGGTCAAAAAAGAGTTATTGTTCCTCCATCTAGATTTAGAGATAATAATGAGATATCAACATTTGTATTCACTATAGCCGAAGAAGAATGTCAATGTAAACCCATGTCTTATGATGAAGCAGTTAATTCTGGTCATAATAATAAATGGATTCAGGCTATGGATGAAGAGATGGAGTCTTTGACAAAGAATGAGACTTCGATTTTGGTTGATAAGCCTAAGGAACTAAAGATTGTTGACTGCAAGTGACTATATAAGGTCAAAGAAGACATTAATAGTGTAGAGGCTCCTAGGTTTAAAGCAAGATTGGTTGCTAGAGGTTTTACACAAAGAGCTGGTATAGACTACAATGAAGTGTTTCTCCTGTTATGAAACACTCATCAATATGGGTGATCTTATCACTGGTGGTTATAAATGATTATGAATTGGAGCAACTGGATGTAAAAACTGCCTTTTTACATGGAGATCTGAATGAAGACATTAATATGAAGCAACCTCTTTGTTATGATGGAGTGGTCAAGAAACAAAGGTTTGTTTTCTTAGGAAGTCTTTATATGGTCTAAAGCAGTCCCCAAGGCAGTGGTATAAGAAATTTGATGATCACATGGTTAGTCATGGTTTCAAAAGGAGCATGTATGATAGTTGTATGTATATGAAGGAGTATGAAGTTGGTAATTTCATTTACTTGTTGTTGTATGTCAATGATATGCTAGTATGTTGTAAAGACAAAGATCAAATCTCAAATACTAAGTTAATGTTGATGAAGGTATTTGAGATGAAGGATTTAAGTATGGAGATTAAGAGAGATAGGATAAACAGGAAACTGTTTTTATCTCAGATCTTGTATTAGTAAAGTTCTGTCCAACTTTTACATGCTTAACAACAAATCAGTAATAACTCCTCTTGTTCCCCATTTTAAATTGTCCGCTCAAGATTTCCTAGTGACTGATGAAGAAAAGTTTAAGCTATCACAGGCTCCCTATGCTAGTGCTGTAGGCAGCTTAATGTACTTAGTGGTTTGCACACGACCTGATTTGGGTCATTTTGTTGGTGTGGTTAGTAGGTATCTCTCTAATCCAGGTAAAGTTCATTGGGAGGTTGTTAAGTGGATCTTAAGGTATTTTAATGGTACTAGAGAGCTTGGTTTAATCTTTGGAAGTCTCCTAATGTGGAAAAGGAAGCTGTAATAGAGGGATTTGTTGATTCTGATTTTGCAAAGGATCCTGACAGGGGAAGATCTGTTACTGGGTATGCTTTTATGGTAGCTAGTAGTTTAGTTAGTTGGAGATCTACTTTGCAAAAGGTAGTTGCATTGTCTACTACTAAATCAGAATATGTTGCCCTTACAGAAGCAGTTAAGGAGGCTATTGGCTTAAGGGATTTGTTTCTGAATTGGGGATTAGTTTGAAGGGTGTGTTGGTGAATTGTAATAATTAAGGAGCTATACATCTTTCTAAGAATCAGGTATTCCGTGAAAAGACAAAACATATAAACGTTAGATTGCACTTTATTAGAGATGTCATTAGCTTTAAAGAAATTGAAGTTGCTTATGTTAATATAAAGAGGAATGTTGCTGATTGTCTGACTAAAGCTGTAACTGGAGTTAAGTTGCAGGATTGTTTGCGTTGGTTAGGTGTTGGATAACTTTGTCACTAAGGTGGAGATTGTTAGTATATAGTGATCGAAGTTATAGTGTTTGGTAAACTTTATTAATGTTTTGCTAACTAGTATAAAGTAGAGGGGCTTATCATGTAACTTCGTTTTAGTAGGTTGTTTAAAGGTAGTTAGCTAGTCAATTGAATGTAATCCTTCTTCTTGGCATGAATGGTCTTGATGTGATCCTTCTTCGTATTTTTGAATAAAGTTCTACAAACTTTGATTTCTTAATTCATTTCTTCAATTTGTATTGTTCTTCGTTGTTGTTGATTGTTTGATTTCAAAGTTTTAAACATTTCCTTTTTGAATGTTCATTTCGTACTTTCCTCCTAATTGAAAGTTAAAAGAAAATAAAAATTGCAAAAAAAAATAAATTATATTTTGACTTTCTGGAATGTCAGCCGTACGTTGAGCTAAATTGCACATTATAGATATTACTAATTTCCAACTTGATTATGCATATGGTTTGTACCTTGTGCCTTTTAAGTTGTACCTTACTTTTTTTTCTATTTTTTACTTTTAACATTAATAGTTTCCATCTTTTACATTTAAATTTAACATTTTTTTTACTTTCAACTTTGGTCTCGTATATTTTTCATCTTTTACACATTTTTGTTTTACGTTTCGGTTTTAAATTTTAAAGTTAACATGCCGCAACATGCGTATGTGGTTCAACGTTTTTATCAAATTTTTTGTGTTTAACGACCGAGTTATGTTGACGTCTATTTTTTGTTTGGTTATATTTTAACATGCCGCAACACGCAACAATGAGCGTGCATGTTTCAACATGTTGACGTCTATTTTTGTTTGGTTATATTTTTATCGTTTTTATTTCATTTGTTTTACGATATTTTTGGGTGGTGTTAGGGGCTGTTTGATTGCGCTGACTCAGTAAGATCTGACTGAGTAAGAAGCTGACCCAGTAAGAGGTTCTGACTGAGCCTGCATCTGACTGAAACTTGGCTGTTTGATTTAATATCTGACTGATTTTGCTGAATGATAAAAATAACATTATACATACACATATACATACCCATATACATACCCATATACATACACATCTACATACCCATATACATACCCATATACATACCCATATACATATATGCATACCCATCTACATACACATCTACATACCCATATACATACCCATATATATACACATATACATACCCATATACATACCCATATACATACACATCTACATACCCATATACATACCCATATACATACCCATATACATATATGCATACCCATCTACATACACATCTACATACCCATATACATACCCATATATATACACATATACATACCCATATACATACATATATACATACCCAACTACATACACATCTGCATACCCATATACATACCCATATACATACACATATACATACCAATCTACATACACATCTACATACCCATATACATACACATATACATACCCATCTACATATACATCTATATTCATAAAGGAATGATGATTACCGTAGGTATGTAGAACTTGGTGCTCGGTTAGGGCTCGCGAACATGGTGCGGGCGGGCGACGGACGCAGGGAAGGGCGGAGCGGGTGGGCAGGGGGAGGCGTCGATTGTTTCCCACACACCAACTCTCACTACCCCCAATTCCACCACCACACCTCGCCGGAGCCACCACTCTGCCACCATTGACCACCGTCAACTCCCCCATCTTCGCCGTACCCACCTCCCCAAAATGCCATCGGAACCTAAAGCTTCAATCTTTCCACCAATCACCACCAACACCCACCAAAAATATAACAAGAATCTCAACTTTTTGCTCCGATGATGGCGGCGGAGACCACCACAAGCACCGTCGCACCACCGCCGGAGTCAACGGATGAGACGACGTTGAAGAAGGTTGGCCGATCGAGAGCGCGGGGGGAGGGGATGAAGCCGACCGAGAGCGCGGGGTAGGGGATGAGCGCGATCGAGAGCGCAGGGGAGGGGATGAGCGCGATCGAGAGCGCAGGGGAGGAAGGGGCGCAGATCGGGTGGGGTGGGGAGAGTCCCGGTCAGATGCATTAAAATTGAGGACTGGGTCAGACAAATTTTCCGGGTCAGATGTTCCGGTCAGCTGCAACAAACACACTGACTGGCTGACCGAGTCAGCCAGTCAGTGGTCAGATGTGGGTCAGACCTTACTCTTACTTACCAAGTAAAAAAAATCAAACTTTTAATTAAAAAAATAAAAAGTCAAGATAACAGATGCAGAAAATCCCTGTAAATCCTCGTATAACTTACTGATTTTAAAATTCTCTTTGCACCAGTAAAAACAGTCAAAATAGAATATTCAGAGCTGTAACTTCCACCTAAGGCCAAAACCCATTTGATTTTAACGAATAATGATTACAATTGCCTGTCTTTTTCATCAATTTCTTGTTTATAATGATCTCCAATTTTACAAAAATGGAATATTGAACTACAAACAAAATGCTGTCATTTTCGACATTCTTTTAAGAGTTCTGTCTTTTGTGCGGAGAATAGAGGACACAGTTTATATATAGATTCATTATTAGCAACAACAAGAGCAAGAAAGAAAGTGATATATATATACACATACATATATACATATAGAGAGATAATATGTTAATCAATCATGGTGGAGATTTTGAGGCCATAAGGAGGTTGTTCTGACTTGTTCTTTGTTCAGGAGCTTAATAGATTTGGTGGGTACCTCAAATCTTTGGTTAAAAATTTGTTTTTTCACCTTAATTTTCATAAATTAATCAACTATGTTCTACACTTTTTTATGAATCTAAGGGTTTGAATTCTGACATGGGTTGTTAATTCAAGATTAATGGTGTTGTAGATTGAATGTTTAAAGAACAATTCCATCATTTTCTTGTTTTTCTGTCATATTTCATGTAGGGAACCATTTTTTTTTGAAGAAAATGGGAAATTTGTGTGAAATTTCAAGTCATACCCAACTTGTGCTCTTCATTTTTCATGTTGAACATAAATTTGCACATCAGTTGTTTGTTGAAAAGCGCAAAAGAGCACACACTAGTAGTAGTCATGTTGAAGAAGGCTCTTTTTTAACCCTTCAAATTCATTCATTTCTTCAGTTGGTTTGTTTTATATTGGTGTATTTATGGATAGAGAATGTCTTCTTTCTTGTTCCTACTTCAGGTAACTCTTTTTCCCATATGTGAAACTCTCAAATCCAGAGCAATTATGGTACAAACACTTGTACATCATGCAGTTAAAGGCGTACACTCCTCTAGATTTGAGAGTTCCCTCTAGCAAAAGGGCCTAACCCAATTCAGGTGGAAGTGCATATTTGGTGTAGAGTTCAGTTTATAGTGTTGTCAACCATGTTTTTCATGAAGAGAACGATTCATATGTTCTTACACTAACATTGAGTTCATATACAGTTGAGCCTAAAATGGACTTCTCAGAATCGACGAAAGTTGTATACGGTAGGATACAAAAACTAGAACCTGAAAAGGTCTCCAAGATTATCGGTTATCTCCTTTTGCAAGATCATGGTGAAAGAGAGATGATCAGACTAGCTTTTGGCCCTGATAATCTAATCCACTCTTTGATCAAAAAAGCCAAATCCCACCTCAGTTTACCCTCGAATTCAACTGTTTCGACTCCAATTTCACCACCTGGGATCAGTTCTGCGTCAAGTATGCCCATAAAGTTCACACCCTTCTCTTCTTGTGATCCTCATGGTCAATCTTTAACCGTTTATCCAGCTTCATTTCCTGAAGATTACCACTTCCAAAACCAACTTCAGTTATTGTCATTAGACGATCAGATCGAGCCTGTTAAGCGATCAAATTACAATTATTATCAATCTGAACCTATATCAAGTCCTAGAATCAATACAAGGTCTGCTAGTTTACCTGAATTCCCTATCAAGATTTGCCATTACTTCATGAAAGGCTGCTGCAGGCATGGAAACAACTGTAGGTATTATCATGGTAATCCTGTTTCCGAGACCTTTAGCCCCGGTTTAAACGAAGACAATAACATCTTTTCACCTTGGTCTCTCAAGAAACTAGAGATGGAGCTCACTGAACTTTTGAAATCAAGAAAAGGGTTTCCGGTTTCCATTGCTTCTTTACCAATGTTGTATTATGAAAAGTTTGGGAAGACACTTCAGGCTGAAGGGTATCTCACTGAGAGCCAGAGGCATGGAAAATCTGGTTATAGTTTGACTAAGCTTCTTGCATGCCTCAAACGAATAACTCTCATTGATAGGTTGTATTATATATTTTGATCATTATTTTGTTCTGTTATTTATTGATTTCTTATAGTGAATTTGTTCGTGTAAATAGGCCGCATGGGCAACATTCGGTTATTTTAGCTGATGATGTTGCTAAATATATGGATTATAGTGGAGAAAGAAATGAACAAGGTGGTATAGTAGCAGGTTCTAGACAGATATATCTAACTTTTCCAGCTGAGAGTACATTCACAGTGCAAGATGTTTCCAACTATTTCAAGTAGGTGGTTACATAAATATAATTTTTGTGTGTTCATATATGTTATGTGTATAACATATGGATTGAAATGAAATGGTTTACATTTTCTTGTATTGATGTAGAAAATTTGGGCCTGTTCATGATGTGAGGATCCCCTGTCAGCAAAAGAGAATGTTTGGATTTGTGACCTTTGTGTTTGGGGAGACAGTCAGGGTGATTTTGAACAAAGGCAACCCACATTTTGTGTGTGGGGCACGGGTTTTGGTCAAACCATACCGCGAAAAGTCAAGGGACGATAGGTAAGTTCATGGTTAGTTAAGCAACTTGTGGTGTCAGAGTCAGAGTGTCAGACTATCAGTTTGACATTGTGTTTGAAAGTGATTATGTTATATAACAAAATAAGCTGCAAGTGACGGTGTTTGAATGTGCTTTTGCTGTTTGAAGTTATGATAACCAGATAATAATCAAATAATCACTTTCAAACGCATTGCACATAGCCCCCTTCATATCTGTTGTTTATGCATAAATTTTTATACTAACAATTGTGTAATTTCATGGTCTTTCATATTAGACATTAACCCAATATTTGTGCTTTTTTTCTGCAGGAAAATTGGGGACAAATTTCGCCATACTATGTACTATGGTGCTCACAATCTTGATGCTGAATCTGAGCTTCAATCAAGTGAGACATATACAATAATTTTGACCTTTTTTTCATACAAGCATGCTCATAATTCAAGGTAATTTGACTCTTTTAACATTGATGCAGTGTCTAGAATTTATGAGAATTCAACATCCTTAAAGAACAAGTTGCTTATTGAAGAACAATTAGCAGCAAAACCCACAGATCCATTAACATGCTTTGGGTATTCACTTGAAGAGTTGCAGCTATCTAAAGGTTAGAACTTGAAGCTATAAATTGTCAAATTTGATGTTTAAAGTTTTAAACTTTATTTTATTATTATGTTTGTAGGTCGTAGAGGGCGCATAAATATCTCTTCTGCAGAGCAATTTGGTCATCTGTTTGACGTTTTGAACAATGATTCGGCTTATGACGAAAGAATTAGGCAGATAAATACAAAATACAATGATCAGGAGAAGTAAGTTATACCATAGCTTATATATCATCCATAATCATAATCATTTTAACTAAACTCTTAATCTTAATATTTCATTTTCTTGACATTTTTTTCGCTTTCATTCTTCTTGGTTAAATTGCAGCAGTCAGGGACTAAATCTACCCGAAAGTCCATTCGAGTCTCTACTAGGGAATGGAATATCAACAGCTGCATAATATCATAGTCACTTTTTCGTGTGCAGACAGTCATATAATACAACAGCAAAGGTTATAACAAAAAGGTTCAGGTTTTTTAGCGGTTTTAGGGCGAAAAAAGAATATTTCATTGAGTTACCGTTGACAATTATAGTTTTCTGATCATATATTTTACGAAGAAAAGAATACTAGTGAGTTATGCTCAGTTGAGTTGAAAGCTACAAGTAAAGAAAGAGATGTTTCCATTTCTTGACCAATATATACATATGCTACTTATAATTTAAATGCGTAGTTTATACAAAATTTCTACTGTTATGCTTTGTTGTATCGTGTGCATATATAGTTGTACTCTGTACCGAACCAACATAAGGCATGAACGAGATGGGATGTTGGTTTAATTGTTTTTATTTGTTTTTGGTCAAGTCAAGTCAGGAACATTGTCGGTAGTTATATTATGTTTACACGTTAAAGATAGAATTAATTATAATATGATATCTTATATTTTTGTTTTTGATGTACTTCATGCAGTGCAATTTGTACATTGTTGATTTAAAGATTAATCACAAATCATTAGCTGTGAAGCATGAAAAACCACTGATTAATTTAGACACAATTATGATCTATTAGTACCAAATTTTAGTAGGACCCCTTAAAGCATAGCCAAAGTGTTCTTTTTTCAAAAGAAGATTTAAATTTGAAAGTTTTGGTTTGTGGGGAATTTGTTTCATCATTTTGTTGCTTATACACATCTCCTCGACTATCATTTTATCCATTAGTTTAAACTTTTCAATGAAAAATAATCAAGCTAATTAGATCTTATAGTGCTAAGATCATTTCTTTTTACAAGTAAGAGATGATAAGTGGTTTGTACCTGTATATGAAATCGTATGATCAAGTAGTTGAAACACAATTAATAACAAGATGAAGTAATTTGATCATTTATTAAAAACTAGTCATATGTATATCGTATGTAATATTTTTTTTATTTGTAGAAAAAAATGTTTTTGCAATCTCAAATTTTGTATTTATTACAGCAAGAGTTCACCAGATAGGATATTGGGAGCCAATCAGAGAATTGAATTTTGGATAATTGGGCTTAGAAATCCATGTTCTTTATCAGTCGCTTAATTTTTTTTATTTTTTAAATGATAATGAGATTTATATTTATATATTTAGTTTTGAGGTGGGTACTGGGTAGTGGGGTATGCAAATCTTTTATAAGATTTGTGGATCCAAGAATTGGCCCCTTAGGAAACCCTTGAAATTATGATGTGACAAATATAATATTAAATAATATTCACAATCAAGTAGGCCAAATTGGGATTTTTGTTATGATGTTAACATTTTCATGTTTTTGAAACCTAAGTCAGAGTTGTTACAATCTACTACTTGTTTTTTACTAATCATGTTCGTATTGAAATCAGAATTTTATTTAATCAGGTTGTTATTTTTTCTGGTATTCAGATTTCTAATAAACTCACACTAGAATTTTATGGTTGGATATGATACCATATTTTAAAACAATGTCACTAGAAAGAACATAATAAAAACAAAGAACATAATAAAAACACTTTATATATGAATTTTTTTTGCATATTATAGTAGTTTCCTAGGGTTTTCATCCTTTGTAAATGATCAATATTATCAATGTACAAAACATTCATAAAGAACTTTTATAATGTAGTAGATGGATTAACCATTCATATATAAATCACTAATTAGGTATTCAATTTCATCTTCACATCCTTCGTTGAAGAAAAACATATATCAACAACTTGCCTTGCAAGTAATAAAACTAATGATAACTTTGATAAACAATAAACCAACAGATATAAAATATATTTTATTGTTTCACATCTTTTTTACAAGATTAAATATATATTTCATGTTAGAAAACTTGTATCTACTCTCATGTTAGCAATGTAGTTGTTGACTCGTACATATGTTTATATTTATCACCATCATCATCGTTATCATCAAAACTATATGCATACATCTAGGCCAAACTTAGTAACTTTGTTGTGTCAAATTTAACCAAAATTATTACACGGGCTCAAAGTACTCTTACATGTAAGTAATTTGGTGGTTACCTCGTTAAAGAGTTGCCAAGCTCTTAGATTTACACATCTAGTACTGTGTTGAAATGATCAAAGTCGTAATAATAACGACTGTGAATTTAGTCTTCTTTCTTTGGCTTGGGTGATGTACTCCTCGCCGTTGCTAACTATTTCAATCTTATATTTTCACGTAAAGATATGGACATCACTTAAAAGTGAATCAAAACCTTTAAGTTTAAAGTTTAAACACTTAAATATGTAAAATGTACAACATAAACTTCATCTTTTATTGCTATTTGAAAGTTTGAAAATAAGAAAACATAAATTTAAGAACTAATACATATTTTTTTAACTTCTATGTAAACCGACATACTGAATGGGATAATATAAAGCTGCTTAGACATTTCATTCAGTTAAAAATTTACACAAGATTATTTAGGGGTGTTTATGGTTTAATTTAAAATCGTGAAACCATTCAAACCGGTCATTGGTTTGTTTTTATGTCCGATTTTTTAAAAGCTTTGGGTTGGTCGATTTGAAAGTGTGAAAACCGTAATGAACAATTATCACTTATATTACATATAATTAATTATCAAGAAAACTTTACAGAATAATAAGTTAAGATTTGATTTTTTTTCAATAAAGTCTCTCCTAATTTTATTTGTTCCAATTAAGTCATTAATATTTTAAGGGTGTTTCGATTATATCACTTATATTTTTTATTTTTTTAAATAACTCATAAAATTTTCAAATAATTTGGTTTTTTGAAAATAATGTTAATTTTACAAATATCCTAATTTTTTTTAATATTTTATAATTTATAAATGACCTAATTAGCACAATGCTAAAATTTTAGTGAACTAATAGAGACAAAAAAAATTATGAGTGATCTAATTATAACATTTCTGAAACTTGTTTACTATATTATAAAATTATCCTTTAATTACTTATATTTTATATTAGGTTTAATAAAAATAAAAAGTGGGCTAAGTATACCATCTTACTTGAAGTGTAGTTATTTAAATCGAAATTTTTTTATACTCTGGCAAATGATGAATTATATAGTATCTGGTTTTTTATGCAAATGAATTTCCTTTGTCCATTGATTATTTTATGCAAGGCATTTACCAACAAACAATTCTTAAGATCGCATTATTCTTTAAATCGACTAGTTAAATCCATGCACGCGTGTTGCGTGTGTGATAAACGTACCGTTAACCATGACTTAAATAATCTATCATAGTCGTATATGCATCACAGACTCAATAGTTGGCTTAGAATCGAATTTCGGTCACGACTGCAAATCATAGTGGGTTACCACGCCGAGCGTATTTTTTTCAAATACAATCATAGCCAAACAAACATCAAAACCTACAAACACTTCACAGTAATAATAATCTAGTATCAACCGGTCTTAGAAAAGTTATTTGGTTGTGGCTGCATGCCATGAACGACTGCCGAGCCATGACAACCAACAAGGGTTTCGTGCTCTAATCATAGCCATGATAATAGAACACCGAAACAACATACCCAAACACAGCTAGTCTCAGATGACTGACAGCTCGTCGTCATCGACGTCCATACCAACCGAATAACAAGAACCGGGATGACGGTGTTGACGGCAACATAGCAGCAGCAACGACCATCTCAAGGCGGACGGGGGTGGTGGTGTAGGTGGTGTACTCTTGCTCTCAGGAACTGAAATAGGGCTTTAAGGTGGAGTGGGGGATGTCAATAAAAATTGTTATTATAACCATTCCTTTCTAGATATATAAAATATAACTGATTTTTGTTTTTAAAATAACTTGTGTTTTTAAACCACGCGCGTTGCGCGTGTGATGAATGGGGCTCAGAACCGGATTTCAGTTATGGCTGCTAACCATAAACGATAGCCACGCCAAAGCAACCCGAAACCATTTTTTGAATATCATCATAGCCCGACACTATATTAAATTCAAAATGTACAACAGCATACAACATGTACATGTCTCAGATGAACACAGTTTCATCATCACCACTTGAAACAAAGCACCGATTCATTTTTCCGAATGCAGCATCACGGTGTAACCTCAAAAGCGAACATAGGGATAGGGGTCTCAGACGAATAGTCGTCATCATCATCGAACTATATCACCGACATATGAACCTCCTTCACGGAACCACAAAGGATGAGGGTTCTCTTTCCCGTAATAACCGACCAACTACTTCCAGGCAAAACACGCGATAAACTGAAACATTAACAACAACAACCACCTGAAGACCACCGTCGGTCAACTCAAAGGCCACCAGTGGCAATGGCGACACACAAACACCAACCAAAGCCGATAAAAAACTGAAAGAACTCAGATTTAAACACAAAGGTGCACATGCATCAGAAAGATGGCATACAAACACCGGTACAGCCGGTGGTCAAGGAACAAGATTTGGTGAGAAAACCCCCAAACACACCACGGTGATCTAGTCTGATTTCCCACCACAAAACTCTAAAAAACCCTCGTCGCCTCTAGTACCGCAACGATGATGACGACGACGACATAAATCAACGGTTGAACCATGGACAACCGCCGCCTGCATTACCTCAACCACAGAGGGAGGCAAAGTGGCAACAGAGCCACCGCCATAATAACTGCCGCCGTCGCGAGCCAACGCAACAACGCCGTCGTCGCCTTTCCCGCGATCGTCGCCTTTGGTACGGCCGGCGACCACCACCAAACCCTAAAAACCCAGGAACCAGAGAGAAGCAGAGTCTCTAAGCATTTGATCAGCCGACATGCAACCACCGGCGAGAAAGGAGCACAAATCGAAGGTCTTAGAGAACAAAGATGGTTGCACCACCACCATCGACACAATCAGTGGCTACAAGAGTGCCACCTGCTCCACCTCAACCACAAAGGGGAGGCAGAGTGGCAACAAGCTCCACCGCCACCGGCACATTAAAAATAAAAAAGATGGAGATCTAAGCGACCAAACCGTAACCACTACCGTCGCCTTTGCCCCACAAACAACAACAGCAAGGCCGATGCGGTGGTTTGGTCTCCCGCCGCCTCAAATCGCAGCCACCGTAAAACCCCTGTTCATCTCAAGTTTCTCTCTCTCTATATATAAAACCCTTCGTAGGAATCATCACACACACAAAATGAGGTGAAACACTTAAAAGGGAAAAATGTCATCGCTTCATGAGGTTGTACAAAACGCAAAGGAGATGATGAAACACTGTTCATTTCCTTTGCTAAATAAATATATAGGGTAATGACTGATTATTTTGCTTTAATGAATGATTTAACAAGTTTAACGAAAAAGAATTTTGAGAAAGGTAAAAGTGTGAAATCAATCAGTTAATAATGGTTATGTTTGGTTCAGTTTTGGTTTTCTGTGAGAAAAAACACAATACTAAGGTTAACTGTTAACACCCCTAATTGCAATTTGCACTTTGTGTATAATTATCCATAGATGTACAAAACAGCAATACACAAACACATTTTCCATACACAACATGCCTAATCATTAGAAACAAGGTTTTTTTTCTTATTTAATATATACTAAACACACTTTCATTGTGTTTAGTGGTTGCACTCACTTTTTGTTTTTTTACATTTAATTTTTATATTTTAGTATAATGTTTTTATGTTTTTTACAATTTAACACAAATATTTTTTTACTTTTAACTTTAGTCCCCTATAAAAAATTATAATATAACATTTACAAGATATGTTAATTGTAATTTTCTATTTGAGTTGCATTAGTTACAAGGTTAAATGCATGATTTTTTATTTTACATTAATATGTGGTAATGGGCTAGCCTATATATGAAGATAGGGTTGTTCATGAGCCGAGCCGAGCCGAGCCAGGATGAGCTCGGACTCGGCTCGAATTATAAACCGAGCCAGCTCGGCTCGGCTCGGATTTACAACCGAGCTAAAAAGTAGAGCTCGAACTCGGCTTGGTTTTAAACCGAGCTGGCTCGGCTCGGTTTTGTTTGGCTCGGTTTTAAAAGAAAATTTAATACACATCTCTCAAACTTCAAAAGTCCAAATATAAACGCATAGTTCAAAAAACATACTAAAAATCAGTTCAACATCATAGATTACAAGTCCCAATCTAATTCAACCAACGATACACAAAAATAATTTAACAATTCAACGTTCATTAGCATATGAATTAACCCGCATAAACATTCTCTTGCACTTCTAAATACCTGCAAAAAATAATCAATGAAATAAATCAATATCAATTAATGGATGTGGTATTTTCATGAGAGCATTGGCTAAGGTTAAGATGACTCACTATTAATCAAACGGGTTAACATGTCAAATCGAGGAAAGCCTGCAGGTAAACATGAAACTCAAGTTATGAATATTCCTTTAATAAGAACATCAAGTTCATAAATACCATTGTTTTGCACCAGAAAAATGGTTGTTCATAGGGATGCTTCAGCTGATGCAGAGAAAAGAATTAATGGCATGTATTTGCTCAATTACTTAAAGTATAAATAATAAAACTTACATATAACAACTTACAGAATGCCTAATTAAGAAAGTAAACTCTTATATTGAATTCTAAACTTAATTTAAAATCCCTACGGCACTGTTTTATATGCTAATACATTCTGTGATGGCATCTACATTATCTATACTTATTTATCCATGCCTATTGAAATTAAAGCAAGTACCATCATTTGAATCTAACAAAAGTGTAATACGGTGCAACAAGAATAAAGATAAAACAATTGCAAAACAAGACCTGACTACATGAGCTAACATAAATTATCTTGGGTCAAAATACTATATATTCAATCATTGCTTTTGTGTCTGTTGTTGGTTACACAGTATATATGTGTATCTGTGCACTCATAGGTTGACCTGTTGGGCTTAACCTATTGGGCTTAACCTATATGTTTGACCCATATGTTCAAAAAAACCAATCTTAAAACTAATGGCAGAAAGTTCAGGGATCTTTTCCATCCAAAGAAAGTCTATTTGATTAAGTTCCTAGCATAAGTAACAAACTCTTTGAAGTCTGTTATATCACATCACATGTACAAAAAATTGAACTAACATGCAACAACAGCATACAGATCTAAACCGCAAGGTAGATAATGGGTCAAAACAGGTTGAGTTGAAAGTGTTGTACTCTGTATGCAAAAATATATATATAAAAATATTATATATAAATGTTATATATATATATATTACATATTTAGTCGAGCCAGTAAACGAGCCAACGAGCGAGCCAACGAGCGAGCCAACGAGCGAGCCAACGAGCGAGCCGCCCTTGGCTCGGACTCGGCTTGGTTTTAAACCGAGCCGGCTCGGCTCGGCTCGTTTTTAACCGAGCCGATTCGAGCGAGCTTTTTTCGAGCTTTTTTCGAGCGAGCTCCGAGCGAGCCACGAGCCGCGAGCTATTTGAACAGCCCTATATGAAGATAGTGGGTCAATAAATAAACGATATATTTATGTTTAGAGTAAATTACGCTTTTCGTCCCTGTGGTTTGGTGATTATAACCATTTTCATCCAATAGTTTAAAAACGTCCGGTTTAACCACTGTGGTTTAAAATCTGTCACAATTAAGTCCAAACCGTTAACTCCATCCAATTTTTCTGTTAAATATTTCAAAAAAGACGATAATACCCTTGGATTAAAAGTGTTACTCTTATACAAATATATAAAATACTTATAATATTTAATATATAAATCAAACATATATCTTAAATATTTACACACACACACATATATATATACACACACACACATATATATATACATATATATACATATATATATACATATATATATACATATATATATATATAATTAAACACCACATATGAAGACCATCACAAGAACCACCACCTTGATATCATCTTCACCACCTCCACTGTCATCCACCACCATCTTCTCCACCAACAATGGTGCTTTAAAACTTCAAACCCCTAAACCTTCAAACCCCCAAACCTTCAAACCCCAAACCTTCAAACCCCCAAACCTTCAAACCCCCAAATCTGATTTTTGATTCAACTCAGAAAAATCCCATAAACAAAAGAATATCATACAGAAATCAAGAAAGCAGAACTTGATATGTGTCTCACCATCAGATCTATTTCAAATTTTTCTTCCTTTTGGCTTTCAATGTTCGGATTAGCTGGTTTTCTGCAAAATCATCAAATACAGATCATCAAGACCACACCCACACCGTATTTCCCCTCATCTTCCTGAAAGCCCTTTTCTTCAGAGATGCTTACAGTCTGAACCCTGGATTCAGAAACGGCATCTTGATCATCAGATATACCATGTAAAACCCCTGATGATGACTCGTTATTTACAACTTTACCCTTTTCATAAGTCAACTCGTCAAAATAACTAGAGATATGCGCACAATTGCTGTTTTCCTGAAATCCCTTTTCTTCACAAATGCTTGAAGTATGAACCCTAGTTTCAGAAACAGCATCTTGACCATTAGATATACCATGGAAAAACCCTGATGATGATTCGTTATATACAACTTCACCTTTCTCATTTGTCAGCTTATCAATAGAACTACATACACGTGTATCATTGATGTTTGCTTGAAAACCTTTTTCTTCATAGATCATGCGGGTGCGATGGATGCGGGTGGTGGTGGTGCGGTGGTGCGGTGGATGCGGGTGGTGGTGGTGCCATGGTTGTGAGTTTGTGACAAAATAGATGGGTGGGGTGGGGGTAGGGCTGCTTAGGTGGAATGACTTTGGTACCACCATGGCTGCACCACTACCGACCTCCGTCCAATGCTTCGACCAGAAGAAGACCGCCGTCGCCGTCACCGTCACACACTGCAAGTCCGACCGTGGTCTCATCAAGGTCAACGGCGCTCCGATGGAGCTCCTACAGCCGGAGATCCTCCGCACCAAAGCGTTTGAACTGATCCTCCTAATAGGCCGATCGAAGTTCGCCGGCGTTGACATCAGGATTCGCGTCAAAGGCGGAGGGTATTATATATATAGAGAGAGAGAGTAGAGATAGAGAGAGAGTGTGTGTGTATATATATATATATTATTAATATTTATACATAGATATTGTAGTAACAGTTTAAGTCTAAGGGTATTTTTGTCTTTTTAAATACACTTAACGGAAAAAATGGATGGGGGTTAGTGTCCTGGATTTAATTGTGACAGATTTTAAACCACAGTGGTTAAACCGGGCGTTTTTAAACTATTGGATGAAAATGGTTATAACCACCAAACCACAGGGACGAAAAGCGTAATTTACTCTTATGTTTATTTCTTAATTTGAAAACTTGTATGTTTTTTACTTTCCCTTAACTATTTCTCTCTTTCTTTTAATACTATAGGAAAAGAAAATCTATTTTGTTTTCAATTTTTATATAAAGAATTTTAGCAACTAATATAATCTTATTATGGTTATTGTTATGAATACATATTCAAAATTTATAAATATCATTATTTTTTAGTTAGTTAAGTATTTTAATTTTTAAAGGTTTTTTATGGTTATATAATTTTCTGAGGTACAGTCTTGACGTGTTTATTTTATCAACTTCTCGATGTGCATAATCAAGTCTCTCAAACTACAAACACTTTTTATGTATTTAACCATGTCAATGGTATCGCCGTAACGCACGGGTACCACCGCCTAGGTAGAAACAAAGAGAACAAAAGGACACAAAAATATATAACGTCTACTATTCCTTCATGTTGATTACATATAGGTGTAATACATTAGTTAGTCTCAAAAGATAGATTGGATTTTAATAACCCAAACTATTATTTGTTGCGCGTTAAAAATTCATACTATTGATTTGCCGGTAACAATCCCAACTTTCATTTTTATTATCAACAAATTTACGCTTAATTTCAACTCGATTTCGTTTACAATAATGATTATGAATGAAATGGAAAAAACACAAATTAAATCGAGATTTAAATAAGTACAAATCGAGTGTAAATATATGATAATTATGCTACTGGGAATGTTATTAGTAATAAAAATAAAAGCTGGGATTATTGCCAGTCAAATCAAAAGTATGAATTATTTTGGCCAATGAGTAATAGTTTGGATTATTAAAATTCAATTTTCCTTCTCAAAAAGATAATTAAATACAATGTTGCAAGAATCATAACCAGTCTCCAATTAATCAGCCATTAATCTCTAATCATAGGTTGGTTGATTCGATTTCAATCAAATCGAAAGTCCTATGGGCTAATAGGTCAAAATTGATCGAAGTCAGACCAAATCTTGCTAATCCAGGTATTATCCATTGTTGAGAAATATCTCCGTTGATTGTATGTAAAACAATTTCAGAAAACCTTGGTATGTCAATCGGTAATGAAAAAATCTAAGATTTAAAAATTGATTACCGGTAAAATTGTTGAAGATAGAGAAATTCTACTTGGTGATCTTAATTCCTCTATTTTGTAGTTTTATTTATAACCAAAGATGGAATTTGAGCTGTTCAATGATGCTCCTCAAGATGATTATCAGATTATGCCTTTGGAGTTGACATGACACCCAGTCAAAACATGTCAACACTCTATGAAACTAACCTAGCAATAATTTTATATTTAGTATTATTTGCGTTTGATTAGTTGAAAACTTAGGTTGACGGTTCTCACAAACCTCAAAGTCGGTTTGTGACAGTAATAGTAACAGTAATAGTAACAGTAATAGTAACAGTAATAGTAACAGTAATAGTAACAGTAATAGTAACAGTAATAGTAACAGTAATAGTAACAGTAATAGTAACAGTAATAGTAACAGTAATAGTAACAGTAATAGTAACAGTAATAGTAACAGTAATAGTAACAGTAATAGTAACAGTAATAGTAACTGTAACATCCGTAATTTTTCAAGTTAAAACTCAAAACCCATTTTAAACTTTCATATAATGGAAAATTCATCATTTAAAAATTCTTATATTCATTCTGACGAATTAAATGTGATTTAATCAATATGGTGAATTGTGTTGTTCAATTATTATTTATCAAATCATTTAAACAAGTTATTATAATTGAATGATTTATAAAATATTTTATAAGTTTTGAAAATAAAGTTTTATAAATGTATGAAGTTTCAATTGTCATTTATGAGTTCTAACTACTAAATTAAAATAAAGAATTAAATTTCAAAGTTAAACAAACTTATAAAGTTATAAAGATTTTATAAATTAAAGTAAAACAATTCATTTAAAAATAAAAAAATGAGAGTGATAATAAGTTTTGGGTCAAATTTAAAAACTATAAAACTTTGCTTTAAAGTTGTTTCATAAAAGACAACTATTAAAATAACAGGGACCAAAAGTGTAAATTTGTTTTAAAACTAAAATTTACCCAAACCACCCCAAACCCATCGTCGATTTTCCCCCGTTCTCCGGCCAACCTTCCGGCGAGCTCCGGCAAGTCCAAACGCTCGTAATCAATCGAAGTTTAACCCCGAATCGATCCATATTCTTCCTAGTACATGTTCGAACTCGTGAGCATCAATTAATCGACTTTAAACGTCGGTTACTAGAGTAATCAAACCCATAACCGGCGACATCAACTCTTTAACCGTTCGACAATTAAAATCAATAATAATCAAATTAATCAAACATAAACAATCATTTAACTATTCCTAACCTATCACTACTTGTAATTTCATTTGAGAATCACACAAACCCACGTTCGATTATCTCCTCTATCGCGACCTGCAACTTGAGCGAATACCTTGATCGGAGTTTTGAAACTCGAATTAAACAGAGGGCTTTTCATCTTTGAGTTCATTAGAAGCTACCTGTACAATGAATTGGATTATCATCGTCGTTTGAGTATCGAATCTGTGCTAAGAAGTCGCGGCCTGTTCTTGTACTCATTCATCATCAAAATTCACTCCAACCGGGTAATTAAATACATACATTTACTCGAAATCATCTAGGGAAGCAAAGCCCTATGTTTAATTTCATTGTCTTTATCGTTTGGATGTTCAATTTGATCCAATTTCATTCTAGGGTTCTTAGAATTGGGGATATTGTATTAACTTGGTTTTTATGAATTTAGAACCGGGATATACCGCGGCTGAGAGCCTTGGTTCACCAGTTAAGACACTATCCCATAAACAAGAGGTCCTGGGTTCGAACCCGGGCACCCTCTGTTTTTTTTAAAAGGGCTTTTAAGCCTAATTTTAATTATAGAAAATTTTTAATAAATATAAAAATGATTTTACAAACTTCTAATATTTTTAAAAGCATCTAATATTTTTCTGTAAATTAATCCTTGTAAAACCTTTTGACGTTTTATTGTAAAATTTATTTACAAATGTTATAACTAAATATATTTATTTATAAAAAATGATTTATAAACTTATTAAATATTTAGACACGATATTATTTTCTGTAAATTTATTCAATAAAATATTTCAATATTTTTACTAAATAGTCTAGATAAATAATACATTTGGTTTATTTTCTTATAAAATAGACTTTAAATGGTGGCTTAAATCACTAAAATATTCATTCAACAATATCTATATATATTTATAAATGATGATTATTTTAAAAGCTATGAAAGTATATTCTTATAGCTAAATTTTATTACAAATAATTTTTCCTTTGCATTTCTGTATACAAAAAGATGTACAATTAGTATATTTTTATTTGCTTTCTATTAAAACATAAGTGGTAAATTCTTGCTTAAAATATTTAACATACTTATAAAAATCCCCAAATTCCATCTAAAACCCTAGTTCACGTTAAAACATTAAACTTATTATTAAAACTTTAACCTTGTGAATATAAACATATTTAGGTGCCTTGTGACGATACACGTTGGAACGACGCCTATTATTATTCTTATTAGTCGTCAAACTTATACTTATTTTCCATGTGAGTATTTCCATACCCTTTTTTCTTATTTTCACACTTTGGGGTGAAACATATTAACTTATATTATTGCACTTGTAAACTTGTTTGAGACTTGTAAACTTTATGGCAATTCATCATGTAAAGTTGTGGTTAGTTAAACTTTTATGGTTACCATGTTATGGCGTTATATGTACAATCATTAACTATTGCTAGCCTAGCGAAGTCATAGATCTATGGGCCAGACAAGCCTGTTTGGTTGATCCAAGTACACTTAGCTAATTGTATAATCTTGTAAACGTTTGAGACTTGTAAAACTTTGTCGAGGTTTGATTGTTGCATTGTTCATAACATCCCTAATCACTTTATTCACTAACTTATGACTTGAATTGCCAACTTTTATATATTCTACGTAGTTGACCTTTTGTTTTTAACATGTTTCAGGAAATACTCAAGCTTGATTTCTACTCTTTGAAGCTTACACGTCTAGGAATGGACCTAGATAAATAAATGAAATAAAATGACTTGTTATGTTTATTTTAATTTCTTTCAGACTTATGATTGTAATGATACAATTGGAACTTATGATTAATATATTTGGATTTAATAAATAGCGTTATGTGGCTGTGAACAATCTTAACTCTCACACTTCGATGATTCCGCCCTCAAGGTTGGGGTGTGACAGATTGGTATCAGAGCTCATAACTATAGGGATTTAGGTTATTAGAAATGGTGACCTATACTATAGTTGCATGAACCTCATAGAATGATTCTTATCAGAGCTCATAACTATAGGGATTTAGGTTATTAGAAATGGTGACCTAGATTGGTATCAGAGCTCATAACTATAGGGATTTAGGTTATTAGAAATGGTGACCTAGATTGGTATCAGAGCTCATAACTATAGGGATTTAGGTTATTAGAAATGGTGACCTAGATTGGTATCAGAGCTCATAACGACATGTGGAGGCTACACTTATCGTCGTGGGTTCAATTCCTTAGACACTATGTCTAATATATGAAAATCTCATCAAGGTTTTGATTTTATAAACCAAAGAAATTTGTGTGACACATAAACACCTGTATTCTGGATTTCCTGGCAAAAGGCCTTCGGGCTAAGGCAAGCATATTATATAAATCTCATTGCGAGACCAGTTATGCTTACCTGGGGATTTCTGGGATGAGTGATAAACTATGGTCAATATACACAAATCTCTAAGGCCAATGGGTCAATTTACCTTGACGTGTCAACGATTCCAAATGGTAATGAGTTACCAAATGGAACCATCCTCTTTGCATCTTAAAAATTCTTGATTCCTTGAACTGGTTTATCACCAAAGTTATATCTCCTCATTCTTATCATACATAATGTTCCTGTTGATATTAAACTCATCCTAAATTTCAACTCTTACGTTTAACATCGTTACATGTTAGGCGTTTCATGTAACTATTTCTATACCTTGACCAACGTGAACATGGATCTTAATATACCCAAAGATATTGGGAATCTAAACCAAATGGTCTTCAAAACTTTAAATCGTTACTTATGGTTTTCAAATCTTCTTAAGGGTGTGTCCCATAACTAAAGACATTCAATGCTGTAAGGTGAAATTCTTACATCTCGGGATACTTTGTCTAGGCAAAGTGTAAATAGTGATTTGATTCGATCATTGAATCCGTTTATTTGACTTGAAACCCTTGAGATGAGTAATCACTTATAGGTACGCGTGTCTTCAATAAGGTTATGGTTGACCTCATATCTTGAAAAGTCCATGTATTTCCTTTCGATTGTGAATCGAATGTTCACATCTCATTGCGATGTGGAATTATTCTTGTCCTTGATTTCGTCTTCCCGAATTACACCATCCAAGATTTGAACACCATCAAAACTAATTCTATCATCCCGAACTTTAGCCTTAATCGTAGCAAACATGATTTTCTCTTCCTATTAATGTTACATTGATGTAATTTGAAGTTTCTGAAATTCTAGCCGATATTCTTTTCGTTTGCTAAGCCAAGCTTTGTAAAATATTCTAACTGTTTTGCATCATAAGCAATGCAAAAGTCCGCAAGTCAACTTATGACTAAAGACACCCGTATCTCCTACATGAATCTATCTCATCAAAACAGGGGTGACTCCCTTACTTTGGTGATGACTTCCCATTCGCTATTGTTGTTCTTACGAAATTTCATCATCAAGATAGAAGTGAATCTCTTACCTTGATGACCATATTTCCTTCTTGATCATATGAGTTCGTATGGTGTGTTTTATGAATTCTCATTCTCAGAACTCGGGTAATTTCCTTGTTTTGATGACAGATTTCAATCATTTCCCTTTGGAACTCGTATTTCACGAATGAAATGACATTACCAAAATAGGATTGAATCCCGTACTTTGGTGACAAATGTCAATTCTCGATTGTTTTCTTGTTATTATGAAATCCAATCATCAAGATAGGCGTGAAAACCATACCTTGATGATAATTTCACCCGTTTAAGGTTTTTATGAATGGTATTTTTCTCAGGTGAAATGATCTCATCAAATTAGGAGTGAATTCTGTACTTTGATGAAGTCTTTCATTTTACTATAATTCGTTTTGATAAAACTTCACCGTTAAGATAGGAATGATTATCCTTACATTAATGGTAAGTTACCTCATTTTATTCTTATGGATTCTTAACAATGAGTTAAGGTCAAACTCTCGTTTGGTAGTTAAGAGTCATACTTTGGGAAACACACCACCAAGTTATGAGTGAAAATGTTGGTACACATATCCCCAGTTCTAGTCTAGTGATCTTAAATGTAATAGACTTTCATCTTGTAACACATATGTAATGTTGAATCAATGTAATGAAAAACTCTTCAGTGAATGGTTGATTGATTGTTTAATGTCATATATATTAATAGTGTTTGTTTTTACACATATATATGAACATGTTATATAGGTTATAGAGTTGTTAGACATGTTCTGAATCATTTAAGGTTCAAGAATGTGTTTAACTAAGTATTCTGATTCAGTGGCATGACTGGACCATGCGAATGGGTCAATCGCACGACTGAACCAGGTGATTGGATCAATCGTACGATTGAGTCATAATACTAACTCAGTCGTACGAATGGTTCAGTCGTATGACTCAGTCGCACGACTGAGCCAGTCGCTTGGCTCAGTCGTATGAATAAGAGCTGTAACCTATAAATACCACTTAATTCGTGGAAAAACGCAATACTTCGAGAATTATCAACCCTAGCCGTTCCTGTTCGTCCAGAGAGTCCCTTCCAACTTCATAGAACGTTTCAGATCGATTCTAATCAATTCTTAACGTATTATCATCGTTAGTTTTGATCGGATTAACATTCTCCCTGATTGAATCGCCAATCAAATAGGATTCCACACTATTTGATCTGGTTTCACGTTTGAATCAGTTAGTACTCCGTCCGTACACTGTCCTAACAAGTGGTATCAGAGCCTTGGCTCTTGATTCTTCGTGGATTCAATCTTGTTTTTGAAAAAGTCAACTTTTTTAAGCAAAAAAAATCCTTTCTTTCTGCTCTAAATCAAGTTTTTACGTGTGCATGTTCGGAAAAAGTCAACTTTTTTAAGCGAAAAAAATCCTTTCTTTCTGCTCTAAATCAAGTTTTTACGTGTGCATGTTCAGAAAATTGAGTCTTTTTCGAGTTGCAGCTGACTAGGGTGTCAAAAATTACGTTTTTAGGTTAAGGTGTGTGAAAAATCTCGATTTCAGCTGTCTCAGTCACACGATTATCTCAATCGCACGACTGAACTCCAATCGTCCAGTCCAATCGTACGACTGAACTCAATCGCTCGTTCAATCGCACGATTGACTCAGTCGGTCTGTCCAGTCACACCACAGCCTCAATCGCCTACCCAGTCGTACGACTCAGTTCAATCGCACAGTGATTGTCTCAGTCGCCTCTTAGTCGCCCTTCTTAGTCGCCTAACAGTTTGCTTTCCAAGTTAAAGACTAAGACACAATGGACTCAGAGAACTTCGCATTCTCAGCAGGAAAGGACTCAAGGATTCAGAACCTCTTGCTACTGGAAAATGAGATTGTGAACCATAATAAACCTCCTAAGTTACTGTCTATTGATAAATTTCCTCAGTGGAAGCAAAGATTTGAAATTCATCTAAATGGTGTGGATACCAATCTCTGGAACGCTATTGAAACTGGCTATAATATGCCAGTTGGTGCTGATGGAATACCCCTGACTTTAAGTGGTCTAAGTGATGCTCAAAAGGTTGCTTATAATGCAGAGAAGAAAGCTTATGCAATGTTGAACCAGTCGATTCCCAAAGACATCTTCCATCAATATTCAGAACACAAGCAAAGTAAAAAATTATGGAATGCTCTTGAGAAGAGATATGAGGGTAATTCAACACTTAAATCACTAAAGGAAAAGCGTTAAAGAAAGAATTTGACAACTTCTCTTCTATTGGGAATGAAAGCTTGGATGATATCATCGATCGCTTCTACCATTTAATGAGTGAACTTCACACCATGGTGTTACAACGTCTAAGGAAGAAAAGGTGACAAGCTTGGCTGATGGGCTACCAGAGAAGTGGGATTCGTTCATTTCCACTCTTCGATATAACTCAGTGCTGGAAACTTTAGATATAAATGATTTCATCCTGAAACTGAGAGAAGAAGAGGTGAGGCACAAGTACAGGACAAAGAAAGGAGCATACACTCAAGATCCATTTCTCTACAACGTTACCCCTACTTCAACTGCTAAATCCTCCAGCGCTCCTGTGCAAACTGCTTTTGTGTCCAATGCATCTGCAACTGAACAATGCTCATCATCCGGTGGTGAGTCTCATGTGTCATCAGGGGTTCAACAAAGCTCTACAGTTACTCAATCAACAAAGTTAGTGATAGAAAATCTGGGAAAAGTAACTGTGGAAGTGGCTAAGGAGCACATGGACCTACTTGCTGCTGTGGTTCATTCCTATGATGGTTTAGTAGCAGGGAAAATTGGAAATTGTCACCTGGCTGATGAAGACTACGAGCAGGTGGATGAAAATGAACTAGAGAGGATGGACATAATGTGGGCTCTCGCAAGTGCTGTGCGATGAGCAAAGAAGTTTGTGAAGAAGACATGACAGAATCTGGTGGCTACCAAAGATACTACTTTTGGATTCGACAAGTCCAAAGTTGTAAATTATATTATAGTTATGATTAATTAATTAAGTTGAGTTGTTTGAGTGTTTAAGTGTTCAGTCGCATAAGTCATATGCGAATGAACTTCAGTCGCACCCCTTACGTGCGATTGAGACTCAGTCGTACGAATAATAGGCGTATGAGCTCCAGTCGTACGCTTCAGTCGTACGAATGGTTCAGTCGTATGACTGGGTGTAAGGCGGTTATGTTGCACATATGAATAAGTAAGGCGGTGAAAAGAGATGAAAAGCAGATTTCTATCTGCATCTACTTCATTCCCCTGTTCTCTTTACACCCAAACACCCCTGTTCTTGCCAATCGACTAGGCTAAACTCCGTTTTGGTAAGTTTGAACATCACGGATCAATCCGGAGATGTTATAAGCTGTGTAAATGGTTGAATTTGATCCAATAATGCGTTTTAAATCATTGAATTGGTCTGGTTCATTTCTAAATTAAAATCCGGGAATTCGGATCCAAGTTTTTGTGAAGTTTTGATGAAATAATGGTCTGAAACCATTGTAAACGATGTGTATAGGATCTGTTTTGAATATAATATGATTTGGATAGTTAAAACTCAAATTTTGAGTGAGTTTGGATCAAAAACGTCAAGAACACAGCTGCTGATTCGTTTCAAGCGAATGGGCCCAATCGTATGCCTCAGTCGTACGAATGAGAGTCTAATCGTGCGACTGAGTACGAATGGAGGTTCAGTCCTACGACTGGGAACCCAGTCGCCTGGTTAGGAGGCCGAATGAAGACGAGTGAACACTGGGTACGAATGAGAACTCAGTCATGCGAATGAGTGGCTAGTCGTACGGCTGAAGGTTCAGTCGCATGGTTCATCCGCATAGGTCCAGTCGCATGAGTGCTCATTCACATAAGTGTTCAATCGCATGAGGGCCCTGTTTGAGAATAAGTTTACTGAATCAAGGTTTATTGCTTTAGATATACCCTGAGTAGAGGAAGGACTAGTTACCTTGTATACGTGGATTGTGTAGACTGTGGTGAGGAAGTTGATAAGGTGAGTTCTAAGCCCTTTTCAAATGTTTGGTTTTAACATTCGGGCTAGCACACATACAATGATAAATGAATTGAATGTTTTAGTACCAGAATTGTGATAGTGATGTTGATATGTTTCTAACAGTTTGTAAAGCTGTTAGGGGGAAAGTGGGGGTAATAAATAACTGAACATTGTTAATCAGTACGTGATGGTAATGATTGCAGTAGGTCAGGTAGAGTGTAAAAGATGGTCATCTGAACATTGTTAATCATTACGTGATGGTAATGATTCCAATGGGTCAGATGGGGTGTAATGATTAATGAAAATATGTTAAAACTAATGCTAAAAGAAAGAATGTGTGGGGTGTAAATGAATGTGATAATATTGGCAATAAGTAAAAGAAATGTTTTTGAAATGGCAATGTGATGTAAATCTCAATAGGCCAGTTAGGGTAAGATGCCTGGGTGTGAAACTATACAGTTTGATAGGAGTGATGACGATCACTCAGCTTTGTGAACATCTTGTGGTGACGACCCTAGATGATTAATTGGCATCCTACTGGATGAGAGATAGTAACTGGTAGTTGCTGGATGTGGGCAACCGACGTTACTGGGTATGGGAAACTGGTAGTTGCTAGATGTGGGCAACCGACGTTTCTGGGTATAGTAACTGGTAGTTGCTGTATGTGGGCAACCGACGTTACTAGGTATGGGGAACTGGTAGTTGCTAGATGTGGGCAACCGACGTTCGGTGGGACAGGTCCAGTGGGACAAAGTAATGATAAAAGTTGAAATTATGATATTGCCAATATAAATATAACTCTTGTGTGTGTAAAGGTGCGGTTAATGTTTTAATGAAAATGTAGAACTCACCAGTTTATCTGATGTTTTGAGTATATTGTGTGTGCTAGGTAAGGAGGGATCCTCTAATAATAGAGGAAAGCAAGTATGAGCTGAATAAGGACGCTATCCCGGAGTAGTTGCTGGCATAGGATATAGGGCAATGTATAATTAAATACAATTATATGTAAAATGTTGTAAAAGTTGGGTTAATATATAATATTGTTTAAAGTCTTCCGCTGTAAGTAGAAAGCTCTGATTTGTGTTTGAAATATTAATCCAACTGCATGACGTGCCTCCGGTGCCCTGTCGGGTTTAGGGCGTCACACTACCAAAGATACTACTTTTGGATTCGACAAGTCCAAAGTCACCTGTTTTAACTGTGGAGAAAAGGGCCACTTCAAGCGGGAATGTGTTAAACCGAAGAAGACCGGCAATGGGAACTCGTTCTCGTCTTTCAACAAACGAGAGAAAGAGAAAAGGACAGCCTCAACAAGCAGTGACTCAAAGGCAATGGTAGCTCAATGTGACGAAGGACAGGACTGGTCCTTCCGATTTTATCTAATAGTGAAGCCAACATTGCATCTGTTGAAGAATTGAATGAAAACTTAGCGAGTGAGGGGGAGAGCTCAGTTGAGATTGATACTGCTGACATGGATGAGACATTAACTGCTGTTAATCAAATTGTTGAGAATGAGCTGAATGCTAAATCTAAAGCACAGCCAGAGTCTCAAAATGCTTTCATAGCCGAAACGTCTACATCTGCACAAGTAGAAACAAAAGATGAAATTTTTGGTAAACATGCTTGTGTTGAATGTGATAAATTTAGGGAAAGCATTGATCTAAATTTGCTAGGTTATTAGATCACAATGATAACTTAGTAAATGACTTAAAATTGTGCACAGAGGCAAACAGAGTTTTAAAACAAAATGAAATTAGCTATAAGGAAAAGATTGAGGCATTAAATATACAGTTAAAAGAAACTGAAGTTGTTGCATTCAACCAAGAAAATGACATTAAGTTCTATTTAAAGACTATTGAAGAAACTAAAAAGGACAAAACAATTTTACAAGTTGAAAATGAGTCTTTAAAACAAAAACTTCACAGTCTTGCTAGTTCTTTACATATTTTGAAAAACTTGGTTAAGGAACGCAACAACGGGGAGGGTTTGGGTTATAAGGTTGTGCCTCCACCACATGAGATTCTTCTAAACACCAAACAACATCCAATCAATAATAATCCAATAAAGGACCATGTGGTGACAACTCCACTGGTCAGTGATCCGGACACAGCAGTTAAACCTGTTCCTCCGGCTGCTAATCAAACAACATCAACTTCAGGCACAACTGGTAATAACATCACAGAAAACCGGGTGGAAGAGTATGTTCATGCATCTCTTGGGTTGGATTCAAAATGTGCTATTACACAGTCTAAGATTTCCAAAACCACTCAAACTAAACCGGTTAAGAAAGATAACACTCATCTTCAATAACAAGCTAATCATAATGTTAAACAAGTAAAATTTGTCAAGGAAGGTGAACATCAAACGAATGAGACCAAAAAATCCTTACCTGAGGTCTACTCCCCACCCCACAAGAGATCTCCTAGTCCTTTTGAAAGGAGATCCTGTTACACTTGTGGTCAACGAGGTCACATCTCTTCAAATTGTCCTCGCTATCAGACACCTAGGATTAAGATTGAACTGGAAAAAGAAGTTAAACAGTTCCTAAAACAGAGATCTAAGACTCCTGTTAGGTCTAACATACCTGCTCGCTCTAACACACCTGCTCGGTCTTATACATCTCCTCAATACCACAGACAACATAGACAAGTCACTGGCAAGTCTGTGATGCCTGAGGTGAAACCGGTTTTGGAAACTAAACCAAAGGTTCAAACTGTCAATCAGTCAACTATTTATCACAAACAATCCTTTCATAAGGAAGGTTTATGGAAAACAAAAACGTCTGATGTGTCTGAAAGCAGTGACAAATTGAAGGTTGAGATACCATCATCTGATAAAGGACAGTGGGTTGAGTTCATAATGTGTGATGCCTCTGGGAAACCCAAGCCAGTCAAGGCTTGGGTCCCCCTCCTTAACTAATTGTTTTCTATTATGTGCAGGTTATCCGCTACAGTGCATCTACCAATACATGGATTGTAGATAGCAGAGCTTCTAGGCACATGACGGGAAATAAGTCTCTCATTTTCAATGTCAAACAAATTAAAGGGGGACATGTTTCTTTTGCTGGTAACAAAGGAGGATACATTACCGCTCAAGGAGAAGTAGGTAATGTAAAGGTAAGATTTGATAAAGTCAATTTCGTTCAACAATTGGAAAACAATCTGCTTTCAGTGTCTCAGATATGTGACAAGGGCTTCAAAGTGATGTTTGACAATCGCAAGTGTTACATTCTGAAGAAAGAGATGGAGATACCAGAGGAACAGGTATTAATGTCAGCGTCCAGGTATAATGATTTATATGTATTGGATATGTCTAATGCTTGTACTTCTGAGTCTACGGTTCAGTGTTTCTTGTCCAAAGCAACAGAGAAGGAATCCATCTCATGGCACAGAAGAATGGAACACATTAATCACAGGAAGATGAATCATCTGATTCATAATAATTTAGTTGAGGGAGTTACTGTCAAGAACTTCAAACTTGCTGATTTCTGTGTCTCATGCAAGAAGGGAAAGCAGACCAGGAAATCTCACAAGACCAAACACGTCAATTCTATAGAGATGCCCCTGGAGTTACTGCACATGGATCTATTTGGTCCTGTAAGCATGAAGAGTATCGCCGAAGACTGGTACTTCTTTGTAGTCACAGATGACTACTCATGCTTCTCCTGGGTGATGTTTCTGAATGCTAAGCCAGAAACGTGTGAGTCATTCAAGGTGCTCGTCACAACATTGGAGTCTCTCTACAAACTGAAGGTGAGGAAGATTCGTTCAGATAATGGAACGGAGTTTAAGAATCAATGGATGGATGCCTTCTGCAAAGAGAAGGGAATTGTTCATCAGTTCACCTCGGCATACACACCACAGATGAATGGAGTTGCTGAACGAAAGAATCGGAGCTTGATCGAGACTGCACGGACTATGTTGGCGGACTCTAAGCTACCAATACAGTTCTGGAATGAAGCGGTTGCCAATGCTTGCTACACACTTAATCGTGTGCTACTAGTCAATAGGCATGGGAAGACTTGCTATGAGTTACTTCAGAATCACAAACCAAACCTGGAGTATCTAGAACCTTTTGGAGCTCCATGTACATTGTTGAAGAAGACTCAGGAGGGCAAGTTCAACGAGAAAGTCGATCAAGGGATCTTTCTAGGATACAGCATACCAGACAAACGGGTCTACAACAACTCGACGGGTCAGGTAGAAGTGTGGTGTGATGTAGATGTACAAAGATACACCACCCCCTGCTGGATAAGGTCCATCATCATACTTCGATTATGAAGGATTTTTCAAATCCTTTAACCTTCCTCATCTTGATTCAGATGAAGAGATTGCTACTCAGATGATGTACGATGTTCTAAATACACCAAATCAGGATACAAGCAACACAACACCTGCCAGTGCTACTTCGGGATCTTTGACTCCTGCTCAGGACGAGAGTGATGACTCATCAGATGATGAAGAAGAAGATGAGACTCACATCGAGCATAATGTAAATCAAGAAGTTGGCTCATCAGCTGCTGAACCAGCATTGGGGAATCCGGATACTGAACCTGCAGTCACAAATCTTGATTCTGGATTTGTTGTTCCTACGACACCAGTGACTAGGATCAGTATGAATCAACCCCCCACGTAAATCATTGGGGATATTCAATCCGGTGTGCAGACACGAAATCAGCTATATTCTGCTGACTATGCTGTAGTCATGGAAAAGGGATACGTCCATGACGAGGCCTTCTCATGTTTTGTTTCCCAAATCGAGCCTAAGTACGTTAGTGACGCACTGAAGGATGAGGCCTGGGTCAATGCTATACAGGAAGAGCTACTACAGTTCAAGAAACTTGGAGTGTGGACACTGGTTGACAGGCCAAAAGGCATGAAAGTGATTGGTACCAAATGGGTACTGAAGTGCAAGAAAGACGACCAAGGTGTCTTTATAAGAAACAAGGCACGATTAGTTGTTCAAGGATTCAGACAAGTCGAGGGCGTCTACTACAATGAAGTGTTTGCACTAGTGGCACGAATGGAAGCAATTCGGATATTTCTTGCCTACGCATCATACATGAAGATCAAAGTTTATTAACTGGATATGAAGAGTGCACTCCTTCATGGGGAAATCAATGAGGAAGTATACGTCAGTCAACCCAATGGATTCGAGGATCCTTATCATGGGGACAGAGTCTACAAGTTAGACAAGGCTCTGTATGGGCTACATCAGGCTCCTTAAGCCTGGTATGAGAAGCTCTCCACCCATCTGGTGAAACACGGCTTTCGTATGGGTGTGATTGACTGCACGTTGTTCATTAAAGAAAAGGATGGTGATTTGCTTATGGTGCAGATCTATGTGGATGACATCATCTTCGATTCCAAAAACGAAGAGTTGTGCAAAGAATCCGAATCTGTGATGAAGGCAGAGTTTGAAATGAGTGTCATGGGAGAAATGAAGTTCTTCTTGGGATTACAGGTGGATCAAACACCAACCGGTATTTTCCTACATCAGACAAAGTATGTCGGCGACATTCTGAGTCGGTTTGATATGGAAAACGTCACTGTTGCAGGTACCCCTCTCGCCACAAATCATGATGTGGCTCCTGATGAGAATGGGGATTTGGTGGATGCCACTATGTATCGTGGGATGATCGGATCTCTCATGTATCTCACTGCCTCGCGTCCAGATATCATGTATGCCACATGTTTATGTTCCAGATATCAAGCGAAACCCAAAGTAAATCATTTGATTGGGGTGAAGAGGATCTTTCGTTATCTGAAGGGTACTCCAACTCTAGGGTTGTGGTATCCTCATGATGATGACTTTGAGCTAACTGCGTACAGCGATTCAGACTATGGTGGTTGCAAGATGAACTTTAAGTCTACATCAGCAGGGTGTCAGTTCTTTGGAAGGCGGTTAGTCACGTGGCAATGCAAGAAGCAGACCTCGGTTGCATTATCAACCTGTGAAGCTGAATATGTTGCTGCTGCATGTTGCTGCTCTCAGATCATCTGGATCCAACAGCAAATGCGAGACTATGGTTTGCAATTTTCCAACACTCCTATTTATGTTGATAACTCTGTTGCCATAGCTATAACTAAAAATCCGATTCAACACCCTAAAACAAAACACATCAGCATAAAGTATAATTTCATACGCGACTGCTATGAAAAACAATTAATTGATGTGGTTAAAATAAAAACGGATTTTCAACGCGCTGACCTCTACACTAAACCATTTGATAAACCTAGATTTTTCTATCTGTTAGAGGTCAACGGTGTTAAAAAGAAAAGTGACGTTATCTCAGAAGACACAGAAGCATAGTCAGACACATGTTCAATTTTTTAAAGTTTTTTATTTTTATTTCTTTTAATTTTCTAGTCGTATAAAAATCCAAAAAAACACAAAAAGATTTTCTGTTTTAGCATTTTAGGGGAGATAAGTGTATAGTTTAGTAAGTGTTTACTTAAAAAAAGGGGGGAGGGGGGGAGGGTTAGTTAAGCTGAAAAGGCAAAGACAGAATGACTAGAAATATGATTCAGCAAAATGGAAAGTGATAGTACACAGGCGTCGCGTTACTTGGAACACCAAAAAGAGTTTCTGTTTGGCTAGGTTAAATTAAATCACAGAAAATTATAAATCAAAGAAGTTTAGGTCTAACATATTGGGAAAATGATAGTACGCTTAGTTGGTACTGTAACTACCCAGAGAAAGTAGATCTAGGGTTGTGCCAGTGCATTATACGATGTGTCGGTAGATTCAACACAATAGATCAGTAGACGTCATCAGTGATTTGGCTTAAACTTAACTAATTCAACGAGTTGTGGGTTTTCATGGTATCCCTGGTCTGCACAATCAATCAATTTCCAATAAGGGGTGAGGAGCAAGCAAATGCCACAAATGTGAGCAAAGACCTGAAAAACAGAGCAAAAGATGACAAATGTCACTGAAAACAATGTACATTCTAATATAGTGCTCCAAGAAGAAGATAGGTATTGCGCCTCTCTGCTGTGCGATGGCACTGACCTGAGGTTTAGCATAACCTATCTGTTCTAAGAATTTATTGCTGTTTGCGTCTCTCTGCTGTGCGATGGCACTGACCAGAGGCTTAGCATCACTTTGTAAATTCTTAGAACCAAATCTTCTAAGTCCCAAGACCGCTCAAAAATCTCCTAAGGAAGATTGATTACCATATACCTGTGGAACACACAAACACTTGTTGACCTAATTCATCTAATTAATCACTGATGTGTGTCAAAAGTCTATGTATGGATTTAAGTGGACAAGTATCCTGACAATCGTCATGGCTGCTTCATCTGATGCTCAAAATCAATGGATGTTACGTATCATATCAAGCATGATTCCCAGTTAGAACTTAGAAGTCTTAGATGAGTGAAAACTGTGATACGTAATTTATGCAAGTGTTTAAACTTAAATACAGATAAAAGGTTCCAAGTAATGGTGTATAGGTCTGTCTGATTCCATATGAGTCTGTCCTTGATATGATATCAATGCTAATAGGCTATTCTAACCTGCCCTAACAAAAATCACAAAAAGATGTTTATGTTGTTCGTAGTTTAAAAATTTTCAAGTTATATGAATAGTGTGTCAGTGTCGGACTGTGCGTATTGTTCTCTGTGAACGTCACCAAATGAGCTTAATGTCTATTCTAAACAAATGGTTACTGAAAGTTTATAAGGATCACGTCTAAGGTGATCGGGTGGATAAAAGGATCACGTCTGAGGTGATTGGGTGGATAAATGGATCACGTCTGAGGTGATCGGGTGGATAAATGGATCACGTCTGAGGTGATCAATAGATTTTAATCTAAAAGTGATCATGTCTGAGATGATCAAATTGCTCATAATGTTTTATCTATTGTAAGAGAAACTAAGTGTCGGTTGGTAAAATGGTCAAAATGTCAAAAGTCTGGCCCAGTCGCACGACTGAATCAGAAGTATGGACCAGTCGTACGAATGGAGCATACGAATGAGTACAATTGTACGATTGGACCATGCGAATGAGACTAATCGCCCGATTGAAAGTGACCGACTATGTCAGACGTCCGAATGAAGTTCAATCGTACGACTGGAGATGAACGATCGGGTGAACCGTACGACTCAAGCTCAGTCGTACGACTCAATCATGCGACTAAGCTCAGTCGCACGACTAAGTCAGGTGACTAGGCTCAGTCGTACGACTGGAGATTGCCCTAGTATAAATACTAGATGAATCTCCCTCAGTCGCTCATTCACCCAAATCGCCCCTTCACTCGTACGATAAGACGAACCTCGGCCAAATTTTCAAAAAACCATATTCACCTTCGATTACTGAGTTCTGACTATTGCTTTCGGTTATACAGGTACTAATCAAGCAGAATCATCACTCAAACTGAGTTGAATCATCAAGAATCACTCTAATTGTGACCTAACAGTAACCGGAACTTAAAATGACAAATAAATCATCAAAACTGAACTTAATAATCAAATAAATGGTGCAATAGGTTTGTTCGGTTGTTTCTGAGTGTAATGAGCCTAAGTTCTACGTTTAACATAAAGTATAGTTTAAAACACGAATTTGAATGGACAAACCGTCGAATGAACGACTGGACATGCTGATGAACTTCAATCGTGTTGGAGCATATATTGTCATATATAGTGTGTCCGTCGCTTGACGAATAGTCTAGGCTTAATGTTATACACCTTATCAACACATGAAACTGGGTCATTCGCAGGAGCATATGCGAATGAGACTCAGTCGTACGAATGAGTCATGCTAATGGACCAGTCATGCGACCGAGAGATGCGATTGGGGCATTCGTAAGACTGAACCATAAGAATGGTCCAGTCGTACGATTGAACCATACGCATGGTGCAGTCGTATGATTGAACCATACGCATGGTCCAATCGCACGAATGGGCCCAGTCGCATCTAATATGGGCCGAAGCCTATATATACCAGTTTCATTATGTAGAAAGAAAAGGGTTTTGATAGTGTGCCCGGCGCCCAGGCGCTGCCGGATGAGAGGGGAGATCATGCTCGATCTCCCCTTGCCAAAAGTCTTGATTCTTAAGTTGTAACGAGCTTAAAATCGTTATGTTTTATCAATAAAATTATTCGATTATTGTTCGTGTTATTGATTGTCTTTTGGTTTTTATCCTTCCGTCAAGAACATGCTCGGATATTTACCGATCCAGTGACTTCACAAATCGTACGACTGAGCTGTCCGATTGGCTCAATCGTACGACTGAGATGGACGAATAAATCAATCGAACGACTGAACCATGCTAATGAGTACAGGAACACGACTGAGATACACGTATGAGAAGACATGCGACTAAGTCCAATCGCATTACTCAGTCGTACGAATGAACTCAATCGTACGACTAGATCTTAGTCGCACAGTTCAATCGCACGACTGGAACTCAGTCGTATGTTCAGTCACACGATTAAACAAAAGTTTAAAGTTCATTGACTGAAATTAACTATCCTCAACATGTTCCAACGTTTACTTGTTTTGTGTCACAGATGGCGAGCAGATGGCCCATGAGTACTAACAATAACATTTGTGCTTATCTCGATTTGACATCTCGCAACTCTGCTGAGTTTGCTGGGATTATCTCGTTCTTACGACGATCGAGGATTTACCGTGCTATCTCAACGCAGTGCACTCCCTATCTATCTATACAGAAGGCTTTCTGGGAGAACGCCGTGGTAGATAGGTAGACTGATCCCCATTCCATCAGGAGCTCGATATTTGGGGAGGCTATCCAGATCACAGAGGAGGATATACGGACGGTCCTCGAGTTCGGGGATGACACAGACTGTCCTACCAGAGTTCATCCCCTGACCGTTCGTGGCTGCTTCATAAGAGCCAAGTACTCTGGGGATATCAACACAAGCATGCTCAACAAGAGAAACTTGTGCCCCCAGTTTAAGTACTTGGCACACGTACTTCTGCGATGCATCGCATCAAGAAAGGGAGGATTTGATGAGCTTTCAGACCAGATGCAAAATGCATATGTCGCTCTGGTGCTGAACCATCCTTTTGGTTTCTCTAGGATGATCTTCACATACATGGTGGAGAACATCGAAGCTAAGGGAAAGAGGGATTTTGCATGTATCCTCGGTTCCATCAGATGATGATAGACCAGAAACTTCCCTAACTGCCCAAAGCTCAAGATGATGCCGTAGTGTTAGAGATTATGGATGACACAACACTGGGCAGGATGAAGGTATACAGGGGAAGCAGGTAAAACCCCCTGTCAGGAGACTGTTTGGGCACTTGGCCCGTGATGACTACGTGGCGCCAGCTAGGAGAAAGTGGCGTCATGATGACAGTGGCTCAGATGTCGAGCAGATTGCTCTACCCTTTGATGACTCCGACGATGATGATCATGATACTGATCATGGAGGGGATGATCAGGGAGGACCTGAACCAGCTCCTATTCACCCTGATTTTCATATGGAGGAGGAGGAGGAGTCAGATGAAGAACCGCTCACCCGGACGGTGGGAAGTCGGGAAGTGGCTACTGAGCGGGGAATCAGGGCGGTTGGTGGATGCCCGGGAGGGTCTGGGAGCTCTAATGTTGATCCATCTTATACCCCAGCCTTTCCCAGTAGTCGAGGGGGAGCCTCTGTGTCCAGGGGGACACGGAGGAAACGTATGGCTCAGCCACATGGGCTGAAGCCCAAGCGCAGGAGGATCACTCTTATCACTACCTCCTCAGCTACCACCACTACTACTACACCACCCACCACCACTACCACTCCTCCCACCACTACCACTCCTCCACCAACTACCACTACACCACCCACCACCATATTACCACCCCCAATCTTTACCACTACACCACCCACCACCACATTACCACCCCTAATCTTCACCACTACACCACCCACCACCACATTACCACCCCCAATCTTCACCACTACACCACCTACCACCACCAGTCACTAAGCCGGCCAATCCTCCTTCCTAACAGCTTCATCCCTCCCTCCTATTGAAGTGGAGGAACAGCTCGCAGCACTAAATAGAATGGTGCTAAAGTTGTGTGCTGCTGACGAAGAAAAGACAGCCAGGCTTCATCAGCTTGAGGAGCTAAATGCTTCTCAAGCTGAACAGATCTCCCAGCTCCAGGAGCAAAATGTTATATCTTCTAAAAGGATCGAGGAGTTGGAGGAGGCTAAGAAGACTATCCTGCTCAAGTTAAAGGGGTCGCAGGACGAGCCTCTACAGATTGATGAAGGAGATGAAGATGGCGATGATGATGAGGAGGATGATGAAGATGATGATAGTGATGATGATGATGATGAGGGAGGTGATGACGCGGATAAAAGAAAAGATGATGATAACGATGAAGGGGATGCAGCTGCATCTACCTCTACCCCTGATCATGAGCGGCGAACTAAGAGAAGACAAGACCCGGGAGCATCAGCTGCTGCCCCGCCAACCTCCCTATCTGTAGACGATCCAGCCAGGATCCAGGACAAAAGTATTGATTAGATGTTTTGTTATTAAACTTTTGTACTTGATTCTTCTTTTGATGTATATGAAACTCATTTAACTATTTAATGATTAATGTTTATTTAACTTGATTTCATACTAATGAATGCTACTCTACATGTTGATTCTAAACAGATAAGGGATGTCAGCAAGATGAGCATGATGTTGCTCCCCTCCAACAGATCAAGTCTCAACTTACAATGACTCTTGATCTGCAGGGGATCGTCAGAAGGTCGGTGAGTTATACTCCTGAAGAAGGAGAAATAATTCACGACCTTACTGATGAGCAGCTTGCTGAAATATTTCATCTAAATCTAGACGAAATTGTCAAAGATGCTCCAACTTTTGATGATGCTGATGATGACGAGCTAAACGATGTTGAAGAAATAGAAATTGAAGACATCACAGATCAGCACTATCCAGAATACACTGACCGAGAGGGCAATGTGTTTCCTGATTTGGTAAACACTCTCGGCAGTGATATTCTGGGTAAACTCAGTGAGAAAGAGAAGGGAGCAGAAGCTTCGACAAGCCAAGCCCAAGCCTCGGACGCTGATGTAGATATCCGAAAGGCTGAATGGGCGGCTTGCTTCGCCGAGGTCCGAGCCTAACGTGCTACATTAACACAAAGTACCTACACCAAACTTTACAAAGTCAAGAAAAACATGAAGGTGTCAGGGAAAATAATTGCTTGGGCTTATTTCGATGACCTCGGAGTATATGCAGTAAAAAGGGAGAGGGGAATCGAGTACTTTCGATTCCCTCATGATCTGAAGACTCTTCCTGGGTTTAAGCTCAACCAGCTGGCGCGCCTGAAGTTACTATACGCTGATCCGAAGAAAATGTCAGGCTGGTTTGAGGCTGCCCTGAAAAGGGAGTATAGGACGAGATGGGTAAACTTTAGACCACAGCAAGCCACATGTTACATCAGAAGGTCTGAAGTGAGTCTCATCATAGGTTTACCTAAGATAGTCCTGAAGTGGCGCCCTCCGCGTACTATGTCCAGAATTCCTCTGAGGGAGATGCCACAGGACTTTACCCCACATTTTAAGTGGTGGTATTATGACTGGTGCTCGGGAGAGGCCGCCATCATTTTGGATAGGGAAGGATCGATGGACACAATAAGGGTGTTTGACCCCATGTGGCTTATCAACTTGTCAGCATCTGATGTTTATACGCTATACAAGTGGCCACTATTTTTTGACACGCGGGATATAGTGCAAGCACTACAGTTTCAGCATATCATACGTCTATTCTTTGTGCTTAATATCCATGCCGGGGTTTCTAAAGAGGAAAGGATGAAGAGATTTGAAGAGTTTAAATAGGAAGTCAAAGTATAGATAAATCTAGGTCCAAGGGGGAGTTTGTTGGTACACATGTCCCCAGTTCTAGTCTAGTGATCTTAAATGTAATAGACTTTCATCTTGTAACACATATGTATTGTTGAATCAATGTAATGAAAAACTCTTCAGTGAATGGTTGATTGATTGTTTAATGTCATATATATTAATAGTGTTTGTTGCTACACACATATATGAACATGTTATATAGGTTATAGAGTTGTTAGACATGTTCTGAATCATTTAAGGTTCAAGAATGTGTTTAACTAAGTATTCTGATTCACTCGCACGACTGGACCATACGAATGGGCCAATCGCATGACTGAACCAGGTGATTGGATTAATCGCACGATTAAGTCATAAGACTGACTCAATCGTACGAATGGTTCAGTCGTATGACTCAGTCGCACGACTGAGCCAGTCGCACGACTGAGCCAGTCGCTTGGCTCAGTCGTACGAATAAGAGCTGTAACCTATAAATACCACTTAATTGTACGAATGGTTCAGTCATATGACTCATTCGCACGACTGAGCCAGTCGCTTGGCTCAGTCGTACGAATGAGAGCTGTAACCTATAAATACCACTTAATTCGTGAAAAAACGCAACACTTCGAGAATTATCAACCCTAGCCGTTCCTGTTCGTCCAGAGAGTCCCTTCCAACTTCATAGAACGTTTCTGATCGATTCTAATCAATTCTTAACGTATTCTCATCGTTAGTTTTGATCGGATTAACGTTCTCCCTGATTGGATCGCCAATCAAATAGGATTCCGCACTATTTGATCTGGTTTCATGTTTGAATCAGTTAGTACTCCGTCCGTACACGGTCCTAACAGAAAATCACATCTTGGTGACTATTCCCATTCCTTGATCTCAAACTTACCAAGGTTTTTAAGACTTCAATTGACAAGAAACACGTAATAACTTGAAGGGTGAACACCGTTATCTGAGTTATCGACGATAATGTTCCAACCAGTCAAGCTTAAGCGTGAATCTTGAACTCAAAAGGAGGTCTTTGTCACTTTAGGTTAACCATAGTTTCAGGTCTGGAACATTTAAATTTTAAATCGATTTCTTTTCTCACGCCGTTATGTTTCAATTTGCCATTTGAACTAGCGTTATGGAACCTTTTATTTCTTGCGTATCGATTTTCCTTCGGGTTATCATCAACACCTAATTGCACGATGATAAAACTCCTAAAACGATCCTTCGTACAAGATAAAGCCATTATAAAGTTATGCCTTTCTGATTATATCGATGTACGGTTATGTTCACGGGTTTGATGAACCGCGTGTGTAAGTCGTACCTGGAAAGCTATTTGTGATCGTCCTTATCATCGAAATTCTGAATTATCTAAATTCTGATCCGATCATTTTCATATTGACTTACGTGAGATAACGAGTCAAGAAATTGACTTGTACCTACCTCAAATAGTCGGTTACCGTAGTGTGTCGCTAAACACCGATCGTTGATTCTGATGATCGATTCACCCTCTGTTATTAGCAATGTCTCGAATCATCTTCGAGAACCCAGCTCAACATCTCAGCATATCGTATCATCCTTAATCTGACGATTTGATCGAAGGAGTAACACATATTCACAAGATATGCGTTAAGCATGTGTCATTATATATAGTGGCACTTGGGATCCTTAAATTCGATCGGTCAAACTTTCATACCATTACGAGACTTTTTTTCATTGGTTTCAAGACGTCACCTTAATACATAACTTCATTCTAGATGATGAGGGTAGTGTGACTTATAAGTCTAATACACCAGGAACTCATCATTGTTTTCCAATGTTTCATGTGCCAAACCTTAAAGATTTAGTTTGCCGATAACTTTCGTATTTCACCCGTAATCAAACGCCAATCACTGTTCATTAGTACACTTATAGACATCGTAAGTCTCCTGTTCGTTTAAGTTTCATTCTTAATTTCGGGACGAAATTATTAAAAGTTAGGGAGACTGTAACATCCGCAATTTTTCGAATTAAAGCTCAAAACCCATTTTGAACTTTCATATAATGGAAAAATCATCATTTAAAAATTCTTGGTTCACCGGTTAAGACACTATCCTATAAACAAGAGGTCCCGGGTTCGAACCCGGGCACCCTCTGTTTTTTTAAAAGGGCTTTTTAAGCCTAAATTTAATTATAGAAAATTTTTAATAAACATAAAAATGATTTTACAAACTTCTAATATTTTTAAAAGCATCTAAATATTTTCTGTAAATTAATCCTTGTAAAACCTTTTGACGTTTTATTGTAAAATTTATTTACAAATGTTATAACTAAATATATTTATTTATATAAAATGATTTATAAACTTATTAAATATTTAGACACGATATTATTTTCTGTAAATTTATAATAAAATATTTCAATATTTTTACTAAATAGTCTAGATAAATAATAAATTTGATTTATTTTCTTATAAAATAGACTTTAAATGGTGGCTTAAATCACTAAAATATCCGTTCAACAATATCTATATATATTTATAAATGATGATTATTTTAAAAGCTATGAAAGTTTATTCTTATAGCTAAATTTTATTACAAATAATTTTTTCTTTGCATTTCTGTATACAAAAAGATGTACAATTAGTATATTTTTATTTGCTTTCTACTAAAACACAAGTGGTAAATTCTTTCTTAAACTTTCTATTAAAACACAATTGGTAAATTCTTTCTTAAAATATTTAACATACTTATAAAAATCCCCAAATCTATCTAAAACCCTAGTTCACGTTAAAACATTAAACTTATTATTAAAACTTTAACCTTGTGAATATAAACATATTTAGGTGCCTTGTGACGATACACGTTGGAACGACGCCTATTATTATTCTTATTAGTCGTCAAACTTATACTTATTTACCATGTGAGTATTTCCATACCCCTTTTTCTTATTTTCATACTTTGGGGTGAAACATGTTAACTTATATTATTGCACTTGCAAACTTGTTTGAGACTTGTAAACTTTATGGCAATTCATCATGTAAAGTTGTGGTTAGTTGAACTTTTGTGGTTACCATGTTATGGCGTTATATGTACAATCATTAACCGTTGCTAGCCTAGCGAAGTCATAGATCTATGGGCCAGACAAGCCCGCTTGGTTGATCCAAGTACACTTAGCTAATCGTATAATCTTGTAAACGTTTGAGACTTGTAAAACTTTGTCGTGGTTTGATTGTTGCATTGTTCATAACATCCCTAATCACTTTATTCACTAACTTATGACTTGAATTGCCAACTTTTATATATTCTATGTATTGAAAACTATGGAATGCTTACTAACATTTTTATGTTAACCTTTTATTTTTAACATGTTTCAGGAAATACTCAAGCTTGATTTCTACTCTTTAAAGCTTACACATCTAGGAATGGACCTAGATAAATAAATGAAATAAAATGACTTGTTATGTTTATTTTAATTTCTGTGAGACTTATGATTGTAATGATACAATTGGAACTTATGATTAATATATTTGGATTTAATAAATAGCGTTATGTGGCTGTGAACGATCTTAACTCTCACACTTCGACGATCCCGCCGTCAAGGTTGGGGTGTGACAGTAACAGTAATAGTAACAGTAATAGTAACAGTACTTGTAACAGTAATTGTAACAGTAATTGTAACAGTAATTGTAACAGTAATAGTAACTGTAATAGTAACAGTAATAGTAACAGTAATAGTAACAGTAATAGTAACAGTAATTGTAACAGTAATTGTAACAGTAATTGTAACAGTAATAGTAACAGTAATAGTAACAGTAATAGTAACAGTAATAGTAACAGTAATAGTAACAGTAATAGTAACAGTAATAGTAACAGTAATAGTAACAGTAATAGTAACAGTAATAGTAACAGTAATAGTAACAGTAATAGTAACAGTATTAGTAACAATAATAGTAACAATAATAATAATAATAATAATAATAATAATAATAATAATAATAATAATAATAATAATAATAATAATAATAATTTAAATGATTACAACCATGTGATGCATGGATGACAGCTAACCTATAAAAACTCGTATATAAACCCCCACACACCTTAAACACACACTCTACACACACACACACACACACACATAAACTCTTCACATTCTCTCTTCCCCTTTCCCCACACCACCCATCGGACACCACCACAACCAAAGCCACCCCCACCGTCGAGACCACTGCCTGCCAGCACACCGCCGAGACCACCGCCTGCCACCACACCGCCGAGACCATCGCCTGCTCCCACACCACCGGAACCACCGCCACCGACAACCTGCACCACTACCGCGACCATCCGCCACCCCACTCGCACCATCAATCACCATCACCAACCTGTCACCCCACCACCGCCGGTCACCCTTACCCCACCCCCATTCGGTTTGGTGAAGCATCACCCCCTCCCCCCGACCACCGGAGATTGCACACCACCACCACTAGAAACCATCATTCACCTTCTCTTCCAAGCAAATCAAGAGGGTTTCTAGTTAATACATGGTTAGAACTCGAAGGGGGTGATCGTGAGTTGGAAATCTTAGTGATAACAATAGAGGGTGTTGGATTAGTCTAAAGGTATACTCATTTTAGATTAGATCATCTTCATTCATTCATGTATGGGTGATGAAGATGAAGATCTTGATGAACCCTAGTTCACCCATTTAGATATTTTATAAAAGTTAATGTTTTGATGAATTTGGGCTTTGAAATGTGTTTATAATCTAAAATGTATGTTAGAAATAGTTTTAGTTTATTGAAATCATGCTACTAGTATGATTTGGGATTCAAAAGAGTGTATATAGTTGTATGTATATGTTACGTATGTATGTATGTATGTGTAGGTTGGGAAACTTGGTTGATTGTAGTTCATAGGATGATTAAGTAAAAATATGTTAAAAATAAAATCATAGGATCATGATTAAGTGAAATATGATGGATAATGTTGGATATAATGCCATAGGAATGTGATTAAGATGTAATAATGGATGGTATTGTTTATCATAAAAAGAAAAGATCAAGATAGAATGTTATATAAAATATATACTTGGACACATTATAAGATTTCACTTACATGAAAAGTTGGATGACAAATGATTCGAGAACTAGAAACCATGATTAAAACAAAGGATGTGCTAAATCAATATTTCAGATTCATTAAGCTTGGATCTTAGGATTCATCACTTTCAGATCTGAAAATTCAAAATTAAGATGGGTGGACGTGTGTGAATCAAAGAACAAAGACATGGATAATAATAATGTTATGATTTCATTGATGTTGATAACAAGTTACAACGAGAATCATAAATGGCTGGTGAAATCAAACCCACCCAAGGAGAGGATTTCTCCTAGGGTGGTGATTTACACCATGAGAAACACACACAAAAAGCCACACTTGCAAAAATGCACTAGTGGGTCTATTTATATTATTAGTATAACATGACCTAATTTTGGCTTTTCTAATTGTCTTGATCTTGACTTTGTCATGTTGTATTGTCTTGTATTGTTGTTTTTGTTGTAATCAACTTGGTCTCTGAACTTGTACAATGAGATCTTCAGTCGGGTGTGATTGTGATTTGGAAAGCTTCAGTTTATCCAATTGTTGAACTCAACAGGATGTTATGACAAACAAACTCGACTAAGATGACAAATGAGACTTCAAGACTTTATAAATAAAACCATATAAAGATGAAAAATAATATATATATATATATATATATTGGACAAATAACAACGAATAAAAAGAATATATATAAATATATATATTTTAAACAAACGATCTCAAGTTAACGCGTTTTTAAAAGGATAAGCCAATACATTTGTAGATGTAAAAATAATACTAACTTTACAAAAAGAATGTATGTTTATTAATTAAATAATTTTGACAACTCTAAAAACTTATTTTATAAAAGAAATATAAGAGATTTTTAAATAAAAATACAAAATTTACTATTTACAAAAGAATTGGTAAAGCTTTGAATAAATTACCGCAAACTATAAAAGTAAAAGTAAGTTTGAATTTGTGGTTTTATAACATAAATCATATAGTAAAGAAATATAATAGTTTACGTAAGAAATAAACGTAAGGATTAACAAAATGGACTAGTAATATTATTAGATGCCTAGTTAATTAAGTAGTATACGTTTAAGATTGACGTTAGTTTATAAGATGGATGTGTTGCAACTCATATTTCCTTAGGAAAAGTGATAAACGTTTATAAAATATCAATGATTTTCTTATAAAATTATAAGAAATAATAAAAACATTTTTATTTTTAAAAGAAATAAGTTGGATGAACAAGTATTCTCATGAACATGCTTTTTCAAATGTTAATTAAGTCTTCCATGTTAAGGATCTTGATAGATCGGCGCAAGACGTTTCTGATCGGTTATTTGATCACAAACGAATGTGAGTTCTTCGGCCCCATTTTTAAATATTGTTTTATTTAAACTGTTTTGGGAGAAAAGTACGGTTAACTATTTTTATACATGTGACGGGTAAAACGAGGATAATATATTTATGACGGTAGAAGTTTTGGTCAATAGTATAAGTGTATGACTATTAAGCCCTAAATCCCCCGTAATCATTAACCTGGGGGAGACCGCAGACTATATTGGTAGATCTATCGGGTTAGAAGGGTCCGCTCTCGCGACAAGTCGCGCTGGTCAGGAAATGTGACGAGAGAGTTTATATGTTTAGTCTATTGTGGGGCAACGACGTGTTTCATGACTTGATTATGGACTTATGACCTGATTATTATCATATTACCTAGCTAGTCTTTGTTGAGTATATTATCTCGCTATATCATATTGATTTTGAAAACTGAAAGTTTATAAGTTTTAGAACCCGAATGCTCACCAACTGTATGTTAACTAGTATTTTTCATGTTTTTCAGGGTTGTAGGTAAGCTCTGATTGGAATTAACGGAATGTGTCTTTGGGGGTCAAACGTGTCAGTTGATTACCTGTTGTGAAGTTCTACTGAATAAATATTGTCAGTTTACTAAACAAGTTGGTTGTGAATAAAACTGAATTTCATTATGTTTTGCTTAAAAGTATGTAAAGGTCTGACCCTTTGTAGTCAATTGTTTAATTATTAACGTTTGACTATAATCGTTAGAATAATTTAAACTTCTGTTATCACCATGTCACGTGACTTTCCGCTGCGATTTTCGGGGTGTGACAACTGAAGATATTGATAATGTGAGTATCTGTTATCCTCCATTTACTTGTTATTAAAATTAAGCCAAATTGAATTTTAATAATCCAAATTATTACTTATTGGCCGATAATAATAATCCATACTTTTTTTTGCTTGTATCAATCTCAACTTTCATTTTTATTATCAACAAAAATCTCAGTAAAATAATTATTAAAAATTTATGATTGACTTCGAATCGATTTCATTTACAATAATGAATACGAACGGAATGAAAAACATACAAGCTAAATCAAGTCTAAAGTAAATACAAATCAAGTGTGAATGCATGATAATTATACTATTGGGATTGTTGTTGGTAATATCAATAAAAGTTAGGATTGATATCGTGTAAATCAATAGTATTGATTATTATCGACCAATTAGTAATAACTTAGGATTACTAAAATCCAATTTACCTAAAATTAAAAGAGGTGTTTGTATAACTTTTATCTCTATATTTTAGAAAAACTGGCGACCCAGTTAGTGGGTTGTATTAACATGTGAAGATATTGAATTAAAGTTTTTTTTCATATTTTCTTTTATTTTTGCATTGACTGTATAACAATAACCTAGCAATATGACGATATATCATGACTAAATTTGTAAGATAACACTTTTAAACTTTCTCTTCATAATTCATCAGCGAGAAAAAAGAAGATGTTATCATTGTGAAACAAATATTAGTTACAACTTTTGATGCACAATGAACAAGACACAACCTCTCATATTTCTCTGTTTATTATTTTTTGTGGCTCAGAATCAGCAAAGCAAAAAAAATCTAATGTCCACATGGCAGAACAAGAACCATCATCTCACCCACTCAAAATCACAGTCTAAATCCAGCAAACCAATCAAATTATTTGCAACAAATCCATCTCACTCACACAGATTATTTTCATATTTTTAAAATATTTTATCCTACACATCCTAACACATTTATCTATTTAAACTCCATTGACAACATCCAATACTACACCATCAACACACCCTTTAACAAACAGTCATCTCTTCAGTCTTCACAGCCCCAAATGGCAACCTCTGCAATCCATCAGTCAGCATTCGCCGGCCAGCTGGCGTTAAAGCCACAAAACGAGCTCATCAAGAAGACCGGCAGCTTCAATGGCGGCCGCTTCACCATGCGCCGCACCATTAAAAGCGCGCCACAAAGCATTTGGTAAAAACTCACACAATCTTGTTTTTAGTTTACAAATTTATACCAATGAAAACTAATTGATAATTAATGATTGATTTGACAGGTATGGCCCGGACCGGCCCAAGTACTTGGGCCCATTCTCTGAGCAAACCCCATCATACCTAACAGGTGAATTCCCAGGTGACTATGGTTGGGATACTGCTGGATTGTCGGCTGATCCCGAGACATTTGCCAAGAACCGTGAGCTCGAGGTGATCCACTCTAGATGGGCCATGCTTGGCGCACTGGGGTGCGTGTTCCCCGAGATTCTTGAAAAGAACGGTGTCAAATTCGGTGAAGCGGTCTGGTTCAAGGCGGGTTCCCAAATTTTCTCAGAAGGTGGGCTTGACTACCTTGGGAACCCGAACTTGATCCATGCCCAGAGCATTTTAGCCATCTGGGCTTCTCAAGTTGTTCTCATGGGCCTCATTGAAGGATACCGGGTTGGAGGCGGCCCACTTGGTGAAGGGCTTGACAAGATTTACCCAGGAGGGTCATTTGACCCACTTGGATTGGCTGATGACCCAGATGCATTTGCGGAGTTGAAGGTTAAGGAGCTTAAGAACGGCCGATTGGCTATGTTTTCGATGTTTGGGTTTTTCGTTCAAGCCATTGTAACCGGAAAGGGCCCGATCGAGAACTTGTTTGACCATCTTAGCGACCCTGTGGCTAACAACGCATGGGCGTATGCTACCAACTTTGTGCCCGGAAAATGAGTTGTATACCTGTAAACCAAAAATAATGGTTATGCAATAATATTACAAGATTGTGTGTTTTGTCAAGAAAAGATTATTTATGTTTGTATGTATACATACACCTGCCACAGGAAAACAATGGTTTGCTAGAAATATCAAATTACAAGCCTTTGAAATACATAGATACTGGTGCTGGACTTAAAACCTGTTAGCAGTGCTCGAAAGGATAGGCGTCAGGGACGGTTCTCCACTTCTTGAGTTCTCTGTCTGCACAATTAACAACACTTGACCGTACTACATTATACTCTGACATGAGAATAAGTATCTGATAATAAATGAGAATTTGAATTGACGTACCAGAACCTTTGCTTTAACGAATTGTTGGTGACTGCATTCATAAATAACAAATTATGATGGTGATGGACGAGTGTTATTTAGATTTGAGTCTTTGACCCTGTATTTACCATTCACATGTGTCTTCATGTAATTGTTGATGGCCCGAACGAAATTACAACGCAGATGAATGAGTAATACTTAGTATTTAAAAGCAAAATATGCGTAATAAAGAGAAAAGCTATAGTTGGAAGTAATCTGTGTTCTACCCTTAATTAAGACTAGGGTAAGTAGAAGATGCCGCTGAAACGTAATCCCTTAAATTACAAGCTTTTCTGCTACAAGCCTGTCCCGTGGTGCGTGCTGTTTGCAGATGATATTGTTCTAATATCAGAATCTAAAACGGTGTTTAACGACAGGCTAGAACAGTGGAGAGCAGCACTAGAGAATAGAGGCTTAACGATAAGTCGCTCTAAGACGGAATACATGCATTGTAACTTTAGTGGTGAGGCTGAAGAGGACATACACATCAACATCCAGGGTATGACGGTACCACAGACGTCTACGTTCAAATACCTGGGCTCGTACGTACAGGAGGACGGAGAGATACACAGCGATGTATCTCACCGTGTGCAATCAGGATGGTGCAAATGGAGAGCAGCATCAGGGATCCTGTGTGATAAGAGGTTCCCAGCAAAAAAGGGAAAACTTTACAGAGTGGCAGTACGTCCAGCAATGTTATACGGAACTGATTGTTGGGCCATAAAGAAATCACACCAGAGACAAATAGAGGTCGCGGAAATGCGTATGCTCTGATGTATGTGTGGACACACCAGATTGGATCGAATAAGAAACGACGCGATTCGACGGAGGCTGGAGGTGGCGTGTATCACAAATAAGATAAGAGAGGGAAGATTAAGATGGTTTGGCCACGTAAAGCGAAGGTCGATGGTAGCACCCGTTAGAGCAGTAGAGAACATCACCGTAGAGGGTAGGAGGAATAGAGGTCGACCTAGGTTGACTTGGGACGAAATAATTAGGCGAGATATGGTAGACTTGCACCTCTCTGAGCACATGATCGAGGATAGGAGTGAGTGGAGACGTAGAATTAAAATTAAGGACTTCTAGCGGGACCGGTGGGTAGGAAGGGTAGACGTAGATCTTGGGCAGGAAGGGTAGACGTAGATCTGTTGCGGCCCACCTATCATCCTATTTCTGCCCTTATACGTGATTCTATCTGCATATTTGATGTACACGCTTTCTATGTATTTAAGTGACTTATACCAGTGTGTTGTCTGACTTACTTTATGTTTGCGATTGCGACTGTTATTGGTTTTCGTTACCGAGTCGGGGGTCTCTTCGGAAGCAGTCTCTCTATCTCACTAGATAGAGAAAAGACTCGCCGCCACCTACCCCTCCCAGACCCTGCTCTTGAGTGGGACTTACTGGGTATGTTATGTTATGTTATGTTATTTTCATTTAAACTAATAATGTTGATTCACATTAATGTCATATGAGGTGAAATAAACCAAACATGAAATTTGCAGGTCAAATCCCTAAACATGTTTAGTAAACAGGTTGGTCTCATGTCTCAATAACCTAACAAGTTTATCGGTTGACATTTTTATGGAGTATTTGTGTCCATAAAGTGACTTGGTATCGTATATCAAAAATTGAAATGAAAGGTTTCTACTTTTATAATTTAAACACTATTGTTTCACACATAACATGTAATTTATGTAAATTTAAAATTTTCACTATGGGAATGTTACAGAAAAAAGTCACTTTAATTGGCATCTTTTGCCCAAAGCTCACTCATTCTTGCAAAGTGTTTCTTTTCCGAAGGATTTAGAGAACTAAGATCAATTTGAATTTAGTCTATCTTGGAGCATAAGTAATTGCTAAACTAAACCATAAACAAAAGAAACAATTTCTGAACTAAATAAACTAAGAGCATGACTAAACAAAGTGATAAAAGCATCAGCAATTGAAATGATGTCTCACAACCCCCAAACCTTTGGTAATAGACTACTATAACAGTTCACTGTGATTTTAAGTTGATTTGGAGGTTACTGGACTATTTAGAGGTGTAAAATACGTGGGTCGGGTCGGTAACAGGTCAAAATGGGTAACTTTTGATATGTTCTGAAATGGGTCAGGTTGGTTAGGTTGAAGACGGCACAGTTTAAAAAACGGCCGAGGCGTGCCTTGAGGCGAGGTCCAAAAACGAGCATATGAGACGACGCCTCAGAGGGTTATTTTGTATGTGCGCCTCATAGGGCTGAGTTGGTAAGAAAAGCTACACCTCATGGGCGCCTTAAGGGGTTTTAATGTTTGTTTTGATGTTTTAGACTCTTTATGTCGGTTTCAAATTTTTCATGTCTTTTTAATGTGTGTTTTGATGAATATGATGATGAAATTAGTTTGTATTTTTATTTTTTATAAGATATATAATTTATATACTTATATCCCGCTTACGCCTCGGTTTGACTCGAGGCTTGATTCTGTACTTTTAAACATTGGAAAACGGAACAACTTTTGTCCAAAAAATTGTATTTCCATACATTATTGTCAAATATGGTTACAAAAAATAAATCATTTCAATATTTTGAGCTTGAGGGGTTACTTAATACAACATTCAGAAATTTAAGGGTTTAAGTTCCAAACATTACCATACCATTGCCGGTCTGTAGAAGTAAAATCTGAAACTGCAACCCAGACTTAAAATGAGTGATCAATCAACAATCTTGTAAGATGTAACTGAACCAAAAATGAACAAGCAATGTGTAGACATTCGTATATTCTTTTTACGGGTGAATGTCGTAATATTCACCAAATCACCAATAATCCATGCAAGAACAAGATCCATTTTTGAAATGGTGAAAACGGCTATTATCCCGAACAATAATCTCACGGTCATAAATCTTGGACAGAATTTTTGTAACCGAGTGACAATCATTGCAGACACGAAGGTTCTTCACTATCCGAATTGGGATCCCGGGTTTCAAATTAATTAAGCCAAAAGCAATAGCTAACCTCTCACTATGGCTTTCCAATTCAGTTTCTTTCTCATCATCCCCTTCAATATGCAGCAAAACTTGAGATTTATCAGGCACATGCCCTGCAGATTTAAGTCGCTCCCTAATCTCACTTAACTTATGGTATATCTCATTCGTTTGAGGATGTGATTTATCACCCACTATGAACTCATGAACCTCGTCTTTATACTCTATCAAACTGCATCCTGGATCCTTTTTAACTCCTGCTTTCCTCATCGTGTCCCTAACACGCGACACTTTGTCCCAATTCCCAGTGGCAGCATACATGTTAGACAAAAGCACATAACTTTCGACAAATTTTGGATCGATTTCTGTTACATTTTGAGCAGCATATTCCCCGATTTCCACATTCTTATAAATTCTTGAAGCACTAAGCAAGCTCATCCAGATAACTTTGTTTGGTTTCATAGGCATGTTTTCTATCACACTCTTTGCTTCTTCAAGATGACCAGCTCGGCAAAGAATATCAACAAGACAACCATAAAGCTCGACTGTTGGTTCTATTTTATAATCGTTTATCATCATATCAAAATATCTTTTGCCCTCTTCAACTAAACCTGCATGATTACAAGCATTCAATACACCAATGAAGGTAATAGCATTAGGGATAATATTCATTTTAAGCATTTCAAGAAATAGATGAAGAGCAAGTTTAGCCTGCCCATGCATCCCCAATCCTGCAACTATCGCCGTCCAATGCCCCAACTTTTTCTTGGGTATAACTTCAAAAACCTTTAAAGCAGACTTGATGCTCCCACACTTGCAATACATTTCGATTAGCGAAGTACCAAGCACACCATCTAACTTATGTCCATTTTTAACCATATAAGAGTGCACCCACCTTCCTTTACTAAGAAGAGCTAACCATGAAATCGCTGACAGAGTACTAACCAAAGTACTATGAGTTGGTACATACCCCAAACTTAACAGCTCAGTAAACAACTTAAGTGCTTCTGAACACCTTCCATTGAGGTCATACCCTGCAATCATCGAATTCCAAGTGATTATATCCTTATCATCCATTACATCAAACATGCTACAGGCAGAAACAACATCACCCGCTTTCATATACCCATTAATCATCGCGTTCCAGGACGCTAAGTTTCTCATAGGCATTTCATCAAACACCTTTCGCGCGTCATGAACTCTGCCACATTTCGACAATCCATCAACCATCACCGTCCACGATACAACATCTCTCTCACTCATTCCATCAAACAAAACCTTTGCAAGATCAACATCACCCGCCTTCACATACCCGTCCAACAATGAGTTCCACAAAACCAAATCTCTCTCAGACATTTCATCGAACACCTTACGCGCGGAACCAATATCTCCAAATTTCGAATACATACTAACCAAACTACTCTGAACAACACATTCGACCCAAACCCAAGTTTCAAACCCATCCCATGAATCTGCTCCCCTTCACTCATCGCCATCAATCTCCCACACGCTTTGATCACACAGGGCAAAGTGAAGACATCAGGCAATAAACCCGATTGTGTGATGAATTCAAGAAACAGAAAGAGGGATTCTTGCGAACGGTGGTGTTCAACGTAGGATTTGATGAGGGTGTTCCAAGAAAACAATGTGGGTTCTTGAAATTGGTCGAAAACCGATCGGACTTGATCAAGGGTGGTGGATTTGGAGTGGGTATAGAGAGTTATAAGGCGAGAGGAGACTAAAGGGTCGTTGAAAGTTGCTGTTTTGAGGGATATTGCGTGTAGTTGAGTGGGTTCAATGGGGTTTCTGCAGATTTGGAAAGGATAGAGATTTGATGTTGGTGGAAGAGAAGAAGATGTGAGTTGAAGCATCTTGAATTATCAACAGTCGTAGGATTTGTGTTATTGATTACCAGAAGCTAAGAACAACACTGTTATTGATCGTTGGAATAATATGAACTTCGCGATTGCTATGAGTCTCCTTTTTCTTTTTTTCTTTCTTCTCAGGGACACCTATAGGTGTGTAGTTTTTTTTTTTTTTTTTTTTTTGGCTTATTCTTATGTTTTAAAGTATTTTATAACTTATTTTTTATTATTTGATAAGTTCTTTTTAAATGTTTGCGGAACCGGTTATGAGTATGCAACAATTTTACAAGGTGGAAAGCAAACATTTAACAGATTAAATATGAAACAGACACAAGAAACTAAGAACAAAAGTAAGAACACAAGCAAAATACAAGTATTGGTTTTAAAAAATGGTGTATATTGCTCTCAAGTGTTTTATAATTATTGCAAGGCTTAGTCCTAAGCAATGTTACATGAGACACTTTATGCTAAATCCTACAGCCGGCCGTACTTTAAAGGCCAACTGGAACACTAATCTAGACAACAAGATCAATGTAAAATCATAAGGCGTATTACCTTTTAACAAGTGACTATGACATTCTATAGCTCACGTCCTAATATATTATAAAAATAATAAAAGTACAAGAGTGGAAAGTTATAGACTTAATGACCATGATGTACAGTTGACAAAAGTATGGAGATAATCATCAACTTGTATAAGTTAGTGAGTCATTAGAGATGGCAGCAGAAAGTAATTCAGCTTTTATCAAAAGCATTTCAGTAAAAGCATGTCTTATCTGTCTTCGGAAGAAATCAGTCTTCAAGCTTCGGAAGACTTTGTCTTGAAGCTTTGGAAGACTCCACTTTTGGCTTTGGAAGAATTTGGTCTTTGACTTCGAAATATTTTGGTCTTTGGCTTCGGAATATTTGACACTTAGTGAATTTCTTTGTGCATTGTCAAATCTTCTGAAGTAACTTCCTTATACTTCAAAATGCTTGCTGAGAGAACTTTGGTTTGCATCAGCCTTGAAGATAACTCCTACATGTTTAGATTAGCTTGTAAAATAACAAGTTGATATGCTCTTTTTAAGTGTTTATGTTAGTTTTTTTATTTAGCTCATGTTAGTAAAACGCCCAAAAGGGGCATGGTTACATATTACCAAATAACTTGTATTTTATATGTATTTACTTTGTTTTATGAGTTATACCATCATTTTTGGATAAATTTTGTAACACGCGGATATTTTAAGAGGCTGTGAAAAGAGGAATAAAAGTGAAAATGCCATTTAACCCAAAGATGAGGGGTTAAAAGTGCCAAAAGTACAAACTATAATAATTTAGTACAAAAGGTGGCATGGCCGCCCATGTTGCCTGCACCCTTCATCCTCATTCGACATTTTAGAGAGAGAAAGAGGAGAAACATCGGATTTGAGAAAGAACTTCAAGCAGGATTCGGATTCAAGGTAAGAATTAGTACTTTTAAGTTATTCTTGGCTAGATTTAGCCTCGGTTATATGTTCTTATGTGTATATGTGTTCGGGTTTGTATGTTTTAGACCCATCTAGGTGTTTGAATTCTTTGGAAAGTTCAAGGTTTAGAGTTTGAAGGTTGAAAGCAGTAAAGGTGAGTTCTAGACCCCGTGTTTTTACTTGTTTTATAAATTCTTGGGGCTGAAAATGTATATAAACTATTTTTTACAAATGTTTTATAAGTACCCGTAAGTACCCTTGCATGTATAATGATGTTCATAGACGTTTTATGTTGTGTTCATGCTTAGAATGGTATAAGTAAGCTTAGAACAGGATAATATGATGCTTGAGACTGGAAATAATTTAGAAATGTGTACAACAAGTTGGTCATGCGTCCAAATAGGGCTCATGCGCCCAAAATTGCCTTAGAAATGTTCCAAGTAGGGTGAACCGCCCAAACAGTGCCCCCATACGCCTAGGAAATGCCTTAGAATTTTCAAGTGAAAGCCCATGCGCCTGAACAGTAGCCCATGCGTCTAAGGTTTAGTCTCAGACGCCTAAGTATAGTCCAAACGCCTAAATAGTGCCCATGCGCCTTTAATGGTTCAGACGCCTAAGTGTTGAGACGCCCAAACAGTGCCCCCATAGCCTAGGAAATGCCTTAGAATTTCCAAATGAAAGCCCATGCGCCTGAACAGTAGCCCATGCGTCTAAGGTTTAGTCTTAGACACCTAAGTATAGTCCAGACGCCCAAATAGTGTCCATACGCCTAAATAGGCCTCATGCGTCTGCATAGTGCTCATGCGCCTAGAACACTTAGAACATTTTCTGATATTTTGAGAAAAACAGAATTATTAAGGTTTGACCCAAGGTTGACTTAGGGTTTTTAATTGTTATTATATTGCATTATTATAAGTGGTACTTATGATCATAGTAATTATTATTGTGTGACTTATGTGGTGTGTTTATGATCATAAAAGCAAGTATTATCATTAACAAAGTGAAAGATTAATGATAAAGAGAAGTGGAACCTAATTAAAATAATGAAAGTCTTGCAAGCATATAGGAGGTGCACGACCATGTTATCGTTAGCTCAACTGTGATGCGGGTTAGCTACCCCAAAGGATGCACACATGGTTAATCAATTGAGATTGGTGGACCTTTACAGCATATCCTAGGTGACTGGGTCAGCCTCGTGCACAGTGATCATAGTATATTGATAGACCACAGGCCCAGTACCAGTTTCTCCGCGCATATAGTTTAGGGTATTGCTCATTGGTCCACATAGACAGTGAAAGATAAAGTTAAAGAGTACGAAATGAACAGAGGCATATAGTAAAAAAGAAAGCATTACCTTGTTATATAGTTGATGCGTGCTCATGTACAAGAGTAAGAGAAGTATTTTTATAAAAATAGTATTTTCATATATATACATTACACAAGGTATTTTAATACTTTTAAAACTAGAACTCACTCAGCAACGCTGACTTTTATACATTTTCAGTTAGCAGGTAATTGTTGCTGATCATGGGACGAGGGTGAAGCTACTCGGTGGAAAAAGACTGACATCCATTCCTATGTTATGATATTGTTGTTTTGTAATGCGATTAAACAATCTTTTGTAACTTAAACCCCATTGTATTGCTTAACAACAGTATCTATTAATAATAGAGAATGGCTTTTGCTAACGTAATTCCGCTGTTTATTCGATGAAATGTATATTAATATGTATCAATGATGCAATGAATGACCAACTGTGAGGTGTCCTGAAACGGGGCCTTACAAATTTATATCGAGAATGACATAAAACTTCTACAAAAATACAATAATATTCAATAAACATTCATCTTGGTTTGGTTAGATCTCCTGCAATCATATCTCTAACTGCACTCATGTATAAATCATCTATTTTGTGTTGTGTACTTGTGTTTTCATCTATTTCATTGATGTCACTAGATCCTCGACTATCAATACCATTATTTGGAGTGTAAGATTCTTGTTGCACAACTTTAAATCCTTCATCACATGTATCTTTTCTTCTAATATAATTATGAATTGCCATAGATGTTAGCATGACCTTCACTTGTGTCTTGTAGGTGTAATTGACATGCATATGTTGTAATATCTCCCATCTAGCCTTCCATACTCCAAAATTTCATTCAATGACATTTCTCAATGATAAATTATGGTAGTTAAATATCTCTTTAGGTCCTCTAGGAGTATGACTAGCAACCGTCTTTCCACGACGAAAATCTGGTATATGATTAACGAATGTTGATTCCTTTATATGGAGTAAGATAACCTCTATATTTTGATACCATCATCAAAAACGTAATATTTATCTAGGATGAATAAAATAAATAGTATTACTTATATAAAAGTTAAGCAAAACATAAGGTTGAAGCAAACATTGAATGGTACTAACCACCTATTGGGCGTGGAAAATTAACTTCAGGCCTACGCAATGCTTCATTGAAAATTTTAGTATCATGTACTGTCCCCTCCCATCCAGCCCATGCAAATGTAAAACACATGTTAAAATCACATGCCAACATTATGTTTTGCGTCGTGTATCCTTTTCTACCAATATTGCTGCAGGACCGGGTGAAGGGGTTTGCACTTTTACAACACAACAACACAATGAGGAGAGTGTATTAGAACACTTAACAGATCAAATGGGGAACCGGTTATGATGATGCTAAGAACACAAAAGCAAACTCAGAAAGAAAGAACAAGATAACAACACTAGTGGTTGGTTTTCAAGGATGTTGTATATTGCTTCTTAAATTCAAGTTACAAGTATTCAGCATGCATACATTACAAGACTTTGAGATACTATATAATACAACCTACAGACGGCCATACTTTGAAGGCCAGCTGGATACATGAATTAGACAACACAATCCATGTAGAGTCAAAAGGCAAATTGCCTTTTGGCTAGTGACTATGACATGCCATAGCTTACATCCTAATATATTACAAAAAGGATAAAGGTACATAAATTAGAAAGGTTTGACCCAAGACCTCAATGTATAGTTTTCCTAAAGCATGGACCTTTTCACCAACTCATATAAGTTGGTGACCAACCAGAGTGGGCAGTGGCAAAGTGGTTCAGCTTTATCAGAAAAGGTACATCAGTTAAAAGCATGTATGATAAAAGTATTCGGAAGAATCTGCCTTGGTTTCTTGGCTTCAGAAGACTTTGTCTTGAAGCTAAGGAAGACTTCATTTCTGGCTTCAGAAGATATTGGTCTTGGCTACAAAAGATTTTACACTGAGAATGTTTCTGAAGTGGTGTAAAACTTTCGTAGCAATACTACTTCATGTTCTGTGCAGCATGCAGGAAGACGATCATTTCATAGAACTACTGAAAGAAGACTAGCACAACTACTGAAGAATACTTCTTCAGCTGTTGTGATAACTACTGAAAGACTAGCACAACTGCTGAAGAGTATTTCTTCAGTTGTTGTGACAACTACTGAAAACTGTCTTCAGACTTTGTCTTCAGTTGATATCTTCAGCTGATGTCTTCAGCTGTTGTCTTCAGCTGTTACCTTCAGCTGTTGCCTTCAGCTGTTATCTTCAGCTGATGTCTTCAGCTGTTGTCTTCAGCTGATGTCTTCAGCTGTTGTCTTTAGCTGTTACCTTCAGCTGTTGCCTTCAGCTGTTGTCTTCAGGTGATGTCTTCAGCTGTTGTCTTCAGCTGTTGTCTTCAGCTGATGTCTTCAGCTGATGTGATCAGCTGTTACCTTCAACTGCTATCTTCAGCTGATGTAATCAGCTTTTACCTTTAGTTGTTGTCTTCAGCAAATAGTTACAAGTGTTTTGGCTGCATCAGACTTCTAGGAATCCTTACAAACTCCCCCTAAGCTGATGCTACTAAAACACTTGAAGATATTTAACAGTTCACAGTCCTTAACATGATCATGACCATTCCTTTCTTCATTAGAGGGTTAGGATCACTCAGACTTGTGAAGTATCTTCTCATATCAAAAAGATCATGCAGAGGTGAATTAAAGATGTCTTCCCAAGAGTAGACATTTACTTCACCTTGATCTCTGACTACATGCCATCTCTCTGGATTAGTTGAATAAGTCCAGGATAAGATGGGTCTTCCTGATGCAAGAGGAGCCATTTGAATTGGAGATGTTTGGGCTTTCTCTTCTTGCACTTCCTTAGGATGCTCTGATTTATCCAGAGGATCAGAGGAGGTTGATTTTGACTTCTTCTTCTTCTTTGCATCAGATTTAGAAGCCATCCTCTTCTTCCTCTTTGCAGTCTTTAACTGAGAAGACTGGTCTACAACACCTTTTAGATCAGTTGTGTCTTCCTTAGTTGGGTGTTCCTCCCTCACAGGTTCAGAATGAGAGGGAGTTTGACCCTGTTGTGGGTCAGATGTTGAGGCTGGCCTTTGACCTTGTTGTTGGTCAATAGCTGAAGAGGCTGGCCTTTGACCCTGCTGTGGATCAGAAGATGAAGCTGGAGGTTCAGTTTGAGTTATCTCTTATTGTTCAAACTTAACCTCTACTTGAGGTAGAGCTTGACTTGGAGGAGTGTGCAAGTCAGCAAGCTCTCCACTCTTGATCTTCTGCTTGATTACCCTGATATGCTCATCCATAGTGGATAGAGACATAGGGCCAAGTCTCCTTCTGGAGAATCCATACAGCTTCAAGAAGCTCATCATTCTTTGTCTATCAGTAGATTTCTTTAAGTTCTTCTGAATGAGAGCTCTTGACTTAGCAGCTTCTTCCCTTATTTTCTTCTTTGATGTCTTCTGCTATTTGAGTACTTGAAGTTCAAGTTGTTTGAGATACTCAAACTCAATGTACTCAAAGGGCAAGGAAAGAAGTGCTTCTGCCTGGTAGAGGCCTGTGACACTCAGGTAGTCTAACATTCTTTATCTATCTGTTTCTTTATCTACCTGAGGTTCTTGTGTAGCAGCCACAACCTCTTGCACAAGACTTTCTTGAACTGGCGAGAGAGTAAGAACATACTTGTATAACCTTTGTTGTCGTTTCTTCTCTTTGTTCTCAAGAAGAATTCTTGCATCTTCAGCTTCCTTCCTCTCTCTTGACATTTTCATGTCAGCCAGATCACTCAAATCTTCACTTGAAATTGAAGATAACTAACCTTAGAGACTAAGTAGGTGCATAATTTTGACAGTTGTTGCACCTTTAGTCTCAGATTCCCCTCATCTTCATCAGAAGAATCATGGGGGATGAGAGAATTGGACCTACGTCTTCACTCTCATCACCAGCGTGGGGTTCTTGGCTGCTGGATTTCCTCTACTCATTGACAGCCTCAGATGAAGTGTCAATGGGCTGAGTTGCCATGGTTGAGGTCTTAATGATGTAATCATTTGCAGAAGTGAGAGCCTCTTCCATATGGATCCCCTGAACAGGTTCAGAAGGACCCACCTCAGCAATGGGTGACTGATGTGGGATAGACATAGGGAATTCAGAAACACTCCTCTTTCTTTGAGTAGGTGAAGAGTAGAGAGATTCATGGTGTTCACTGAAGCCTAAGTCCTCATCAGTGTAGAATTCAAGGTTAGGAATTTGGGTATTTAAGTCCAAAGGCTGGGGATGGTAACTGTCCCCTGAAGGTTGTTCACTTGAGTGTTGAGACTCAGAGTGAAGGCTTAAGGAAGTTGGGCTTATGAGCTCATCAGGCTGATCATGAGGAACATCAGCACTGATTCTTAAAGAGATGGGAGTAGTTTGCTCCTTAGGAGAAGTGGGAGCTCTAGTATCCACTTCTTCCTGTATGGGTGAGTATATGGGGACCTGCACAGACTCAATAGCTTGAGCAGGGGTTCGTTTGGATTTTCTTTGGTAGGTGAGGGTGATTTGAGGCTGTTTTAGTGGTTGAGATGTAGAAGGTGTGGGTTCAACACTAGCTTGTGTTGCTAGGTTGTCACCTTGAGCAATGAGCTCTAATATTTTGGGGACCAGGGCTGTTTCTACCCTGAGAAGCCTACAGTTGGCTTCTTCATAGTCTTAAAGATGCATGGCTTCATCTGTCCCAATTTAAGAATAGTATTTGTTTCCCTCAACTGTGATCCAAGTTCACAGTTGAGAATGTGTTGAACATATCTAGAAAACATATAGTATTCTAAGGAGTCCAAGTTAGCAAGCAAGTTTATGTAAACAAATTGTGAGTACCTAAACTTGACCCCTTGTACCATTCCATGAACTATAAAGGAGAGATCCTCAGGAATCTGGTCCCACCCACCATGCTTGTTGGACAAGCTGTGAATCACTACATGGAGTAGATATTTCCACTGGAATGAGACCTTCCCTTTCCTAAAGGTCTTTACAGAGAAATCTCCCTCATAGCCCATCTGCTCAAAGGAATAGTTGGCAGCTTCCTTTGGGAAAGACAGTTCACCTTCTTCATCATCCAGCTGAAGATGAGTGTTGATGATGGCTGGAGTAATAAAGACTATCCTCCCCTGCACTATGGCAGATAGTGCCTTCTCCCCATACATAATAACCTCTTGACATGTCCTCCAAAAGTCAAGCAGGTGATCCTCATAAAGAATATGATCAATGGTGAGTGAGGTGTAGTAATTGGATAGAGCAAGAAAACGGCAAACCTCTGAGAAACTATCATCTTTCTCAGAGTGCAACAAGGCAACTTGATTGTGCTGCCTATGGAGTTGCATGGAGAGATTTTGGTTGTTTCTGTTTGGAATGCTAGCCATTTTTGAAAAGCTTAAGGATGAAGAAATGGTGAAGAACAAAAGTGGTTTCAGAGAGATTAGGTTTGGGGTATGGGTGAATTTTAGAGCAGGTAAAGGAAAGAGGTGTAACCATTGGATATTTGTATGAATTTGGATTTGAGACAAGTTAATGGAAAAGAATAAACTTTGAAATCCATTGTGTTGGTCCCACCTCTGAAAAGTAGTTTGCTTTTTGCCCAAAAGGTAGTTTTCTTGGAAAAAAATCTTCCAAAGATAATTTAACTTTGGAAGTTTTGACCAAAAAAAATCTTCCGAAGATTATTTTGCTTCAGAAGTTTTGACTAGAAAGCTTCCGAAAGCAAATTTTGCCTCCAAAAAATATTTCAAAGATTTTGAAGAATTTTTCTTCCAAAGAGAAACTGGGGCTTTATTAAAGTGATAGAATAGACAGCATAGAACACACATAGTTTTTAGAAATAATATGATTAAGTTTTTTAAGAAAAGCTACTCAAAGTTGATCATCCTAATAGCTGATATAAGATATTTAAATCTCTGTTCATCAAAAGCTTTAGTGAACAGATCAGCATATTGTTCATCTGTATGAACTTTGATTAGTTTGATTAATCCCTTTTCAAAATTATCTCTAATCAGATGATACCTGATGTTGATGTGCTTAGTTCTTGAGTGCTGCACCGGATTTTCTGTGATTGAGATAGCACTGTTGTTGTCTATGTGAATGGGAGTCTCTTTGAAGTTGAATCCATAGTCTAGCATCTGATTTTGAATCCAAAGCACTTGAGCACAGCAGTTTGCAGCAGCAATTTATCAACCTCAGCAGTTGATGCAGATACACAGGATTGTGTCTTGCATTGCCAAGAGACTATCCTTCCACCAAGAAATTAACATCCCCCTGATGTAGACTTTGCAGTCATATTGCGTCCACCATAATCACTATCTGTATATGCATACAGATTGAAGTCAGAATTTTTTGGATACCAAAGGCCAAGAGATGGGGCTCCTTCAAGGTATCTTAAAATCCTTTTGACAGTGATTAGGTGTGATATCTTGGGGTTGACCTGATATCTGCATAGATGCAAGTGGCAAACATAATATCTGGCCTGCTAGCTGTAAGATACATAAGAGACCCAATCATATCCCTGTAGAGATGTTCATCAACACACTCCCCCTTAAGATCAGGTCCAAGGGAGTGGTTTCTAGCTATGGGTGTCTTAGCAACCTTACATTCAGTCATGTTGAACCTTTTAAGTATGTCTTGTACATACTTTGACTGATTTATAAAGATACCATTGTTAACTTGCTTCACTTGAATCCCTAGAAAGAAATTGAGTTCCCCCATAGCACTCATTTCAAATCTATCCTTCATCAGCTTCTCAAAGTCTTTGTAGATCTTTGGATTAGTTGACCCAAAGATGATATCATCTACATATACTTGAACTAGCATTATGTCATTTCTTGTTCCTTTGATGAAAGAGTTCCATCAATAGTACCTCTTTTGAACCCATGTTGACAGAGATACTGAGATAGAGTCTCATACCACTTTCTTGGTGCCTGATGTAGCCCATAAAGAGCTTTGTCAAGCTTGCAGACATAATCAGGATGATCAAGATCTGCAAAACCAGGTGGTTTTTTGACATACACCTCTTCATCAATCACTCCATAAAGAAAAGCACACTTGACATCAAGTTGATAGACCTTGAAGTTCTTGGATGCAGCAAAAGCTAGGAATATCCTAACGGCTTCAAGTCTTGCTACGGGAGCAAAGCATCAGTGTAGTCAATCCCTTCTTCTTGAGTATACCCTTGAACAACTAGTCTAGCCTTGTTCATGATGACAAGTCCTCTATCATCCTTCTTATTCCTGAAAACCCATTTTGTACCTATGGTAGTATTTCCATGAGGAAGAGGACATAGGTTCCAAACTTTTTGTCTCTTGAATTGAAGCAACTCCTCTTGCATAGCTTCAACCTAACTTCCATCCTTTAGAGCTTCATCAATCTTCTTTGGCTCTATTTGGGATAAGAAACAAGAGTGAAGACAAATATTGGCATTATGAGACTGTCCTCTTGTTCTTACACCAGTTCCAACATCTCCAATGATGTTTGAAGAGGGGTGAGACTTGTGGATCCTTAGTTGAGGAATCACAGCAAGTTGTTTAGACAGATCCAAATTGGAGAAATTCTGATCTGGCAAGGAGGATTCACCCTCTACAGCAGCACACCTATCAAGATTAACTTGATCCAATGAGTGTGTGACATCATGGAGATTTTCTTCAATGGGATGGTTCTCAGCATCAAGGAATTCCTGATCACTGTCACCACCACCATGTCCTCCAACATTTGAAGCTCCTACATTAGAGTTTTGTGCCTCAAAACTGGAAAATGAAGGCAACTCAGATGTATCAGCAGGATTTGTCATTAATGTGCTGGTAGAAGCTTCATTTGCAGGATTAGTTACCACTGGAGCTGGAGATATGTTGCTTGAAGATCTTCTCAGCTCAATTCTTGGATCAGGATCACCTGTAGGTAATATATCTGTGGATCCTGAAACATTCTCACATGATTTGTTAAAACAGTTGGTAACTAAGTCAAGATCAAACAGCCAATCCGGACCAGAACCTTTCACACTGGGAGTGTGTTCATTGAAAGTCACATTGGCTGACTCCTCAACTACTCTAGTTCTGAGATTGTATACTCTATAACCTTTAGCTTGCGAAGAGTATCCAATGAAGTGTCCATCATCTGATTTCTCAGCAAACTTGGCTATATGATCTTTGGTATTCAAGATGGTGCAAGGACATCCAAAAGACCTGAGAAAACCAATGAAAGGTTTCCTCTTGTGCCAAAGTTCATAAGGAGTCTTACTATGTGTCTTAACTACTAAAACTCTATTCTGCACATAGCAGGTAGTGTTGACTGCCTCTGCCCAGAAGGTGATGGGCAGTTTAGAGTCAGACAATATAGTTCTTGCAGCTTCAATTAGTGTCCTGTTTCTCCTTTCAGTAACTCCATTTTGCTGAGGAGTCCTGGGAGCACTATATTGTCTTGTAATACCCTTTTTATCACAAAATGTATCAAGTATTTGATTCTTGAATTCAGTTCCTTGATCACATCTTATGGTTTTGACCTTGTGATCACATTGATTCTCAATCTTTAAGATGAAATTCTTTAGAATCTCAGGAGTCTCATCCTTAGTTTTAAGGAAGAAGACCCATGTGAATCTTGTAAAGTCATCTGTGATCACCAGACAGTAAGAGGTCCTTCCTAAACTCATTACACTAGTGGGGCCAAAGAGATCCATATGTAACAAGTGTAGGGGTGTAGTGATGGAATTTCTTTCCTTAGGCTTGTGAGATACCTTGTGTTGCTTCCCTTTTAGGCATGCAACACAATGATCATCACTTGTAAACTCTCATTTTGGTATTCCAGTTACCAAATCATTCTTAATCAATTTATTCATGTTCTTAAAGTTTACATGGCATATTCTTTTATGCCAAAGGAAAGATTCATCACTATTAGCGTTAGATAGAAAGCATGAAACTTCTCCTGAGGGAGATTTTTCTTGCAAATCCATCTTGTACATGTTCCCTTTCCTGGGGGATCTGAGTAGGATGTGCTCATGAGGAATGACCATCCCGGGCTTGAGAACAATGCACACATGCTTAGTAAACAGCATGTTATGACTCTGATCACAAAATTGAGATACACTCAAAAGATTGTATCCAAGTTCCTTGACAAAGTTTACCTTGTCAATGTTGAGCTTACCATTTGTGACCTTGCCCCTTCCAGTAATGTAACCACATGCATCTCCTCCAAAAACAATTGGTCCTCCATCAATTTTTTCAAACTTCTGAAGTAGTGACCTATTGCCTGTCATGTGCCTGGAACAACCACCGTCAATGATCCACACATTTTTGTTTGTCTGTAGCTGTTCCTGCACAAAGAGATAGCTAGTTACATTTGGAAACCCAAGCCTCATTGATCTTGGGCTCATTCAAAACAGTTGAAGACAATGCAACAGTAATAGATCCTATGGTTGTGCTTTGAGGATCTTGAGCTGTTGTTGATGAAGAACCTTCAGTATTTTGGTCTTTCTTTGACTTCCACACCAACTTTGGAAGTTTAGACTTGACCTTCAATACTTCAGAAGCTTTTGAGACTTTAGAAGTTTTGATGACTGGTCCTTCGGAAGATCTTGCCTTTACTGCAGCAAGCTTTAGTACTTCGGAAGCATTCCTTTCTTCAGAGACCAAATTTTCTTCCGAAGGCAGTTTTCCACTTGCCTTCTTCTTCATCTTGGAATTCTTAGAAGTCTTTTTATTTATCATATAAAGAGTACCCTTAGGATTGTATGGACAATCCTTGGCCAAATGACAAGTACTCTCACACATGACACACATCAGATTCTTCTTTCCAAGAGTCTTCTTCGTGGAAGAGTACTGACTTTGGTCACATCCCTTCTCCATCTTCACCTTTGCAGGAGCTGAGACAGTCCTTTTGGGTTGAGAACTGTTCTTGGAGTTGGATGGTCCAGGTTGTGTAGCAGTAACACACAACAGATCAGTCTTCTTCTTATTGCTGAGATGAGTTGCACATGAGCCAGAATTCATGTCATCAGTCTTAACTACTTCAAACCCTTCAGATATGAAGACTTGTTTCTGCTTAGAGTCAAAAGTAGCCTTGATCTCTTGAGCCTTCCTTGATTTTCTTTTGGCTTTTCTGATCAAGTTCTTTCTCCTTGACTTGGTCATCCCAATAGCTTTACTCTCCTTAGAGGAATGGTGACCCTTCTCAGAATGCTTTTCTTCACTCAAACCAAAGTCATCCTTCACCATCTCCTCTTCATCCTCTTCAGTCAAAGGATCTATGAGGGGAAGCTCATCTTCATAAGTTCCACACCTATGAGATCTTACAGACAAGATGGTGTGTGGAGGAGCTATCTCACTAGATCCCAGTCCCTGTTTGTTCTGATAATACACTTTTGCATGCAAGGATGAGGATATTATGTTCTTGAAGGTATCTTCTTCAAGAACACAATTTTCTGCCTTAGCTTTGCTGATCACAAGCTCAGCTTGGCATTCAGTTAACTTAGCTATGAGATCTTTGATTTGAGTCCTGTAATTTGTTAGCTCATGTTTAACAGTTGAAATGGTTTTCTTTAAATCTTCTATTTTAAGTTTATAGTCATTTTCAGCTCTTTTAAAATCAGCTTTCAAGATGTTTAAGGACTCAAGGTCAGATCTCAGCTCTAAGTTATATGACCTGTATCTATTAACTTTAGCAATGCATTCAGAAGAGCAAAGATTTTCCAATACCTTGGTTTCATCATGATCTGCCATAAGAGCTTGGTTTGGAGATGCATCTTCTATCTGAAAGCTCCAGTCAAAGCCTCCCTCTTCAACAACAACTGCAGCCTGTTGCTTTGGGTTCTCATTCTGGTGAACTTTCTCAGTGTAGTTTGGTCTGGTTTATGTCTGGCCACCATTTATTCTTGGTGCCTTACACTCTCTTGCAAAGTACCCATCTGGTTACAGTTGTAGCACTTTACCTTGCTTTTGTCCAGCCTAAACTTTCCACTGGATGTATTGCTTGGAAATCTTCTCCCAGTCCTCTTGTAGAACTTCTTGGCCCTGTGAGTGAGAAGATCCATTTGCTAAAGTATCTCCATATACTCCAGATCATCTGGATTGTGACATCCGTCACTTCAAGGTCCGTCATTTAACGTGAAATTGCGTTAACTATCCTTAGAACATTCATTCCTCACCTTCATAGACTATTTGTGAGGATATCATGTTTAGTCTATTATCCGTTTCAGTGATGTTATCAATAATCATATCCATATCATTTAAAACGCTTATGAATAGCACCGACAACATCACTAGCTATATTATGTGAAATGCTACAAACAACCTTAAACACATCATTATAATCGGTATAACGCGCGTTTTTACGTCGTTTTCTACCTAAATGTAATTGGGGACACGGGGCTTAAGTGCAGGGACTAAACTTGACAATGGTCAAACTGGGGCTGGGTATAAATACCCATCCACCAGCCCAACACTTCACCATCTTCACCATCTGCTCTCTTCTTCCTCTTCTACGCTTCTTCTTCTTCTTCAACCTAGCACCAAAATTGCCCCGATTTGTCTCGTTTTCGTCGGCTAGACCTCGGTTACAGCTTAGACATCACGTTTCAAGCAGGTAGATGACCACGGTTGTCCATTTTTGCTTAATTTACAGCTGCGATTTTCTAAGGTTTCGGGTGCTCGGGTTCATCCGAGCACAAGAGGTCGTGTGGGCTTGTGTGTTGCGTTTCCGAGTGTGTTTCTTGCTTAGACATGTTAGGCAAACATTTCTGGAGGTTCTTGGTGCATAAAACTCGTGCTCGGAGCAGCTAGACGCTGCTCTGCACTTCAGCAGTCACGACCTGCTGTACAGGGTGACTGGGTCTGTCATGCGACTGAGCCGTGCGACTGGGTGAGTCGTACGACTGAGTCCATGCGTCTGAGTCTATCGTACGACTAAGCTGTACGACTGGGTGAGTCGTACGACTGAGTCATGCGACTGAGTGTTGTATGCGATTGAGTCTATGCGATTGAGTCCATGCGAGTGAATGTGTATGCGATTGTGATTAAGTCGCACGAATGAAAGGCCAGTCGTACGAAGGAAGGTTTAATCGCACGAGTAAAGTTGATTCGTGCGACTGAAGGTCCATTCGTGCGAATGGAGGATTGATTCGTGTGTCCGATCCTGTTGTGTGAATGGTGATGTGTGTGTGTGTGTGTGTATGTGTGTGAATTCCCCTTTCTGGAGGTCTTATGATGATAAGGTAACATCAGTAAGAGTGTCATAGCTTGACCACAAAGATTAAAGTCAACGCTATCAACAGGCACAAACTATTTCCATTTACGACTATTCTTAGTACATGGACCTACATAAGGTCTGATATGTGTATGCCTGCTTGTGTGTGTGCTACCCACGACCGAACCGAAACTGCCCGAACCTATTAAACATCATCTTATGCTTTATGATCATTGTTAATGCTTGTCAGTAACTGTCAATAGGTGTTTGACGGTTCATAGCATCCTACCCCTGGAATCTACCACCATTGGAACCTATCTTCTATACTGTGAGTTTCGTGGCCCCTTTTACGCTTATATAACTTTTAAACATTTTCAAACTTGGGGGAAGAGAATGCTCACTTACTTAACATATTTTCAAGCATCTTCCTTACTGGAAATCTGCTGTAACTCTATGGTTAACTCACTTTGCTTACTTGATGGATGTTGACACATTGATGCTAAGGTCAATCAGATGTCAAGTAGCTGGTTTAGGCATCGTTCTAGGTATATCGTGGATGTGGTGGGAACGCTGCGGGGAACCCTATATATAAGCATCACCGGTATACTAAGAATGCGCTTAAACTGGGTTACGGAATGATCTGATTGACTAAGGCATAAAATGTTGAATGTGATTCTATGCTAAGTTACTACTGCGTGCTATTACTTGATGCTAAGTGTTATGTGATGTCACCTGTAAATGCTACTTTTTTGGTGATACTATTTGGCTGTGTGGGACTTCTGTGTGGGGCTTCTGTGTGGATCTCTCAGTACAACCATTAATCCCGGTATTGGGACCTAAGGACTGGTTTGGTTGTAACCTATACGTATGCGCTATGTGTATCCTGCTACGTCATGTTTATTACTTGTTGGATGCCTTTAACCTTGGATGCTCTCGGCTGTGTGGTTCTTTTGTGTGGTTCCTCTGTGTGTTTCCTCTAAGCCGATCATCCATTACAACCATTAATCCCGGTATTAGGACCTAAGGACTGGTTTGGTTGTAACCTAAATGTATGCGCTGTGTGGACCCTGCTACGTCACCATGAACTTATTATGCTATGGAAAACCTTTTTGTATAACCCTTAATCCCGGCATTGGGACCTAAGGATTGGTTTGGTTATAAACTATACGTATGCGCTGTGTGGATCTTGCTACGTCTTTATAAACGGTAAACCGCCTGCACATAAGTGTAGTCGTGGTAACTTTATTAAACTTACCTACTGTTTTCATCTTAACATCTTTTATTACTTAAAATCTGCGAAGCTCACCAACAATTATGTTGACCTTTTTGAGCGTTTCTTTTCAGGTGATCAAGGTAATTGAAGTTCTAGGAGCACTGCCCTTTAGAGGAGACCCTAGGACATATTTTGGAGAATTAAGCAATTGTAAACATTAATCTTTGGAACATCTTGGTTGCTCAAACTTGTACATTGTACACTTGTTCCCGAGTTATGGGAATTTACATTTCAAGTTGTTATCAATGATTATGTGATCATTTTATGTTATGTTTATGACTATGCTGTCGTGAACATTGATTATACACGACACAAGTCTCCAATTGTGTTCGGGTATCGTCATGACACGCTTGTCATCATATTATTATTGCTACTCTATCCATACCATGTGTTATGACGATCCCGTCTAGCTCGCATTCCCCGTGTTTACGCTATCAGCGGGGGTGTGACATGGATGGATACAGTCCAAGTCTTCAAGAGTGAAGAGAAGGTTGCCAGAGGTTTCATCAGCTGAGACAAAGGCATGAGAAGAACTTGTCTCTTGGAAGGGACTTCCTTGAGTGTAGCTTTCTCTTGGTGTCTATGGAAGAGTGATGAAAGGCCCCTTCTGTGAGGTGTCAGGGTAGCATAACAACTGATGTTGTGGTTCAATGCATTCTATTTCATTCACATGAAGAGCTGAACTAAGTTGGTTATTGGAGTTACCAGAGGAATTTTGCATGTTCATCTCCATCTGGAATGCACTCAGGATACCATACAACTCTGTAAGAGTAAGAGTTTTAAGATCCGAAGTTCTCTTGATCACAACACAATAATGTGTCCACAGTTTAGGAAGAGAAGACATGAACTTCCTTACTATGTCTCTGTTCTCAAGAGTTACTCCAATATCCACTAGAGTGTCCACTATCTCAACATACCTGAAGTATTGTTGAGTCAGTGTCTCACCTGTCTTGAAGGTGAAGTTTTCAAACTGCTGCTTTAAGAGATCCTTCTTGTTCTCTTTAGTTTCCTTGGATCCTTCATACATGAGCTTCAGTGCTTCCCATAGATCTTTAGATGTCTTGCACTTCTTGAAGCCTCTGTAGATGGAGTTTGGAAGAGCAGTTTGAAGACAAGTCATGGCCCTTTGATCAAGCTCTATTCTCTTCCTGTCTTCTTCTGAGTAATCATCTACATCTTTAGGGATGATACGATTACCAGTAGCAGAAGTAGTCCTTGGTATGAAGGGACCATTGATAACTGAGTCCCACATCCTTGAATCTTGACACTTGATGAAGCGTTCCATTCTTGTGCACCATGTGTTAAAATCTTCAGGAGTGATCAGTGGGGACTTGGTCATAGTACCAGTTTCCATATCAGCTTTAGAAAGAGCTGCCATTTTAGTTGTTAAGTATTTTGTGTGTGTGAGGGATCTTAAGATGGTGAGATCTTATATCAAAAGCCTGGATGCTCTGATACCAAATGCAGGACCGGGTGAAGGGGTTTGCACTTTTACAACACAACAACACAATGAGGAGAGTGTATTAGAACACTTAACAATTCAAATGGGGAACCGGTTATGATGATGCTAAGAACACAAAAGTAAACTCAGAAAGAAAGAACAAGATAACAACACTAGTGGTTGGTTTTCAAGGATGTTGTATATTGCTTCTCAAATTCAAGTTACAAGTATTCAGCATGCATACATTACAAGACTTTGAGATACTATATAATAAAACCTAGAGACGGCCATACTTTGAAGGCCAGCTGGATACATGAATTAGACAACACAATCCATGTAGAGTCAAAAGGCAGATTGCCTTTTGGCTAGTGACTATGACATGCCATAGCTCACATCCTAATATATTACAAAAAGGATAAAGGTACATAAAGTAGAAAGGTTTGACCCAAGACCTCAATGTACAGTTTTCCTAAAGCATGGACCTTTTCACCAACTCATATAAGTTGGTGACCAACCAGAGTGGGCAGCGGCAAAGTGGTTCAGCTTTATCAGAAAAGGTACATCAGTTAAAAGCATGTATGATAAAAGTCTTCGGAAGAATCTGCCTTGGTTTCTTGGGTTCGGAAGACTTTGTCTTGAAGCTAAGGAAGACTTCATTTCTGGCTTCAGAAGATATTGGTCTTGGCTATAAAAGATTTTACACTGAGAATGTTTCTGAAGTGGTGTAAAACTTTCGTAGCAATACTACTTCATGTTCTGTGCAGCATGCAGGAAGACGATCATTTCATAGAACTACTGAAAGAAGACTAGCACATCTACTGAAGAATACTTCTTCAGCTGTTGTGATAACTACTGAAAGACTAGCACAACTGCTGAAGAGTATTTCTTCAATTGTTGTGACAACTACTGAAAACTGTCTTCAAACTTTGTCTTCAGTTGATATCTTCAGCTGATGTCTTCAGCTGTTGTCTTCAGCTATTACCTTCAGCTGTTGCCTTCAGCTGTTGTCTTCAGCTGATGTCTTCAGCTGTTGTCTTCAGCTGTTGTCTTCAGCTGATGTCTTCAGCTGATGTGATCAGCTGTTACCTTCAGCTGTTGTCTTCAGCTGATGTGATCAGCTGTTACCTTCAGTTGTTGTCTTCAGCAGATAGTTACAAGTGTTTTGGCTGCATCAGACTTCTAGGAATCCTTACAATTGCGTGTTTGTTTCAACCCGTAATGCGTTGAAAGATCCGAACATAACATTTTCAATACCGGTACCTGAAGCCTAAAAACTTTATAACAATGTCTCGGCATGACCATTACTTATTTCTTGAATAAAGACAATGTCTGTGCAGGAATATGTGTGACAAAACGTACGTGGATTATTCAATTGATGACTAATTATTCTCCCTTCAATGGCTAAACCACAAATGAGAGCCAGTTTTTATCTTCCTTCGCCTCGTTTTCTTCATCCTATCACAATCGGTTTCGTCACTTCCGTATCCATCCTGTTAAAAGACACACATATAGATAAACACAACTAAGATTAAAATAAGACTAAACATACAGTTCAATAATACATGAGAATTCATTTTTCCAAAAGAAATTTTAACCACTAAGGAAACACACAACTATTAGATATTTTAAACATAATCATGAAGCCTAAAAACATAATCATTTACCCATTAGATATTTTAAAAACTCCATCTTTGCCACATCACTTGTTGGAACCATGAAATTTTCACGAGCTTGCTTTTTCAAGAAATGTCTAGTGCATGAAAATAATTCCTTGAACATTCTTCAAAACCAGGAAAGATTAACACAATATCCATGCACTCTTTTATGGAAGGTGACGGGTTTTGCGGTGAATACGATTGTGAGCTTCTCAATGATAGTGCCTTGCATAACATTAGCAAGTTAGTTCTCAAATGCCCAAGTTATTGAAGTTTTCTCTTAGTTGAATGAGAAGAGGCAACATTATTAGACTTTTTTTTGTTTGAACTATTTTCGGAGAAAATAGGTTCTTGGTCATCGCTGGACACATTTATCTCGTCACTATCACCTTTCCCTTCAATCAAATCTTCATCTTTATTGTCACACCCTCAAAATCCACGTGCGGGGTTTTACCGCGAGGCGTGTGAATAAACCAGGATCACAGTCAATAGCTACTCAGAACGACACTATATGCCACATTCAAAACAAAACCAAAGTTCAAACGTTAATATGGCGCCATCCCAATGTTTAAACCCATAAGTAAAAGTCAAACAAATGTATCTATGAAATAAAGTCTTAGGATGCATGCTGGACCCGTGTTGTGCTCCTAATGGCAAGCTGAGTTAACGACCTGAGAATAGCATACTAAAAATGTTAACACAATGGTTGGTGAGTTCAAGAGTTTGCGTTTATCATAAATATTAACAATTGTATAGCATAAGAAGTGTATTGAACAAGATAGCTAGTCAATATTCACATGTAATAACCATAGTGATTTCACGATCGAAGCTGACTGTGTTACGTTTGTTGCCTCCCGTCACGACTTACCAGGTCGTGACGATGTTTGTGTTTAGGACAATATTGCACTCGTTTGACCTCGAGTCACACAGGTGGAGCTCGTCACACCCAGTAGTACTACCCAAGATTTCCCGCTAGTTACCATTATTAATGATCCGAAAGTGTGAGGACTTTTCAAGGTATTAGGCACTATGTTAAAACATACACAACTTATAATAATAAAACAGCGTTTGAGTACAAGTATGCTACCTCTTCCGAAAGAAGGTTTATAAAAATAGAGGGGCATGAACTCACCTGGTGTATAATGATAATGAATAATGAGACTCATGATAGATGCAAAGACAACCCTTCAAAGTTTACCTAGAATACACAAGTACATAAGTACGTGTACATAGAAACTTAATAACCCTAGGTTAACCTAGTTGACCCGTTTGACCCGTTGGTGACATATTAGATGAAATATTGTTTACTCATATAGGATAGCTTAACATACAAGAGTATCATGCAATTTACCCATGCGTATCACATTATCAACCTAGGTTCTCCCTAAGTCATCATGCCACATTAGGCCATCATACAACTCATGCAAATCTCTAACAACTATCATGCTTAGTGTGACTACAACACCACTAGTGCATCATACAAAGATCAAATCATGCATGACATATTCATATGACCCATAACTAGGAATTCCCATAACCAGGCCAAAACAAATAATTAACCAATTAAACATTCATATAACCCAATCAACACATTCAACCACATTAGAATTCATCCATGAACATACTAGCATGATCCTAATGTCTCAAACATGATCAATTCCTCATATGTAAGAATTTGTACAAATACAAATAAAGTTTCCTCTTTGGGAAAGTACATCCCAAATCCATCAAACACTCAATGTACTCATGAATTCATTACTAATATACCTATTCAAGCTCATAACAACATCTAGACATGATCAACAATACTTAATCATCATAATTCATCAATCATCATGAACAAAAGTTTCCACTTTTGGCAAGGTATGAACTAGCCTACATCATGCATAGATTTCTTACACCAAATTCATCGTCTAATACTCATGAATCATTAACAAGCACATTACATCACCAACTCATTACAATTCATCAATGTTCAAAATCAAAAGTTTCTACTTTTGGCAACCTATGAACTACAACATTCATTCCAAGGTTTCTAGCATTCATATCAACAATCTAGCATCTAATCATCATCATAAACACTTCAACAACATCAATTTATCATCAAATCATCATATCATGCAAAATAAAGTTACTATTCTTAGTGACCTATGAACAATTCATCAAAAACGTAACTTTCTTGCATAATCGACGTTAACTAGCATACATACAACCTAACTAACATGTTAACAACATCAAACAACAACAATCAACATCCAATTTCAGATTTTCGCATCTAGGGTTTCGGCCAAACATGAAACCCATCCAAAAACATGTAAAAACTCACCTACAAACGTGCAATGACTTGAAATTGATGCTTTTAACTTGTTCTATTGCTTGTAATCGATCAAATCCGTGAGTTCTTGGCTTGTTCTTGATGAAAATCAAATGGTGTGGGTGTGGGAATGATGATCGCGGCCGTAGGGGGTGTGGGCTAGGGTTTTTGTTTTAATTTTACTCAATTTCGTATAATTACCTTTTAAACCCTTGTGTTTTGTATTTTATAACAATTAGCCTTTAAACTCCTTTTTAAAAGTGTTTTTAACTAAGTTATTAAGCATATAAACTCATGGTAACAATTATATATTTTATCTTTATAAAACTCAACACATACGAATTAATACACACGTTTCCACGTTACGCGATTAATTCCCAATTAATATTTAAAACACACAAACACATAAGCATAATACAATAATCACATAATCAGTTAAATTATCATTAATTTAACATTATTAATTATTATTAGGTCACCAATGTTAAACGACAACTAGTGTGTGCTCATGACACGTGTATGCAAGACTTAACGAAACTAACCGAGTTTGGTAACGGAAAATTACCGGATGTCACATTTATCGATCATGTTCTCAAACTCACAAGGAGTCTTAGTGTTATCTCCAACTGCAACACAATCTTGACACAATCTTGAAATAAAGACTCGTAATACATGTTATACATCTCTAAATTTTGTCTTCTTAGCTTGGCAAGGTTCTTATCTCCCTGTACAAATAAAAAATATGCAATTTGTAAGCTAAAAATATTTTATATACTACATTTTACCAAAACTGATTTTAATGAGATATAGAAAAAACTAAAAAAAATATTACCTTTATTTTTTCATCCCACCATTCATTCGATGCATCAATCTTTTTTCTCACGGGATCCCACCCAATTCTAGAATCAAGTCTCATTAAACACTCATACAACTTCCATTATTTCTTCATACTTTCCCAATGATCTTTAATTTGCTTGTGGTCGAAAGTTCTCCCATACGCTCTTTCATGTACTTTTCCAAATTCTCATACCCAAATTTATTAAAGTAACGAGTTGGTTTGTTCCCAACTCTAACCTCATTCAAGCATAACTCAAGAAATATCATATGAGTATCATCCGTCCATAGTGATCTTAGTTTCTTTTTCTTAATTTCCATTACAACAATGTTATTATCATGGTTCAAGTCCATGACTTGAAAGTTAAAACAAAGAGAAAACAATTCAATAAGTAAAAAACAAAGAGAACAAATTACCTGAGTATATGAAAATAGGTTGGTGTTACTCCACTTCAAGCAAATTTTTTGAATGCTTGATAAATGGTAGATGATTTTTGATAAATAGGATTTTTTAAAATAAGAGTTGATGGTTTGAGAAATGGTAGATGGATGGTAATAGTTTATCTTTTCTCCATATGGCTTGACAATAGCTCTCCATTAATACCTTTGCAATTTTGATGAGAAAATAAATAAATATTTGCTTCAACCTATTGCAATTTTCACGAGAATGGATTCTTGGAGAAGTTGGCTTCTTTTAATGAGCTTCATTAATTCTCACTAACTTTTGCACAAGTTGGCTTGCAACAGTGTATAGGCATTAAAGTCCTTATGTGTATTATTAATCCACCAACTTGCATCTTCTCCGAAAATCTACCATTTGCCTCTTATTAATTATGAGTTAAATATACTATCATTTAATTTGTTACAGTAATAAGTTGTTTCAATAATTATTAATCCACCATCATTTAAGGGCAAATGAGTAACTTACACCTTTAAACAAATAAGTTTTTTCAAATAAGCTAAAAAGTCATCTTGAAATAAGCTTCTTAAAATTAGCTTATATAAGCTAATAAACATAAGCTTAAAAAGCTAAATCAAATACCAAGTTAAGCATATTTGTAAAATTCAAAAACCAGGCCAAACTCCCCCTAATTCTATCCATAAATTTTGAAAGAAATGATAAATACGATTGGTGAGAAATGATGAGTTTTACTGGGTTTGGGCCAATACTTCACATCCGAGGGACCGGTGCTAACCATGCTACCGGTCAAGGTTCTTTTTCAGTGAGTCGAAGAGTTGGTTTTCCCGAGTGGAGTACAAATGATCTTAGAGTGCAAGATTCTTACGTCTAGCAAGACTACAAGTGTTTAGAACTGAGAGCGAGAAAGTGTCGATACGACATGTGGTGATGACTTGTTAATATGATGGACTAACTACCAAAAAGTTAGGCAAGAATCTCAAACGTCCTTAAGGGTGGACGAGGTGGGACCCAAAAGAACCCAAGCATGTGGAACCTTTTAAACTTAAAACAACCCTAACATTTTTTTAATAATTTAATTTATATATTTAAATAAATACAAGTATTAAAATAACGAAAACATAAATTTCATAATAAAAAAGTAAGAGAAAAATAAAAATACATGAAATAAAAAGAATTATATATATGTGTGGGTGGGTGGGTGTGTGTGTAAAATAAACTTAATTATGGTCATCAAACTCTTATAGGTTACTTTTATCTATTAATTTTAGCATTTATAGCATTAATTACTAAAGGCCTATGATAGATCTATAATTATGTATGGTTAGTTGTTAAAAAAGACACAAGAAAAAACATTCTCTCGTTCTTTTATCCTTCACTCCTCACTCTTTTCTCTATAGCTAATAAGTGTTATTGGCAGTACGTTATCTACACGTAATTGCTTTTGGAGTAGGATCATATTAGCATTTCATCATGTCAAACCTTGCAAAGCTTGAATTTATGGCTTTAGATATTGACGGGAAAAACTATTTGTCATGGGTGTTGGATGCCGAAATACATTTGAATGCTAATAATCTTGGTGATATCATCAAAGAAGAAAATGAAGCAACCAACCAAGATCAAGCAAAGGCAATGATATTTTTACGTCATCATATACATGAGGCTTTGAAAAATGAATACCTCACGATTAAAGATTCACTTGTCCAATGGACCAAATTGGAAAGAAATGACCATCAAAAACAGTAATATTGCCTAGAGATTGTTATGAATGGCTCCACTTAAGATTGTAAGACTTCAAGTCTATAATACTCGTCTATGTTTAGAATCACCTCACAATTGATTCTATGTGGTGAAAATATTACTGATAAGAAGATGTTGGAAAAAACATTCTCCACTTTTCATGCCTCAAATATATTATTGCAACAACAATATCATGAAAAGGGCTTCACTAAATATAGTGACTTAATATCATGTCTACCTGTAGCCGAGCAAAACAATGAGCTACTAATGAAAAATCATGAGACCCGTCCGACTAGTACAACCCAATTCCCAGAAGCGAATGCGGTGACATATGATAACTAATCTTATGAAAGTCGTGGAAGTGGTCATGGTTACAAATGTGGTCATGATCGTGGAAATGGTCATGGTTATGGAGGTGAAAATAGTCGGGGAAATTATCATGGTGTTCAATATAAGAACATAAGAATCCACCATAAATCCCATAACACTGGAAAAAAATCTAAGGATGAACGGAATAAAAAAATAAAACTAGAACCCTACCGTAGTTATCATTGTGGAAGTGTTAATTATCGGGCACGTATATGCTGTGCGCCTAAACACTTGGTGGAGCTATACCAACAGTCCATCAAAGGAAAAGAAAAATAAATTAAGACAGATTTAACATATGAGGATGATAATATTGATATTCCCGGTGGTCATAAGGACCTAAATGATACAACTCATATGGATGTTAATGTTTTTCTTATTGATATAAGTCATATGGATGCGGGTGATTTCTTTACCAATACAAATCAGTTAAATGCTTGTAATTTTCCTTCCGTGTGAATTATTAGTTAGGCGTTTTGTTTTAAAACATAGGAGACATGTAGTCATGTGATTTTATTTTGTTCAGTTTAAAACGTTTGAGTCATTTTGTTTAAGTTATTTATCTATCATTAATGTTTTTTATGTTATTTAGAAGAAAATTACGAAATATTTTATTTATGAAATTCTTTTCTTGTTTTGAAGCAAATGGAGTATTTAACGAAACTTCCTATTAATGATGAAGATGTTTGTCTAATCGACGGTGTAACTACTCATACAATTGTTAAGAAAATAAAATTTTTCTCAAATTTAATTATACACGCTAATACTATATCTAGTAGTACAAAATTAACGGAAGGTTTTGGAGGAGCTTTGTAAGGCCCCGTTCCCGGGCACCTCACAGTTGGTCATTCATTGCACATCAAACACATAATTTACATTTACTAAGCAAAATAATGCAGCGGAATTGATAAAAGTACATTCTCATTTCATCATAAAAGCTTTTACAACGATTGTTGCGGAAGCATATGAAACCGAAGATTTCTTAAGTAATCCCGTTTATTTGAATCCTCAACAATCAAAGAGGTCATAAACAGTGACCTCTAGTACAAAAACATTAAAACTACATCTAAATAAGATTCCTTAAGTAATCCCGTTTATCGGGATCCTCAAGGAACACTTGGATGCAACATATTATGCAGCATTATCAAAAAGAGGATGACATCCCAAAAGAGCTGAGTAGCCGCCTCGTGCCATCCCCAGCAACACTACCTGCCAACTGGAAACACATAAAAAGTTAGCGTTGCTGAGTGAGTTCTAGTTTTTATAATAAACATACTTCTTTTCCTTTAAAACCATTCTTTTCTTTTACGCGAGAGATAGTATCTTTATTATCTCTTTCGTTTATTTATGCATTCGTTCTCTATAACTTTGCTTGCACATTGGATATCATCTGTACCCATACCATATGCTAAACCCCAAACAGTCTTAGCTACTGGGCCGAAGTCAATCCAGAGACAGCAAAGCGTATGCCACAGCACTGGGCTGAAGTCATTAAATGAACAGCAAAGCGTATGCCACAGTACTGGGCCGAAGTCTATGGAGAGACAGCTAAACGTGGTGCCGCAGTACTAGAGGTAAGTGGTAGAGGTACCATACGTATGGTCAATCACAAAGAAGGACCCGTTTACCTTATCCAATGCTTGCAAGACTTATTTCGTTAGTTCATTAATGCATGTATTCGTCATCATATTTCGTTCTCATTCATTCATTAATACATGCATTCATCGTCATGTTCCTCTTTCATTATCTTTCACTTTACGTTACATAATACTTTGTTCATTCGTTGTCATAATACGTAAAGTCATGGAAAGATGTACATTCGATATCATAAGGAACACACATATATCATCCATACATCATCATGCAAAGCGTCATACACACATATCATGCCTTAAGCATAAACATGCTTGTCATACTTACGTAGCATACATCATGCATAAACATGCAACGTTACTATTATGCTCGATAAGAGCCATCTATAGACCTGCAAGGCGTCATACATACATATCATAACTTATGCATAAACATGCAACATCATTATCATGCCCAACATAACCTCGAAGGTCTCAACAGCACTATTTGGGTGACTGAGCATGCTTCAGTCGCATGGCCTCCATGCGACTGAACGTTAGCGATTGGACTACTATGCGACTAGTTCCCCAGTCGTACGAATGCACCTGTGCGATTGAGCACATAAGCGACTGGACTCTCAGTAGTATGATTAATCGTGCGACTGGACCTACAGCCGTACGATTGAGCCCCAGTTGTGCATATGAACCTCAGTCATCCGAATGAACCTCAGTCGTCCCTCAGTCGTACGATTGACCCTCCAGTCGCCTAACCCTAACTGTGCAGCGACTGGAGTTCATCTCGAACTGCAGCCGCGACATACGGCTCTAAAACCCTTCTAAACTCATCTCAAACCCGAATTAACCCTCCCAAACCTTAGGGAATCATACTAGGACATCATACAAACTTATATAAGTCCAAATTCGTACTTTAAACACACTAAACATGATTACACCCAAATGGGTCAAGGTACACTTTACAAAAATCAGGTTTACATGTGATCCAGCCCCAAAATCGTATAAAACATGTAAAAAGGGGATCTAGAAACTCACAAAAGCAAGGAGAAGATGAAGAGCTCCGTTTGGACTAGTTGCTCGACAAGTTTCACGCCCGAATCACGCCTTTCTCTCTTTTTCCTCTTCTGTTGCTCTTTTCTCTCTTTTCTGACTGAGTTTGCGAGTATGGGAGAGGGTAAGAGCTGCCCTCTCCCTTAAATACCCCTCGTCCAGTCGCCCGAGCTTCGATCGTGTGGGTACTTTAGTCGCCTGAGCCTCACGCGATTGGACTTTCAGTCGTATGATTGTCATGCGCATGGAGCTCCAGTCGTGCGACTCCATGCGTATGAAGCTCCAGTCGCCTGATATCCATGCCCCTGAGCCTCCAGTCGCATGACATTTCAGAAAGGAAATTTCCCGGGTGTTACAAGTCCACCCCCCTTATTTCCCGGGTGTTATTCCTCGAACAAGCGTGGGTAATGCTGCCTCATTTCTTCTTCGGTTTCCCATGTTGACTCAGATCCTTTCCTGTGCCTCCATTGTACACGCACAAGAGGAATCACTTTGTTTCTCAACTTTTTCTCTTTTCGATCAATGATCGCCACTGGTTGCTCCACATAATTGAGTCGTTCATCTACTTCGATATCCTCCAGTGGAACAATCATGTTTTCGTCTGCCAAGCATTCCCTCAGATGAGATACATGGAATGTCGGCTGGATTCCATCTAACCTATCTGGCAATTCCAACCTATAGGCCACCTCCCCTACTCGAGCAATGATTCGGAAAGGGCCTATATTTCGCGGACTCAACTTGCCCCGCTTGCGGAACCGAATGATACCCTTCCAAGGTGAGACCTTTAACATAACCCGGTCACCTACCTGGAATTCAATCGGTCTTTGTCGTTTTATCAGCATACGACTTTTGTCTGTCCTTGGCTGCCTTCATGTAGGCCTTGATCCTTTCAAGCTTTTCAGTCGTTGCCTCGATCACCTCGACGCTCCCCAATTCCTTCTGACCAATATCACCCCAACCAGCGGGTGTCCTGCATCTCCTACCGTATAGCATCTCATAAGGTGGCATGCCAATACTGGCATGATAGCTGTCGTTGTATGAGAATTCAGCTAACGGCAAGTGGTCGTCCCAACTTCCCCCAAAATCAATCACACATGCCCGGAGCATGTCCTCTAATGTCTTAATGGTCCTTTCCGACTGACCATCAGTTTGGGGATGATCAGCCGTACTAATATGTAATCTCGGCCCCATGGCAGCGTGGAATTTCTTCCAGAATTTGGATGTAAACCGGGTGTCATGATCAGACACAATTGACACCGGTACACCATGACGAGTCACAATCTCTTTGATGAAAAGATCGGCCAACCTCTCATATGAGTATGTCTCGCGTATCGGTAGGAAGTGAGCACCCTTCGTCAAGCGGTCCACAATCACCCATATGGCATCATACCCTTTCGGGGTACGTGGCAGCTTCGTAATGAAATCCATGGTGATGTGCTCACACTTCCATTCCGGTATATCCAAAGGTTGAATCTTTCCATACGACTTTTGATGCTCTGCCTTTACTTGCAAACAAGTGAGGCATTTACTCACATACTCCACCACATCACGCTTCATACCCGGCCACCAGTAATCTTTCTTCATGTCTTGGTACATCTTGGTAGCACCAGGATGAATGGAGAATCAAGTCTTGTGGGCCTCGTCCAGAATCCTTCCATGTAGATCCCCGTATTGAGGAATCCACATTCGTCCGAATCAGGTCTTAACACCAAGAGTGTTCTCGCCCAATTCCGTAACTAGACCTCTCATCCTTTCGGAGTTAAGACGATCTTCTTTCAAAACCTTGTCTTGGAACTCCTTAACCTGTGTCATCCCGTCGGAGGTCATAATTAGCTGATAAGCCTTCACGCGGATCGGCTCGGGCCTTTCCGTTCGGCTAAGGGCATCTGCCACCACGTTGGGCTTGCCCGGATGGTAATGGATTTTACAATCATAATCCTTCATGAGCTCCAACCATCGTCCTTGCCTCATGTTTAGGTCTTTCCGCTCAAAGAAGTACTTCAAGCTTTTGTGGTCTATGAAGATGGTGCACTTTGTTCCGCATAGATAGTGCCGCCAAATCTTTAACGTGAAAACCACCGCAGGTAGTTCTAGATCGTGTGTTGGATAGTTGACTTCATGGGTCTTTAGTTGTCGAGATGCATAAGCTATTACCCTTCTACGTTGCATCAACACGAAAACTAGCCCAGAATAGGATACATCCGAATAGACCACTAAGTCTTCGTTTCCTCGGGCAATATCAAAGCAGGAGCTTGTGTTAGTCTCGTCTTCAACTCCTCAAAGGCATTCTCATGTTCTCGACCCCACATAAACTTCGTTCCCTTGCGAGTCAGTTTTGTCAAAGGTGAGGCTATCTTGGAAAAGTCTTGAATAACCTCCTGTAGTAGCCTGCCAGTCCCACGAAGCTACGAATCTCGGATGGCGTCCTAGGAGACTTCCATTGCATTACGGCCTCCACCTTTGTCGGGTCCACCATGATTCCCTCAGCATTTACCACGTGACCCAGGAATTGCACCTCGCGTAACCAAAAGGCACGCTTGAAGAACTCAACATACAGTTTCTCCTTTCTCAAGGTCTCCGACACTTCTCGAATGTGACCGGCATGCTTTTATTTGCTCCTTGAATAAATCAAGATATCATCAGTAGATAAAATCACCGATTTTTCCAACATCTGCCGGCACACACGATTTATTAAATCCGTAAAAGCAGTTGGCGCGTTGGTCAAACCAAAAGACATAACGAGAAACTCATAGCGTCCATAATGCGTACGAAAAGCCGTTTTTAGGAATGTCCAGCTCCTTTACTTTCGACTGATGGTAGTCAGGCTCAAAGTCCACCAACCCATCCAACCCATGAACCAAATCGAAATCACCCTAGGCTATCACAACTAGTCTGACCGGGTACCTATGACCTTCTAACTCCACATCGCAGTCTCTTATCGTTTCGGAAATCTTGACAGACTTACCTATGACGGTTTCTACACCAAAGAGCTTATCGATACTTCTACTCCTAGTGGGCAACTTAGCATCGAAAAAACAACAGAAACAAAACTCTTTCTAGTTCCGAAATCAAACAACACGAAAGACAGAGTTTGATTTACTAAACACATACCTGTCACTATATCGGGGCCCGTCCCAACCTGCTTTAGCATTATCGTGAAGGCCCTGCGCCCTCTGCCCTTGGCTTCTTGCAATCCCTGCTTATGTGACCCCTTCCCCTGCAGTTGTAACACCGTACCACCCCACACTCTCTGGCCACATGACCACGCTTCCCGCATTTGAAACAGACATTGGTCCCCCATCTACATTCCCCGAAGTGTTCTTTGGCACACTTATCACACTTCCTCGTCCTAGCACCAGACGAAGCTACACGCTGGTCCTCCGTCCTCGCAACCTTTTTGTTGTGGGTGGCCCTGTCACGTCCAACCCGCTTTCCGTGCCAGTTCTTGTCGTCGCTATTCTTCGTGCTTTCTTCAATAGCAGTTGTCTCTTTCACCGCCCTAATTACCTCAGTCACCATGGACGGTAGAATTGCCTGTAAGGCCTGTTGGACTCCCTCAACAACAGCCTCTTTCATGGTGATCCTTAAACTAGTGCCATCATCACTGCCCTCTAGGTAAGGGGCCTCAGGCTCTTCAAGTGCCATTTCAGCCGCCCTAGCCATGCTTCTCGTGACACGCGGTTCAGCTCCACGTTCACCAAAACCCTTATCTGGCAAAACTTTAGAAGATCTACCGCTAGCCATCTTTTGACACACACTGAAAGATTCAAACACCAACACTGTCATTCAAGGGAATAGCTCAGTTTATGTCAAGTATAGTAAGTCCCTAATTATAGTGGCCAGTTGTGATTAGCCACTTACTTTACTCTTCGTACCCCGAGCATTACCTGTCCTGACTACATTAGTATCTAAATCTAACAGTAACACATAAACCACATAACATGCGCACATAATACCGGTTAACTTTTGGCACGCAGCTACTCAGATGGCATTCTTCCCCTTTCTGTCCCATTTTCAGTTTAAGTTAAGGTTTATTTTGAAAATTTACCCATTTTACTTAAACTTTGGCTCTGATACCAACTTGTAAGGCCTTGTTCCCGGGCACCTCACAGTTGGTCATTCATTGCACGTCAAACACATAATTTACATTTACTAAGCAAAATAATGCAGCGGAATTGATAAAAGTACATTCTCATTTCATCATAAAAGCTTTTACAATGATTGTTGCGGAAGCATATGAAACCGAGGATTCCCTAAGTAATCCCGTTTATTTGAATCTTCAACAATCAAAAAGGTCATAAACAGTATTCCTTAAGTAATCCCGTTTATCGGGATCCTCTAGGAACACTTGCATGCAACATATTGTGCAGCATTATCAAAAAGAGAATGCCATCCCAAAAGAGCTGAGTAGCCGCCTCGTGCCATCCCCAGCAACACTACCTGCCAACTGGAAACACATAAAAAGTCAGCGTTGCTGAGTGAGTTCTAGTTTTTATAATAAACATACTTCTTTTCCTTTAAAACCATTCTTTTCTTTTGCGTGATCATACATCATACGTATCCACATAGATAGTATCTTTATTATCTCTTTCGTTTATTTATTCATTCGTCCTCTATAACTTTGCTTGCACATTGGATATCATCTGTACCCATACCATATGCTAAACCCCGAACAGTCTTAGCTACTGGGCCGAAGTCAATCCAGAGACAGCAAAGCGTATGCCACAGCACTGGGCCGAAGTCATTAAATGAACAGCAAAGCGTATGCCACAGTACTGGGCCGAAGTCTATGGAGAGACAGCTAAACGTGGTGCCGCAGTACTAGAGGTAAGCGGTAGAGGTACCATACGTATGGTCAATCACAAAGAAGGACCCGTTTACCTTATCCAATGCTTGCAAGACTTATTTCGTTAGTTCATTAATGCATGTATTCGTAATCATATTTTGTTCTCATTCATTCATTAATACATGCATTCATCGTCATGTTCCTCTTTCATTATCTTTCACTTTACGTTACATAATACTTTGTTCATTCGTTGTCATAATACGTAAAATCATGGAAAGATGTACATTCGATATCATAAGGAACATACATATATCATCCATACATCATCATGCAAAGCGTCATACACACATATCATGCCTTAAGCATAAACATGCTTGTCATACTTACGTAGCATACATCATGCATAAACATGCAACGTTACTATTATGCTCGATGAGAGCCATCTATAGACCTGCAAGGCGTCATACATACATATCATAACTTATGCATAAACATGCAACATCATTATCATGCCCAACATAACCTCGAAGGTCTCAACAGCACTATTTGGGTGACTGAGCATGCTTCAGTCGCATGGCCTCCATGCGACTGAACGTTAGCGATTGGACTACTATGCGACTAGTTCCTCAGTCGTACGAATGCACCTGTGCGACTGAGCACATAAGCGACTGGACTCTCAGTAGTATGATTAATCGTGCGACTGAACCTACAGCCGTACGATTGAGCCCCAGTCGTGCGTATGAACCTCAATCGTCCGAATGAACCTCAGTCGTCCCTCAGTCGTACGATTGACCCTCCAGTCACCTAACCCTAACTGTGCAGCGACTAGAGTTCATCTCGAACTGCAGCCGCGACATACGGCTCTAAAACCCTTCTAAACTCATCTCAAACCCGAATTGACCCTCCCAAACCTTAGGGAATCATACTAGGACATCATACAAACTTATATAAGTCCAAATTCGTACTTTAAACACACTAAACATGATTACACCCAAATGGGTCAATGTACACTTTACAAAAATCGGGTTTACATGTGATCCAGCCCCAAAATCGTATAAAACATGTAAAAAGGGGATCTAGAAACTCACACAAGCAAGTAGAAGATGAAGAGCTCCGTTTGGACTAGTTGCTCGACAAGTTTCATGCCCGAATCACGCCTTTCTCCCTTTTTCCTCTTCTGTCGTTCTTTTCTCTCTTTTTTGACTGAGTTTGCGAGTATGGGAGAGGGTAAGAGCTGCCCTCTCCCTTAAATACCCCTCGTCCAGTCGCCCGAGCTTCGATCATGTGGGTACTTCAGTCGCCTAAGCCTCACGCGATTGGACTTTCAGTCGTACGATTGTCATGCGCATGGAGCTCCAGTCGTGCGACTCCATGCGTATGATGCTCCAGTCGCCTGATATCCATGCCCCTGAGCCTCCAGTCGCATGACATTTCATAAAGGAAATTTCCCGCGTGTTACAAGCTTTCGTAGTGTTACCACATGAAACACAATTTAAAATTAATAACGCATTATTTTCTCCATTGTCTCGAAGAAACTTATAAGTTTTAAAGATATTCATTCAAATGAATATCATGTTGAGATCACATGCAATGGATATGAAGAATAACTTGAAATTACTAAAACAATTGTAGGTGACAAACAAGTATTAGAAAGATTACCCGCATTTGCCTCCGGTTTATACTATCCATAAATATTTACAATCGAATCAAATGTAGTTATAAACCATAATTTTATGTACCGGACAAACTTTATCATTCGGCATGACAGGTTTGGTCATCCCAGATCAATCATGATGAGAAAAATTATAACACCCGGTCATTTTTTTAGATATGAAGAAGGAATAAAAGTAAAGGAAAAGAAAGCAAATGTAAGATAACCTAAGTAAAGGGGTCAAAAGTGTCAAAATAGCAAATGTCAAAAACTTGGTTCAAAAGTGGGCATGGCCGCCCACTCTTGCCTGCACACTTCTTCCATTTTGTTCTAGAGAGGGCGGGGAGCAGAAAACTCTCGGAAGTTGTAGAAGAAGCAGGAAAATTCAAAGTTTTTGGTAAGAATTCTTGGTTTTGTGATGCTATAAATAGTTCTAGTATCGGTTATGTGCTTATGTGTTTGTGTGTGTTCGAGTGTGTGTTTTGGGTGGGTTTTTAGGTGTGTGAATTCGCTGCATACGGGTTTAAAAAGGGAGACACACCCAAAGTTGCACAAGGTGAGTTCTAGATCCCCCATTTTGCATGTTTTAACTGATTTTAGGGTTGAAAATGCATGTACATACGTTTTTATAAAGTGGGGTTTCACACCAGTAAGTATATTTTGAATGTGTATGTGGGTGGGTGTGATTTGGGCGCATTTCATGTTATGATTGTGATATATGTTTATGTTTTCATGCCTAGAATGTTAGAACTAAGCTTAGAATATGCTACATTAGGGTTTGGGACTGATTATGAATGTTGTTAGTGTTAAGACTGCCCATGCGCCTAAGGTTGGCCCATGCGTCCAACTAACTAAACTGCTTAAGTGTTACCATGCGCCTAAGACTTCATGCGTCCGAATAGTATCCCATGCGCCTAAACAGTACCTTAGAAAATTTTAATTATAGTTCATGCGCCTGAACAGTGGTTCATGCCCCTAGGATTTCTGACTAAATGACTAAGTATTGGGGCTCATGCGTCCCAATAGTGACCATGCGCCTGGACCTCCCATGCGCATAAGTGACTTCATGCGTCTGAGAGGCCCATACGCCTGAACAGGACCCACGCGCCCACACAGGGCTCATGCGCCCACACAGGGCTCATGCGCCCACACAGGGCTCATGCGCCCAACACTTAGAATTTGTTTTCGAGAATTTTATGGGAGTCTGTGCAATTAGGGTTTGGAACAATGTTTGATTAGGGTTAATAAATGTTTATTTCCATGCATAATCATGGTTGTCTTTATGATTCCTTATTATTATTATTATTACGGTTACCTTTATTATTATTGTTATTAATATCATTAATTTTGTATGACTTTACGTGCTATGTTTATGATCGTAACGTAAAATGTTATCATTAATAAGTGAAAGATTAATGATGAAGAAAAGTGGAACGTAAATGAATGAATGTAAGTCTTGCAAGCAAATGTATGGAGGTGCACAACCTTGTTGTCGTTAGCTCAACTGTGATGCGGGTTAGCTACCTCGAAGGATGCACACATGGTCAATCATTGAGATTGACAATGAGGTGAGCGACCCTGTTGTCGCAAAAGACTCGGATAAAGTGCAATAATTGAGATTGCTAATGAGGTGAGCGACCCTGTTATCGCAAAAGACTCGAAAAGATAATGATAAGAGTACGAAATGAATGAAAGAATAAATAAAGTTACACCTTGTTGTATGTACGATATATGCTCATGTATGGAAGTAAAAGGGAAATGTCTTATGAAAAGAGTATTTTCATATAATAACTACACAAGGAATTTTAATACTTTTAAAATAAGAACTCACTCAGCAACGCTGACTTTTATGCATTTTCAGTTAGCAGGTAAATTGTTGCTGAGAATGGCACGCGGGTGAAGCTATTCGGTGGGGCATGACTGACATCCATTCTTACATGATAATACTATTGTTTTGTAATGCAATCGAACAATTATTTTGTAATCTGATTAAACCATGGTGTATTGCTTAACAATAGTGTATGTAATGAAATAAATGGCTTTTGTTAAATTAATTCCGCTGCTTAAATTTGTAATATGTCATATTTTATGTAATTATTGCTATGAACGACCAACTGTGAGGTGCCCGGGAACGGGGCCTTACAAAAATTATTGAAAATTAATGTGAGCATTCCTAAAAGCCAAAAGCTTATTTAGGCTAAGGATTTTACATGTGTTGCATTCTCAAAAGGAAAGCTAATTACCCGTCCATCACAAACTAAGGTGGGGACTAAATCCCTTAATTTTTTGGAGAGAATGCATGAGGATATATGTGAGCCTATACATCCCTCTAATGGACCATTTAAATATTTTATGATTCTAATTGATGCATTAACAAGATCGTCTCATGTGTGCTTATTATCAGTCGTAACATAGTAGTTGCATGGCTACTTGCACAATTAATAAGGTTAAGAGCATATTTTCCAGATTACCTCACAAAAAAATTCAATTGGACAATGCTAGTGAGTTTACATCCTAAGCATTTAATGATTATTATATGACTATTCAGATAAGTGTAGGACATCCTATACCTCATGTACATACACAAAATGGACTTGCTGAATCGCTGATTAAACGACTTAAAATGGCTGCAAGACCAATGATTATTAAATTAAAACTACCGGCAACTACGCGGGGGCATGCTACTTTACATGCACCAACACTAATTCGCATTAGACCAAAGGTTATCACACTTCCACCACATTAAAATTGATTTTTGGTCAGGAACCTAATATCTCCTATTTACAAATTTTTGGTTGTGCGGTATACGTTCCAATCGCTCCACCACAACGTACAAAAATGGGACCTCAAAGGATGTTGGGGATATATGTTGGGCATGAATCACCTTCAGTTATTAAGTAGTTGGAACCATTAACGGGAGATTAATTTACAGTTTGATTTGTTAATTGTCATTGTGATGAATCAATGTTTCCAACGTTACAGGGGGATGAAAAGCAACTAAAAAGTGTGAATTTGAAGTGTGAACTAAAAAGTTGGAATGAATTATCATTATCACATACTGATCCTCGAACTAAAAAGTGTGAACTTGAAGTTTAAAGGAAAATTTATCTACAAGGATTAGTGAATTAATTACCAAACACATCTATTTACCCAAAGAGAGTGACCAAGTCATATATACTAGCTGCTAATGCTCCATGGGACAACTACGAGTCTAAGGCACAACTAAAGTGTGGTTGACCAATCGGTTCCAAAGGTAAAAATCCTTGAAAGAAAAGGGAAACAAAAAATGAAGATAATCATGTTGAGAAAACAATAGTGCAAGAAAAGGAGTCTCTTGGAGAGACACTAGACATGATGGTTTCAAGTGAACCTCACGTACCTGAAAATGAAAAGATCTTAATAAATTATATCATGACTAGAAATGTACGGAACCGAAATAAGATCAACGTCAATAAAAATTTTCATATAATATTGAGCAAGAATTAATGGAAAACAATGAGGATCAAGAACCAAGATCTGTCGATGAATAAAATGATTGGCCAAAATGAAAAGATGCAATTGATGCAGAATTGAATTTCATCAAAAAACAAGAAGTTTCTGGACCTATAGTCCGTACACGTATAGGTGTAAAACCTGTTGGTTACAAATGGGTCTTTGTGCGAAAACATAATGGAAAAAATAAGATTATATGGTACAAGGTACAATTGGTAGCAAAAGGATTCTTGTAAAAATCTGAGATTGATTATGAGGAGACATATTCTTTAGTGGTGGATGCGACGACTTTTCTTTATCTTATTAGTCTAGTAGTACAAGAAGCGATAGATATGCGTCTAATTGATGTCGTGATAGCCTACCTTTGTGGTTCACTTGATACAGAAATTTACATGAAACTCCCTCAAGGATTTAGACTACCAAAATATATAAATTTACTTCTCGAGAAGATCTTTCTATCAAATTAAACAAATCAGTATATGGGCTAAAACAATCTGAACGTATGTGTTACAATCCCCTTAGTGAGTATTTGTTGAAAAAAGGTTATAAAATGATTTTGTTTGTCCATGCATTTCATAAAGAAGTCATGATCTAAACATGTTATAATTACTGTATGTATGTTGATGACTTAAATATAATAAGAACTCACGGGGAGTTCTAAAAGATGATTGAATGCTTGAAAAAGGAATTTGTGATAAAAAACCTTGGAAAGACAATTTTTTTCTCGATTTATAAATTGAGCATCTTAAAGATGGAATCCTTGTGCAGCAAGAAAACCTACATAGAAAAACTGCTCAAAAGATTTTTTATGGATGAATCGTATCCACTAAGTACCCCAATGGTCCTAAGGTCGCTTGATATTGAAAAAGATCTGTTCAAACCTTCAGAAAATGAAGAATAAATTTTTGGCCCAGAAGTACCTTATTTAAGTGCAATTGGAGCATTGATGTTTCTTGCTAGCCATACACGACCAAATATATCGTTTGCATTTAATTTGTTAGCAATATATAGTTCATGTCTTACAAAGAGGCATTGGAATGGGGGTAAAACACATATTATGATACCTTCAAGGCACTAAAGATATGAGTTTATTTTTTACTAACCAATCAAAAACAAGTCTAATCAGTTTTCCAGATGCAGGATACATGTCTAATCCTCATACAGGTCGATCTCAAACTAGATATATATTCACACATGGAGACACTGCAATTTCATGGTTTTACGTGAAGCAAACAATCACAGTCGCTTCATCTAACCATGCAGAAATATTGGCAATCCTTGAAGCTAGTCATGAATGTGTTTGGTTATGGAGCGTAATACAATACGTTTGTGGATCATGTGGTATTTCTTCTTGAGATGAAGGACCAACAGTTTTACATAAAAACAATGCAACATGCATTGCACAACTTAAGAAAGGATATATCAAAGGAGATAAAATCAAACACATTTTGCCAAAGTTCTTTTTCACACATGATTTACAAAAGTGTTAGGACCGTGTACGTACGGAGTACTAACTGATTCTTCGTTATACCGGATCAAATAGTGCGGAATCCTATTTGATTGGCGATCCAATCAGGGAGAACGAAATCAAGATCAATCCTAACGATTAGAAAACGTTAAGAATTGAATAGGAATGATCTCGGACGTTCTATGAAGTTGGAATTGACGAACAGGGCGCTCAGGGTCGACTAGGGTTATGAATATTCGAAGTGTTTCGTTTTTCCACGAATTAAGTGGTATTTATAGGTTACAGCTTTCATTCGTACGACTGAGCCAAGCGACTGGCTCAGTCGTGCGACTGAGTCATACGATTGATTCATTCGTACGACTGAGTCAGTCTCATGACTCAGTAGTGCGATTGACTTAATCTCCTGGTTCAGTCGTCCGATTGGCCCATTCGCATGGTCCAGTCGTGCGACTGAATCAGATTACTTAGTTAAACACACTCTTGAACCTTAACTGATTCAGAACATGTCTAACAAGTCTATAACCTATATAACTTGTTCATATATGCGTGTAACAACAAACACTAATAATAGATATGACATTAAGTAATCAAGCAAACATTCACTGAAGAGTTTTCCTTACAATGATTAAACCTTACATACGTGTTACAAGATAGAAGTCAATTACATTTGAAATCACTAGACTAGAACTGGGGACATGTATACCAACAAACTCCCCCTTCGACCTAGTTCTATCTAAGATTTAACTTCTTTCTTGAACTCTTCATGTCTTTTAACCCTTTATTCTCTCGAGACCCCAGAATGAATATTCAGTGCAAAGCAGATACGTATAACATGTTGGAACTGCAGTGCTTGCACAATATCCTATGTGTCAAAGAACAGTGGCCACTTGAATGAGATATAGACATCAGACTCGGACAAGTTGGTTAGCCACATCGGATCAAACACCCTTATTGTCTCGAACTTTCCTTCTTTCTCCAAAACTATAATGGCTTCACCAGTTCGCCAGTCATAATACCACCATTTGAAATGGGGTGCAAAATCCTGAGGCATCTCCCTCAATGGAATACGCGACATAGTGCGCGGAGGATGCCATCTCAAGACCACCTTTGGTCTTCCTGAGGTGGGGTCAACCTCAGTCCTATGAAATAACCTTCTAGGCTGTTGAGGTTTAAAGTTGACCCACCTTGTATGGTACTCTTTCTTCAGTGCCTGCTCAAACCATCCTGATATCTTTCCTGGAACAGCATATAGGAGGTTCAAGTTGGCTAGACGATTTAGCTCAAAACTTGGGAGAGTTTTCAGATCATGTGGGAACCTGAAATATTCTATTCCTTTCTCTCGCTTCACAGCATATACTTTGAGATCATCAAAGTATGCCCAGCTGATAATCTTTCCTGACACCTTCTGATGCTTCTTAATCTTGTAAAGCTTGGTGTAGGCATTTGACTTTGTAGGCGCACGCTGTTTCTTTATTTCCTCAAGGCATGCAATCCATTCCTCCTTTTTGGTTGCTTGGTCAGCTTCTTCTGCCTGAGGAGTACCTTCTGCAGCTGCCTTTACCGTTGTCATCTCTTCCACCTTGTCAAAGATATTGCTATCAAATGTTTCCCCCACATCTGGAAGTACGTCGCCTTCGGCGTTAGTGTACTGGGGATAATGATCAGCCGTCACGTCCTCAATCTCCACCTCGTCGACATCATGTAGTTCTTCATCGCTGACAACATCGACTTCGGGTGCATCTTTTATCAGTTCATCAGGATTCAGACTGAACAGTTCTGCAATCTGTTCATCTGTCAAGTCATGAATAATTTCCCCTTCTTCAGCTGAGTAGTTTACATACCGTTGCACTATCCCTTGAAGATCTAGAATCATAGTCAACTTGGATTCAATCTGACGAAGGGGCATGACATCATGCTCATCGACTTGTTTGGCTGATCCTGTTACACAATCAAATATATGGCAAGTAAGTATACATTGATCACATAACCAAAGTTGATTTACATCCACAAAATTTTATATATAACAAACTAGTATACATAATTTCAAGTACAAAGTTTCAAATAATAAATAAACGTCTAGTCTTGAACTTTGCCTTGTATCTCTGGTGGATCTTCAGCAGATTGGGAGGCTGATGGATCAGATGAAGGTGCCTTCTGATCTTGTTTTCGCTTCGTTCTTTGTTCGTGTGCATGATCAGAGGGTGAAGTTGCAGCATCTCCTTCATCATCATCACCTTCTTTGTCTTGATGTCCATCACCTTCTGCATCATCATCCTCTTCATCATCATCCTCATCCTCGTCATCATTATCATCTTCACTATCATCACCATCATCACCGTCTCCCTCCTTGATCTTTAGAGGGTCAGCTTGAAATCCCTTCAGCTTTAGCAGGATCTTCTTGTTTGCAGACTCTAACTCCTCAATCTTTTGAGTTGACAGGACGTTTTGTTCCTGGAGTTGAGCAATCTGATGTGCTTGAGAAGCATTTTGCTCCTCAAACTAACATAGTCTCGCTATCTTCTCCTCATTCGCAGCTAGCAGCTTCATCACCATCATGTTCAGAGCTGCTAGCTGTCCCTCCACTCCAATAGGAGGGAGGGATGAACCTGTAGGGACAGAGGATGGATCGGCTCGGTGGCTGGTAGTGGTAGCTGTGGAGGTGGTGAATATTGGATGTGGAATGTGAGTGGATTGTGAGGTAGGATGTACTGTGGTAGTATGTTTGGTGGTGGTGACAGGTGGTGGAATGGGTGTGGTGGTGGTTGTGGTAGTGGGAGTGGTTGAGGTAGTGGTGGTGGATGAGGTGGAGGTGAGTAGTGTCAGCCTTCGGCGCTTGGGCTTCTTCCCTTGGGGCTTAGCCATCCGTTTGAGTCTAGATCCTTTGGATCCGGATGCTCCCCCTTGGCTGCTGGTGATGTCTGGGGTGTATGATGGGTCAGCTGTTGAAACCCCAGACCCTCCCGGGCGTCCACCAACCGCTCTAATCCCATGCTCAGTTACCACTTCCCGACTACCCATAGTCCGGGTAAGCGGCACCTCATCTGAATCCTCCTCCTCCTGCATGTCAAAATCAGGGTGGATCGGAGCAGGTTCGGGTTCTCCCTGACTATCTCCTCCCTGATCAGTACCGTGGTCGTCATCGTCGGAATCATCGGAGGGTAGAGTCACCGGCTCTACATCAGAATCACTGTTATCGTGACGCCACTTTCTCCGAGCTGGCGCCACATAGTCTTCCCGGCAAGGTGCCCAAACAAACTCCTCATCGGGGGTTTCACTTGCTTCCCTCAGTAGACCTTCATCCTACCCAACGTAGTATCATCCATGATCTCTAGAACAACTGCATCGTCTTGGGCTTTGGGCAGCTGTGGAAGTTTCTGGTCGATGATCATCTACAGAAATCGAGGGTACATGCAGAATCCCTCTTTCCCTTTGGCCTCTATATTCTCCACCATATATGTGAATATCATCCTGGAGAAACCAAATGGGTGGTTCAGCACCAGAGCGACGTATGCGTTTTGCATCTGGTCTGAAAGCTCATCGAATCCACCCTTTCTGGATGCTATGCATCTCAGAAGTACATGAGCCGGATACTTAAACTGGGGGCACAAGTTGCTCTTGTTGAGCATGCTTGTGTTAATGTCCCCCGAATATTTGGCCCTCATAAAGCAGCCACGGACGGTCAGGGGGTGTAGTCGTGTTGGGCAGTCAGCATCATCCCCAAATTCAAGGACCGTCTGTATGTCCTTCTCAGAAATCTGTATCGGCTCTCCAAAAATAGAACTCCTGATGGAATAGGGATCAGTCGACCTATTGTTGGACCAAAAGAACCAATGAGCCAAGATCAGGAAAACCTCTAAGTCCCACATGCCACTGCAACAACTGCTGAAGACTCCCATCAGTCACAATGTTCTCTTGCTTGAATGTCAGACTCGAGAGCATCTGAAGACTCTCTTCAGCTATTGTGTTCTCTTGCTTGAATGTCAAACTCGAGAGCATCTTAGCTCCAGCCTTCTGCTGTTATGACAAAGTCTGAAGAACAAAGATTGAAGATCAAAGAACTGAAGAACAACAGCTGAAGAAGACTCCAAAGTACTGAAGACCAAGTACTGAAGTCTGAAGTACTGATCTTACAAGTACTGAAGACTTCAAGTACTGAAGACCAAGTACTGAAGAATCAAAAGCTGAAGAACTGAAGAACTGAAGACCTTCTACTGAAGCACAAAGTCTGAAGACAAAGACTGAAGACAACAACTGATGATATCTACTGAAGTCATCAGTTGTTACATCATCTGAAGCCAAGTCTGAAGACCAAGTACTGAAGACTCAGAGTTTGTCACAGCAGCTGAAGAAGTTTTCTTCAGTTGTTGTGTTGGTTTTTCCTTTTCAGTAGTTTATTTCATTTCAGTAGTTGTACAACTGAAGAGCATGTTCTTCAGTTGTTATAGTATCAGTAGTTATAAACGACTGAAGAGTTTGTTCTTCAGTCGTTGTAGGATTTCAGTAGTTTACTTTTGTCAGCACTTAGGAACTTTTGTAAGAAGATGTCAGTTGTTGACATCTTCAGTAGTTTTATGTTTTTGTCAGTTGTAATTTGAATATTCAGTGATGTCAGAAAAAGGACATCAACCCATCCTTTTGCCGCCTATAAAAGGATGGGTAACCATACAGTTTTAATTGCCGAAACGTGTGACCAATAGAACATTTATTGTTTCGCATAACTCTTCTCTCTCTATGTTTATGCTTTTAAATTGAAATATCTTGTATGTTCTTGCTTTAATTGCTAATTAATGTGCTAAATCCGCTGCAAACATAATCTAATTGATCAACCGAGAGGCTGAGATCCTATCAAATGGTATCAGAGCAGGTTAATCATTGATCGATTTCACTATTGATCATTTGAAACTGCTCTTTTGATCTCTCTGTTTGATCGAATTAGCAATTTGCAAGAGTTAGCCATAGAGAGTGAGTTTCTGCTGTTTCCGGCCAAATCTTGAGGTCTTTTGGTGGTTTTGAGTTACGTTGTCGTGTTTAAACTTGTTTTTGACCAAAACCTGAGATGACAACACCAACCAATGATCCTCACAATACTGGTTCCGCAACCAAGCCTCCGATGCTGGTTAGGAACGAGTATAACATATGGCAAAGACGTATGCTACACCACTTGGCTATCAACAGTGCTGGTTGTTGGAAGTCAGTGGTGCATGGGCCATACAAGCCTATGGTGAGTGTTCCGGAATCTAATGAACAGGTTGCGAAGAAACTTGAACAATATTCGGACGAAGATCTAAAGCTGTTCGAAATTGATGCTAGAGCCCATGGAATTTTAGCCATGGCTATTCCAAACGAGATATATTCAGGGCTCTTGCATCATGAGTCTGCTCATGACCTATGGGTTGCTCTAAAGGAACAATTTGGAGGAACTGACTCGGTCTTAGCAAACAATAGGGAAATCCTTGCCCAACAATATGAGACATTCTCATATAGAAAGGGTGAGACTCTGACCCAGCAGTTTGAGCGGTTCTCTTGTTTGATCTCTGAGCTGAAGATGGTTAAACAAGAGTACTCTAAAAGCCAGATGAACAACAGGTTCCTCAGGTCATTGCCTGAGAGATGGGACACATATACCATTGTCCTACGCTCCAGTGCTGACCTTGACACTCTATCTCTCACCCAACTTCATGGGAAATTGCTCACTTTTGAGAGAGAGGTAGAGCAAAAGAGGAAGTTGTCATCTTCTGGAAAACTTGCTGATGACTTTGTCCAAGGTAATGCTGCCTTGATAAGTCCTGAGTCAGAATATGCTTCATTAGAAAGTTCTTATGATGAGCATATTGATTTCTCTACAAACTCAGAACAAGCTTTTGTTGGTGTTAGTAGTTCAGGAGGTGGTGGTGACAACTTGTGTTTTCTGATGGAGGATTTGAAGGGCATTCCAGATGATGATCTGGAAGAGATGGATATTTTGAACCAAATGGCAATGATAAATATCCGCTCTCAGAAGTTCTACAAAAGAACTGGTAGGAAATTCCCAGGACTCTCTGGCAAAACCAAAGTTGGTTTTGACAAGAGCAAGTTGAGGTGTCACAAGTGCCAAAGGCTTGGACACTTTGCAAGAGAGTGTAGCTCATCTGGATCTAACTCATCTGCACCCTTTGTGACTTTTCCCAGCAATAGCTCACAGCACAAAGGGCAACCTTCCTACAGTTCTACCCATCCATCTCAGGCACAGGCACCACCTGCTTATTTTGTGCCACAGGGTCATATGCCTTATCCTTACCCCTGTTACTACATGCCTCAGCATGGTCAAACTCAAGCACCCTCGGCTCAACCACCTCATGCTCTTCCAGAGCCTCATTCTTCCCAATCTCATCATCACACACAACCTCAACAACAAAGCTTTTTCACCCCAACTGCTGTGACTGGAGTAGTCTACCAGAAGAGCTATCTGGTCAGGAAACACTACTCCAAGGTGCTGGTCAACATGGTGGTGATCAACCTTTTGGAAATCTTGCTCTGATGGCTCTTGATTCTGCTGAAGGGTCATCATCCAATGCCTCATCTCAGGTATCCACTGAGGCAAAAGCCAAGCTTGTTCAGAGTCATGCATAGCAGCATTTGCTTCTATTAGAGAAGCAAATGTAGCTTTAATAGATAAAAATCTTGAGCTTGAGCACACTATTTCCAAAGAAAAGCTGATTTTGAGGTTGTTCTAAAAGATAAAAATGATGAGATTTACAAGCTTAAGTGCCAAATCAAAGATGATAAAGCTAGGGAAGATGTACTTCTAGAGAAGTACAAAGATCTCAAGGAAACTCTTGCAACCACCCAAGTTGAGTGTGATCGATGGGTGCAATCATGCAAGGGTTTTGAAATGCTTCTTAGCAAGCAAACAGCTTCCAATGTGAAGTTTGGCATTGGTTATAATCACACTGCTCCTCCCACAGACTTCATTTCAAGAGCAGAAGTTGAATCTGATGGGGAGAGCAATAACCAATCCTTCTTATCATGTGACTTACTATCCTCTGAATCAGCATCATCAGAGAAAGAATGTCACATGACCAAAAGGCTGATCAACTCAGGAGTTGTCACTAGAAGTACTGAAGGTACTGGAGAGCAAGTGACAACATCTGAAGTTCAAACCTCAAATACTGTTAGTACTAAAGAGAAGAAACTAACAGTAGGAAAGGTTTGAAGACAGCTAGAGAGGATACCAGGAAAGCAGGCACTAGGAAGAAAACTGCTAGTACTGATGACAAACAGCTGAAGAACAAGTCTTCAGCAGTTAAATCCTCTTCAGCTGATGATCAGCATAAGATGAAGAAAAAGCCATGTGAGATATGTGGCTTGTTCAATCATCTTTCTGATGATTGCAGGTACAAAAGGGTTCCAAACTCAAACAGAAGGAGAAAATTACTGAGAGCATCAATAAAATGAAGAATGAGTTTGAAACCAAGTTTGTATTAGCAACATCCAAGCCTGAAATCCCTAAGCCCAAAGCTAAATCTAAAAAGAAGGTAGGGATAACTCAGGCAACAGCTGAGGTTGCTCAGAAAAAGATGGTACAACATAGAAACTCATCATCAGCAAACTCCAATGTGTCTGAAGAGCTGAAAGCCTTATCACAGAATCAGACAATTGGTGATGATGGTTCAGCAGCTAGTGGGAAGAGTCAACCACTTAGATGCTCCTGTGTTGAAACCACAGAAAAGGAAGTCCAAGCCAAGGGTTCCTCTTCTGTACCATCTTCTTCACCTCAAGCTGTCACACACAACACAACTGTTAGTGCTGCACCTGTAGCTGAGAACAGACCCAAAACAAGCAGGTTTGGGTCTCCAAGACAAACTAACACATGGTTGTGTTTGCAGGGTTCTTCAACATGCCATAGAAGCATCTGGTATGTAGACAGTGGAGGATCCATGCACATGACAGGAAGCAGCTCCCTTCTTAATGACTACTCTCAAGGAAAGAAGGGATTTGTTTCTTTTGGCAATGATGCAAAGGGTTACATCGTCGGAAAAGGCTTTGTTTCCAACGGGGAAATAAGGTTTGATGATGTTAACCATGTGGAGAATCTCAAGTACAACCTCTTGAGTGTCAGTCAAATGTGTGACAAAGGCCATGTTGCCCTTTTCACAAGCCAGAACTGTCGGATTCTGTCATCCAAAGTTCTGAGTTTGATTGACAAGGCATTGGATGAACACACTCTCCTGAAGGCCAACAGGACAGGAAGAGTGTATGCCTTAGATCTTTCCAAAAGATGGATCTAAAAGGCCATTGCCTATTCTCCAAGGCATCTCCTCAAGAGTCTACACTATGGCATAGAAGGCTGGGTCATGTAATTTCAAGAACATGAATCAGCTTATAAGCCATGGTTTAGTAAGAGGATTGCCTCTGAAGGAGTTCAAGTGTGAAGATGACTGCACTTGCTTGAAAGGAAACAACACAAAGTTTCATTCCCTTCAATAGAAGAACCAAAGTCCACTGCCTGCTTACAACTTCTGCACATGGATCTCTTTGGTCCTGTCAGAGTAATGAGCATGGCAAAGAAGAAATACTGCCTGGTAATTGTGGATGATTACTCCAGGTTTGTATGGACTTTCTTCTTGCACTCCAAGGATGAAGCAGCAAAGACAATAATGAACTTTGTGTTACAAGTAGAAAAGCAGTATTCCCTACAGGTCAAGTGTGTGAGGAGTGACAATGGAACAGAATTTAGAAACCACACACTTGATGACTTCTACCTGTCCAAGGGAATTAGAAGGCAGTTTAGCATTCCTAGAACTCCTGAGCAGAATGGAGTGGTGGAGAGAAAGAACAGGACCCTCATTGAAGCAGCAAGGTCAATGTTGGCTGACTCTGGGTTGCCACTGACCTTTTGGGCTGAAGCTGTCAATACAGCTTGCTATGTACAAAATAGAGCTTTAGTAAATAAAGGTTGATGAAGACTCCATATGAAGTTCTTCATCATTGGCTCCTCTTATTTCATTCTTTAGAGCCTTTGGGTGTCCTTGTTTTATTCTCAACACTAGCAACCCACTCCATAAGTTTGCTAGTAAGGTGGATGCAGGGTACTTTGTTGGTTATTCATCAACTTGCAAAGCATACAGAGTCTTCAACTGTAGAACCAAGGGGGTTGAAGAAACTCTGCATGTTAAGTTCAATGAATCTCCAAAGGACAAGATTCCACAAAACCCTGTGGAGTTGTTTGATCTGGACATACTGCAATATGTTCCTTATCAACCTCCATCTGTTGAGCCTGTCAGCAGATCTCCACCTGGTGGTACTGATGATGATGAAGTCAGTACTCACCTCTTCAGGATCAGTGACAACTGCCTAAGTCCACTGAACTGATGCTCCTGTAGCCTCAGCAGCTCCATCCACTACAAATGCTGATGAGATTTCTGCTTGCTCTACTTCGTTTGAGCTGCCATCCTCTACATGGTTTCAGGAATCTCCATCACCATCTGTTGCTGCTGATGGGTCTGTAAACACTTGCACAGATATTATAGTTTATCAAGAGCTCAAGAATCACCCCACTTCACAAATCATTGGTGATATCCATGCTGGAGTTTCAACCAGGAATCAATTGTCCAACTTCTGCTTCTATGCTCTCTTCATCAGTCAGCAAGAGCCAAAGAACTATCATATTGCTTTAAGAGACAATGGATGGGTGGAAGCTATGCAGCTTGAGCTTCTTCAATTCAAGAAACAGCAAGTGTGGGAGCTTGTTCCATTACCCAAAGATAAGTGTGCTATAGGCACCAAGTGGGTATTCAGGAACAAAACAGATGAGAAGGGCCAAATTGTCAAGAACAAGGCCAGACTGGTTGTCCAAGGGTTTGCACAGGAGGAAGGCATCGATTATGATGAGACCTTTGCACCTGTGGCCAGACTGGAAGCAATCAGACTGTTCTTAGCTTATGCTGCCTTTCACAGTCTCAAGGTTTATCAAATGGATGTCAAAAGTGCCTTCCTATATGGAAAAATAAAAGAAGAAGTTTATGTGTGTCAACCACCAGGCTTTGAGGACAATAAACATCCTGATTGGGTGTACAAGCTTAATAAGGCTCTCTATGGGCTGAAGCAAGCACCTAGAGCCTGGTATGAGACACTCTCAACCTTTCTTCTAGAGAATAAGTTCACTAGAGGCACCATTGATAAAACCTTATTCATCAAGACTGTGGGACAACATAAGCTCCTTGTTCAGATTTATGTTGATGACATCATCTTTGCATCCTCTGATCCAAAGTTGTGTGATGAATTTACAAAGCTTATGAAGCTGAGATTTGAAATGAGTGCTATGGGAGAATTACAGTATTTTCTGGGTTTGCAAATCAAACAACTAGATGATGGAATCTTCATCCATCAGTCCAAGTATACCAAAGAGTTGTTAAATAAGTTTGATTTACAATCCTGTAAGCCCTGTTCTACTCCCATGAGCAGCATCACACAACTAGATGTAGATCAGAAAGGTAAAGCGGTTGATGAAACCCTTTACAGATGTATGATTGGGTCCTTGATGTACCTTACAGCTTCTAGACCAGACATCATGTTTTCAACATGTTTGTGCTAGATTTCAGGCTGCACCTAAAGAATCCCATTTGATTGCAGTCAAAAGGATCTTTAGATATCTGCAAGGTACCCAATCACTAGGTCTTTGGTATTCAGCTGGGCATTCTTGCAAATTAGTTGCTTTCTCTGATAGTGACTATGCAGGATGCAAAGTCACCAGAAAATCCACTTCTGGTGGTTGCCAATTCCTAGGCAATTGTTTAGTTTCTTGGCAGAGTAAGAAACAAACATCAATTGCTACATCTACTGCTGAAGCTGAGTATATTGCTGCTGCAAGTTGTACCTCTCAGATACTCTGGCTTCAGAACCAACTTCTGGATTATGGCATTACTGAGACTAAGACTCCATTATTAATGGATAGTGCTTCAGCTCTCTGTATTGTTAAGAATCCAGTCCAGCACTCAAGGACCAAACATATTGAGATCAGACATCATTTATCAGGGATTGCTATGAGAAAGGTCTGATTGATCCTAAGTTTGTACCTAGTGCTGATGAGCTTGCAGACATTTTTACTAAGCCTCTAGATAGTGCCACATTCCAAAATTTGGTACTAAGGCTTGGTATGCTGCAGCTTGATTGATTTGACCTATGCTGGTACTCTTAGTTCACAACTACTGAAAAGCAAAGGTCAAATACAAGTACTGATGAGTAATTTAGTCTTCAGCTCTTTCACAACTACTGAAGACTAAAATGACTCAAAGTACTGATGTACATTATTTATTGAAAAACAACTGTAGTGAGGTGGATTACAACTACTGATGTATGATTTTCAAATAAATAAGTACTGAAGAACAAATTTTGCTCATAAGTACTGATGTGTAATCTTACACAAATACTGAATACAAAATTTGTTCACCAGCTCTGAAGAATATTTCATCAGCACTTGTGAACATCTGATCACAAGAGCTGAAGGCATAAATATTCACAAGAGCTGAAGGGTCGATGAAACATCTGAAAGTCAGCCAAAGAGCTGATGAGTAAGTGTGGAGGCTAGTATGAAACAACTGATTTGACGGAAACAGCTGATGAGTAATTTCTCATCAGCTGATAACAACAGCTGATGTTTCATACACAAACAACTGAAGGACAAAATATGTCTTCAGTAGTTCACAACTACTGACATCAGTAGTTCACAACTACTGAAGGCTAACACCAAGTCCTCAGTTGTTTACAACAACTGAAGCAATACCATGTCTTCAGTAGTTCACAACTACTGATCTCAGTAGTTTACAACTACTGCAGGCTAACACCAAGTCTTCAGTTGTTCCAACGTCTGAAGAAGAATACTAGGTCATCAGTAGTTCATAACTACTGAACACTGACAGTAACTCTTCAGACGTTCACAACATCTGAAGGACAAAACCAAGGTCTCAGTAGTTTCAACTACTGAAGACTAATACCAAGTCCTCAGATGTTACAACCACTGAAGGTTAAAACCACGTCATCAGTTGTTACAACAACTGATAACTAACACCAAAACCTTCAGTAGTTTTCTTTCAACCTTTAACCTACCCTATAAATACCCCACCTTCAGAGCATTTACTCCTCACTTGACCTAATCCTTCCAAACCTCTGAAATTCCCATACACCATTAATGGCGAACATGCAACTGAAACCTCGACACAACTGTGTCGCCCATCTCACCAAATCACCATTATGGCCCAAATTTCACCAAGCCGTCGATCTTATGCACGACTCACCATACAAAACGGCTTTTCTCTTGAACCCCACTATATACACCGACTCCTTGACGGAGTTTTGGACAAATGTAACCGTCCAAACCGGAGAGCAGAATGGCGAGGTCTCCCTCCGGTCCTCCGTCAACGGCAAACCGTGGTTATCACTCCAGCTACCTACGCCAAACCCTAGAGCTGGAGGATGCCACTCACCCAACTTCCTACCCAAAGGTACCCTGGATCTCTCATTCACATCCCATGACTACCAGGGTAACCTCTCCGCCTCCACCTTGTTGAAGAAACACTTCCCTGACCCTCAACGATTGATCTTCCACATGGTGAACGTGTGTCTGGCTCCCAAGACCTCTTTGTGGGACCAGATGTCCACAAGGTGGCAACAGGTATTGTATTCTATCCTTGAGAAACAACCTTTAAATTTTACTGATCTTTTATTTTTGGAACTCAAGGACATGGCCACAAAACCTTTTTCTAACCGTTGGAACTTGTATCCACGGTTCATAATGGCCATGATCGAAAACCAGCTTCAGGCTGAGGGACTAGTTGGGACTGGGGTCCCTGCCATGGCTGTTCAAGCCGAGGTATACTCCAGGCACAACACTGACCAAACACTCAAACAGGCTGGCCGGCTGCGAAAACCCACGCAGCAGGAACCCACAGCCTCCACCTCCAAATCCAAAGTCCCCACCAAGCCAAAAGCCAAAAAGAAGCCCAAGAAGGCTACTCAGGGAGATGAGTCCCCTGAGGATGCCCCTGCCACACAAAGGCAGGATGTGCCTGCTGGTTCGATTCTCCCAGCAGGTACCACGACTCCACCCACCACAACCGCACAGGCTTCCTCTCAACAGGAGCCTGATGCAACCAATTTTGGGGCAACCACATTACTGGGGTCTTTCTCACTTGAGGAGACTGCCATTGAAGAGCACAGTCCTCCCCATGTGCACACTGCTTCTAGCCCAACTACTGATGAGACCGCCCCACTAAGCCCAACATTGGTAATAGCCAAAGTGCTGACCGATCTGAGCACTCCACCCTCTCCCCAGAAACCTATTACACCTGGGGAGACTCCAACCGAAGAGGGGGTGGGTACAAGTGCCGATAGGAGCCCACAGCACAGAGAATCAGTTCCATCTCCAGTGTGGCTAGGGAGATAGAACAATCTGGTGAGGCTGCCACTTCCCCTGCATCAACATCTGAGCAGGGTGAAGCTGGTAACATCACTAAGACCTCACCAGAGGCAATGGCCGATGATGGATCCAATCCGGAGGCCAGAAGTCCCCAGTACCATGAACAAGGGGCACATGTCATTACTGAGCCACACTCAGGACATGTTCATCCTGACAATGTCAGGAGGTCAGGTGATTCAGCTTATGCTGATGATGACCTGAGCTTCTTCTACGATGTAGTAGCTCAAAACACTATCCTAGAGGATGAGATAAGCAGACTCAAAGAGCTGCTTGCTCAAATGACTCAGGATAGAAGTCCATCTGCCACAACTACCCCACAGATGGCACCTTCACCCGAAGGTCTCACAAACACTGAGCCACTCCCACAAACTCAACCACCAGCCCCTGCTTCTGGCACTAGCTCTCAGGGTCAGAACCCCCCTGAGCAGCTGGATGCTATCCTCCAGAAATCCCTGCCTCTCATCACACCTATCCTTAAAGATATAGTCATTCAAACCCTTGATGAGAGGCTTCCCACATATATACAACCCATGGTGGAGGTTGCCATTACTAAGGCTCTTGCTGATGTCAAACCCCAACCAATGCACCCAAAAAGGGGGAGACATCAGTGCAAGACAAGAGGAAGAGGGGAGAGGAGGAGAAAGAGGCAGAAAAAGAGGTGGTGGTAGAGAGGGAAATGGCTGAGGAGAGTAGTAGGGTGAGGGAGAAAGGGAAGAGGAAAGAGAGGGAGGTAGAGCAAATAGAAGTGGCTGAAATCCAAAAGGATTTCAGTATCACTGATAAGAAAAGGGAGAGGGAAAGAAGGTGGCTGATCCTGATCTAGCAGCCCTTGTCAAGGAGGCTGATGCTGAGCATAGCCGTTCAATGAACTCTGTCATTGAACAGCTGTTCAGGCAAGGCTTTGACAAGGACACTGCCTTGCTAGATCAAGAGATCAGGAACATGGAGAGAAAAGAGATAAACTACCGATGGTCTACTTATAGCCAAGAGGATCAAAAGAAACTCGAGGCTATGAGTAGATTCATTTCGAAGTACCTGGGCAGACCAGTCCTTGATGTCAAGGCATGGACCAGGGACAGAATCTTGGCAATAACCACCAAGATCTGTTCGGCTGGTGATTTTACTAAGGGACTGGTCGCTGAGGCCCTATCTGAAGCCGGTGCTGGGAACAGGACACTGCTAGTAAAACTGACCAAACCAGCACTTATCTCTAGGTTACTAGCAGTGCCTGCCAACATTTCCACACCAACAACCCAACCACAACCCACAAAACCAACTCCTTTACCACCAAAACCCGCAGCCAATGATCACCTTGAAGAAGAAGAGAAGGGTGCTGAGGCTGCAAGATGAAGAAGAGGAGGATGAGGAGGATAGCCTGCCACTTTCAGCAGTTATACCTCTACCCAAAGCCAAACCACAAACCATCACTCCCACCTCACAGCAGGACACTGTGAGGGTAAAGTTAGAAGAGGAGGAGCAGCAGAAAAGACATGATGAGGAAATGCTGAAAAGCATTGACAAATGTTATACTGCTACCACCTCTATAATAAACATGCAGAGAGAAGCTCTGAGATTATTCATCCTCAAACAAACCTTTCAATATGAAAAGGAGAGGGTGAGAACTTGGCCTGACCCAAGGGTGGCTCACAGGATAGTCAAGAAGGACATGCCTGTGAGATACAACAGCCAACTAAAGAGAATCGTAGATGAAGAGATCTCTGTGGCTATTGTAATAACACCCTGGGAAATAGTAGAGGAATTCGAGAAAGCTTATAGAGCCGGCCAATCACCCTTTTCAATGCTAGATAATAGGGTGGTTAGGAAGGGTCTGGTCTATAAGAAGCTTGAGAATTTCCATAGGGATGAGCTCACTCTGTTGTTGGAGGGTAAACACTCTGATGAATTTGCATACAGGCAAATCACAACAGTTGAGCTCAAAAATGGAAGACAGGTCAAGTTCATCTCAGAGCTGTACGGTCGGGAGGGATTGTTCGAAGGTGAGCCTGAAGACCTGTCCAAAGAAGAACAAATGATCTTTCTTCAGGCCTACTGTCGAGAATCCTACCGGCTTGTACGTGGGAGGTAGATCTCATGGATGGGGCAACAGCTCTGTGTCCAATTCCCCAAGACAGAGCTCCCATCCATACTTAGCCAAACAAACACTTGAGACTACCTCTCAGGCCAGTGCTTATCTGGGTCAACTTCTAATCTGATCTAGAAGGAAATAGACCAATCTTTATGCCATCAATAAGTGGGACATCCAATAATTAGAGGTTTTGGCTGCATTGGTTCAGGGGGAGTTTGTTGGACCAAAAGAACCAATGAGCCAAGATCAGGAAAACCTCTAAGTCCCACATGCCACTGCAACAACTGCTGAAGACTCCATCAGTCACAATGTTCTCTTGCTTGAATGTCAGACTCAAGAGCATCTGAAGACTCTCTTCAGCTATTGTGTTCTCTGCTTGAATGTCAAACTCGAGAGCATCTTAGCTCCAGCCTTCTGCTGTTATGACAAAGTCTGAAGAACAAAGATGAAGATCAAAGAACTGAAGAACAACAGCTGAAGAAGACTCCAAAGTACTGAAGACCAAGTACTGAAGTCTGAAGTACTGATCTTACAAGTACTGAAGACTTCAAGTACTGAAGACAAGTACTGAAGAATCAAAAGCTGAAGAACTGAAGACCTTCTACTGAAGCACAAAGTCTGAAGACAAAGACTGAAGACAACAACTGATGATATCTACTGAAGTCATCAGTTGTTACATCATCTGAAGCCAAGTCTGAAGACAAGTACTGAAGACTCAGAGTTTGTCACAGCAGCTGAAGAAGTTTTCTTCAGTTGTTGTGTTGGTTTTTCCTTTTCAGTAGTTTATTTCATTTCAGTAGTTGTACAACTGAAGAGCATGTTCTTCAGTTGTTATAGTATCAGTAGTTATAAACGACTGAAGAGTTTGTTCTTCAGTCGTTGTAGGATTCCAGTAGTTTACTTTTGTCAGCACTTAGGAACTTTTGTAAGAAGATGTCAGTTGTTGACATCTTCAGTAGTTTTATGTTTTTGTTAGTTGTAATTTGAATATTCAGTGATGTCAGAAAAAGGACATCAACCCATCCTTTTGCCGCCTATAAAAGGATGGGTAACCATACAGTTTTAATTGCCGAAACGTGCGATCAATAGAACATTTATTGTTTCGCAGAACTCTTCTCTCTCTATGTTTATGCTTTTAAATTGAAATATCTTTTATGTTCTTGCTTTAATTGCTAATTAATGTGCTAAATCCGCTGCAAACATAATCTAATTGATCAACCGAGAGGCTGGGATCCTGTCAATTGTATACCCCATTCGTACGACTGAGTCAGATCAGATTCAGTCGTGCGATTAGGCTATACTTGTGCCATTTTAGTCAACTATATTTACCGACCCTTAGATTTCTTAACCAATTGATAAAACATTATGTGCCGTTGATCATCTCAGACATGTTCCATTTATCCACCCGATCACCTCAGACGTGATCCATTTAACCACCCGATCACCTCAGACGTGATCCATTTAACCAACTTATCACCTCAGACGTGATATTTTTATCCTTTCAGAAACAATTTTAAATAAACATTTAGCTCGTTTAGTGACGTTAACAGATAACCATACACACACAGTCCGACATTGACACACTCATACTAACCATAAATAAAATTTAAACTACGACCAAAATGAACATCTTTTTGTGATTTTTGTTAGGGCAGGTTTGTATAGCCTATCAGCATGACATTATATCAGGAACAGACTCATTTGGAATCAGACAGGCATATACACCATTACTTGGAACATTATGAGTTGATTTCATTTTTCATGATGACATATCACAGTTTGTTCTGATCTAAGACTTCTAAGTACTAACTGGGAATCATGTTTAATATGATACGTAACAAACTTTAATCGTCAACTTCAGTCGGTGCATACAAGACGATTGTCAGTATACTTGTCCACTTAAATTGATACACAGACTTTTGACATACATTGGTAATGAATTATGTTATATTATTTCAAACAACATTTGTGTATCCCACACTTATATGGTAATCAGCATTCCTTAAAGACTTTCGAGCGGTCTTTAGGTATTTTTGCAAGAAGAGACTATTCTTAGATCTTTCAAAGAGAAGCCAATCCTCAGGTCAGTGCCATCGCACAGCAAAGAGGCGGCAAACAACAATGAAGTCTAGAACATGTAGGTTATGCTTATCCTCAGGTCAGTGCCATCGCACAGCAGAGAGGCACACAACCTATCTCCTTGTTAGAGCATTTCTTATTTTCTTTTGCACATAGCGCACCAACAACATAAGTTATCAGCTTGATTATGCTAGTATTCATTTTTTCGTGCTTTGCTCTTTTTGTGGTCATTTGCACACCTTTGATGGCATTTATTTGCTCGTTATCCCTTATCGGAAGAGCTGATTGTGTTAACCAGTGATAAGATGGGAACCCACAGTTGATTGAACCTTTTAGTTTAATTAAGTTACCAATGAAGTCTACTTGTCTATAAAGTTGAATCTACTGACACATCATATAATGAACTAGCACCTCCCTAGATCAACTTTCTCCGTGTAATTACAGTAACAATCAAACGTACTATCATTTTCCCATTTTGTTAGACTTAGACTTCTCTGATTTTTACATTTTCAGTAAGTTAATTAACATTTTTGATCTCAACATCATTTTGTTGTTCCAAATAACTCGATGCCTGTGTACTATCATCTTCCAATTTTTGTCGAGTCACATTTCCTGTTTTGTGGTCTTTGCCTTTTCTGCTTTACTCACCTTCCCCTCCCCTTTTTTCTTTTTTTTATTAAGTAAATAAATACTGAATTAAACCTAATCTCCCCCTAAAATTCTAAAACAGAAAATCTTTTTGTGTTTTTGGATTTTTATAACAACAAGGAAATTAAAAAAATAAAATAAAATAAAAAACGAAAAATAAAGAAAAACGGTGTCGGACTATGCATCTGTTTCTTCTAATATAACATCACTTTTCTTTTTAACCCCGTTGACCTCTAGCAGATAGAAAAATCTTGGTTTATCAAAAGGTTTGGTGTAGAGGTCAGCGCGTTGAAAATCCGTGTTAATTTTGACCACATCAATTAAGTGTTTTTCATAGCAATCGCGTATGAAATGATACTTTATGCCTATGTGTTTGGTCTTAGGATGTTGAACCGGATTTTTAGTTACTGCAATTGCAGCCGAATTATCAACATAGATAGGAGTAGAAGTGAAATGCAAACTGTAATCCCGCATTTGCTGTTGAATCCAAATGATTTGAGAGCAGCAGCTGGCGGCGGCAACGTATTCAGCTTCACAGGTAGACAGAGCAACTGATGTCTGCTTCTTGCACTGTCAAGTTACCAGTCTTCTCCCGAAAAATTGACATCCTGCTGACGTAGACTTGTAATTCATTTTGCAGCCTCCGTAATCCGAGTCACTATATGCCGTTAGCTCAAAGTCATCATCATGAGGATACCACAACCCCAGTGTTGGAGTACCCTTCAGATAACGAAAGATCCCCTTGACTCCAATCAGATGATTGACTTTAGGTTTGGCCTGATATCGGGAACATAAACATGTGGCATACATGATATCTGGACGAGAGGCAGTGAGGTACATGAGAGATCCGATCATCCCACGATACATGGTGGCATCCACCAAATCCCCATTCTCATCAGGAGCCACATCGTGATTTGTGGCGAGAGGGGTACCGGCTGCAGTGACATTTTCCATATCAAATCGACTAAGAATGTCACCGACATACTTAGTTTGATGCAAAAAGATGCCGGTAGGTGTTTGGTCCACCTGTAATCCTAGGAAGAACTTCATTTCTCCCATGGCACTCATCTCAAACTCAGCCTTCATCACAGATTCAAACTCTTTACATAACCCTTCGTTTCGTGAGCCGAAGATTATGTCATCCACATAAATCTATACCAAAAGCAGATCACCATCCTTCTCTTTGATGAATAATGTACAGTCAATCACACCCCTGTGAAAGCCATGTTTCAACAGATGGGTGGAGAGCTTTTCATACCAAGCTCGAGGAGCCTGATGTAGCCCATACAGAGCCTTGTCTAACTTGTAGACTCTGTCCCGATGATAAGGATATTCGAATCCTTCGGGTTGACTTACATATACTTCTTCACAGATTTCCCCATGCAAGAATGCACTCTTAACATCTAGTTGATAAACTTTGATCTTCATGTAAGAGGCGTAGGCTAGAAAGATACGAATTGCTTCCATTCTAGCTACGGGAGCAAAGACTTCATTGTAGTCGATTCCTTTGACTTGTCTGAAGCCTTGAACAACCAACCGTGCCTTGTTTCTGATAACAACACCCTGGTCATCCTTCTTGCACTTTAGTACCCATTTGGTACCAATTACCTTTACTCCTTTGGGTCGGTCAACAAGAGTCCACACTCCAAGTTTCTTGAACTGTAGCAACTCCTCTTGCATAGCATTGACCCATGCTTCATCCTTAAGGGCATCACTTACGTGTTTGGGTTCAATTTGAGAGACAAAACATTGTAAGCTCCATCATTCACGTAGCCCTTTTCCATTACTTCAGCGTAATCAGCAGTGTACAATCGACTTCTAGTCTGCACGCCAGAGTGGAGATCACCAATGATGGCATCTGGTAGATGACTTGTACTGATTCTAGTCAAAGGAGTTGTAGGAACGACAACTTCAGAGTCCATAGTCGTGACTGGAGGTTCAATGTCTGTGGTGCCAGATGCAGGTGAAGCAGCTGAAGAGCTCCCTGCTTGATCAACATTAGGTGACTGAGCTGGTTCAGTTGCTTCTTCATCCTCTGAGGAGTCTTCACTATCGGTCTGATCGGCTGAGGTAGATCCGATGACCCACTTGTAGGAGTGGTATTGCTAGTATCCAGATTCGGTGAGTTGAGAACATCGTGCATCATCTGAGTAGCAATATCATCATCTGAAACTATCTGAGGAAGATTGAATGATTTGAAAAAGCCATCATAGTCGAAGAATGACGATGGACCTTTTCCAGCAGGAGGGATAGTGAAACGTTGAACATCAACGTTGCACCATACTTCTACCTGACCAGTAGAGTTATTGTAAACTCGTTTGTCGGGTATACTGTATCCCAGAAAGATCCCCTGATCTGCTTTTTCATTGAACTTGCCTTCTTGAGTTTTCTTCAGAAGAGTACAAGGAGCACCGAAAGGTTCAAGATACTCCAGGTTTGGCTTACGCTTCTGTAGCAACTCATAGCAAGTCTTCCCGTGCCTCTTCACTACTGACACACGATTAAGTGTGTAGCAGGCGTTGGCTACAGCCTCGTTCCAGAATTGTACTGGCAGTTTTGAGTCTGCCAACATAGTCCTGGCTGTCTCGATCAGACTCCTGTTCTTTCGCTCAGCAACTCCATTCATCTGTGGAGTGTATGCAGAGGTGAATTGATGAACAATTCCCTTTTCTTTGCAAAACGCATCCATCCACTGATTCTTGAACTCGGTTCCATTATCTGAGCGAATCTTTCTCACTTTAAGCTTGTAAAGTGACTCCAGAGTGGTGACCAGCACTTTGAATGACTCAAATGTTTCTGACTTAGCTTTCAGAAACATCATCCACGAGAATCGTGAGTAGTCATCGGTGACTACGAAGCAGTACCAGTCTCCAGCGATACTCTTCGTGCTAACTGGACCGAAAAGATCCATGTGCAGTAGCTCCAGGGGCATCTCGATAGAATGGACATTCTTGGTCTTGTGAGATTTCCTGGTTTGCTTTCCTTTCTTGCATGAGACACAAAAATCAGCAAGCTTGAAGTTCTTGACAGGGACTCCATCAACTAGGTTGTTATGAATCAGGTGATTCATCTTCCTATGATTAATGTGTCCCATTCTTCTGTGCCACGAAATGGAGTCCTTCTCTGTAGCTTTAGATAAGAAACATTGAATAGTAGAAGAACTAGTAGAGGCATTTGACATATCTAGAACATATAAGTCATTATATCTAGATGCTGACATTAATACCTGTTCCTCTGGAATATCCATTTCTTTCTTCAGAATGTAACATTTGCGATTATCAAACATGACTTTGAATCCCTTGTCGCAAATCTGAGACACAGAAAGCAGATTGTTTTCTAACTGCTGAACAAAGTTCACTTTATCGAACCTTACCTTGTCATTACCTACTTCGCCCTGAGCAGTAATGTATCCTCCTTTATTACCAGCAAATGAAACGTGTCCCCCTTTAATTTGTTTGACATTGAAAAGGAGAGACTTGTTTCCCGTCATGTGCCTGGAAGCTCCGCTATCTACGATCCATGTATTTGAAGACGCACTATAGCGGACAACCTGCACATATGAGAAAATCATCAGTTAAGGAGGGGGACCCAAGCCTTGACTGGCTTGGGTTTCCTAGAGGAATCAACCATCATGAATTTGACCCACTGTCCTTTATCAGTGGGTGGAATCTCAACTTTCAGATTGTCCTTGCTTTCAGACACACCAGTTGTCTTGGCTTTCCATAAACCATCCCTGTGAAAGGATTGTTTGTGGTAAACCTTAGACTGATTTACGGTTTGAGCATATGGTTTAGATTCAGAAACAGGTTTTACCTCTGATATCACAGACTGGTTGGGGACTTGTCTGTTTTGCCTTTGGCGAGGAGGAGACGAAAAGACCTAGAAGGTGTTTTAGACCTAATAGGTGTTTTCGATCTAACTGGAGTCTTAGAACGCTGTTTTGAATCTACTTTGACTTTGTCTTATAGCTCAACCTTAGTTCTTGGTGTCTAATAGCGAGGACAATTAGTAGAAATATGACCGCGCTGACCACAAGTATAGCAGGATCTCCATTCATCAGGGCTAGGAGATCTCTTGTGGGCGGTGAATAAACCTCAGATTCTTTCTTTTTATTATCACTTTTAATATTTTCACCTCCTTTGACAAATTTAACTTGTTTAACATGATTTATGTTTTGTCTTGGAAATTGGTGATTATCTTGTTTCACTGGTTTAGCTTGAGTGATTTTGGAAATCTTAGGTTATGTGGAAGTTGACTTTTTACCCAACCCAAGAGATGCTTGAACATTCTCTTCCACTCGTTTGCCAGTGATTTTGTGCTTGTAGTGTTTGATCCAGAATCTGTCTGGTCAGGAACGAAGAGGCAGTGGTAACTGCTGTATCCGGATCACTAACTAGAGGAGTTGTCACCACATGATCCTTGATGGGGTTATCATTTATTGGACGTTGTTTTATGTTTAAAAAGGACTCATGTGGTGGTGGCATAACTTTATAACCCAAACCCTCCCCGTTGTTGCGTTCTTTAACCAAGTTTTTCAAAATATGTGAGGAACTAGCTAGACTGTGGAGTTTTGTTGCAAAGACTCGTTTTCAACTTGTAAAACCGCTCGTTCCTTCTTAGTTTCTTCTATTGTCTTTAAATAAAACTTGATATCATTTTCTTGATTAAAGGCAACAACTTCAGTTTCTTTTAACTGTTTCTTTAAAGCATCAATCTTTTCTTTATAACTGTTTTCATTCTATTTTAAGATTCTGTTTGCTTCAGTGCACAATTTTAAATCATTTACTAAGTTATCATTATGATCTAATAACCTAGCAAATTTCAGGTCAATGCTTTCCCTAAATTTTTCACATTCAACACAAGCATGTTTAGTAAATAATTCATCCTTTGATTCTACCTGTGTCGATGTAGATGTTCCAGCCATGAAAGCATTTTGGGGTTCAGATTGTGCTTCAGACGCAACATTCAGTTCATTCTCCACAAGCTGATTAACATCAGCTATGTCATCATCCAATTCAGCATTGTCAGGCTCAGCTGAGTTCTCCCCCTCACTTGCTGAGTCTTCATTCAGATCCTCGACAGAAGCTATGTTGGCTTCCCCATCAGATAAGAACCGGAAGGACCAGTCCTGTCCTTCATCACCCTGTGCTACCAAAGCCTTGGAATCACTTCCTGCTGGAACTGGCTTCTTATCTTTATCTTGTCTGTTGAAAGAGGAGAATGGATTTCCGTTCCCAGTCTTTTTAGGCTTCACACATTCCCTTTTGAAATGTCCTTTCTCACCGCAGTTGAAACACGTGACTTTGGACTTGTCAAACCCAAAAGTAGTATCTTTTGTAGCCACGAGATTCTGCCCTGTCTTCTTCACAAACTTCTTTGCTCGTCGCACAGCACTTGCGAGAGCCCACATAATGTCCATTCTCTCCAACTCATTTTCATCCACTGCTCATAGTCTTCATCAGCCAAGTGGCAGTTTCCTATCTTCCCTATAACCAAACCATCATAGGAATGAACCACTGCAGCAAGTAGGTCCATGTGTTCCTTGGCCACTTCCACAGTGACTTTACCCAGGTTCTCAGTTATTAACTTCGTCGAGTGAGCTTCAGTAATACTGTGTTGAACCCCTGATGAAACAGATGACTCACCCCCAGACGATAAGCTTTGACCAGAAGTATTAGAAACAAATGCAGTCTGCAGAGGAGCATTGGAAGACTTTGCAATGGGAGTTGGAGTCACATTATAAAGAGTAGGATCCTGAGCATATGCACCCTTCTTTGTCTTATACTTATGTTTAACCTCTTCCTCTCGAAGTTTCATAATAAAGTCATTTATATCCAAAGTTTCGAGAACTGAATTGTGTCTCAAGGTGGAAATAAATGAATCCCATTTCTCTGGAAGACCTTCAGCTAAACTGGCGACCTTTTCTTCTTTAGACGTTTAACCCATGAGTGTGAAGTTCACTCATTAAATGATAGAAGCGGTCAATGATGTCGTCCAAGCTCTCGTTCCCAATAGCAGAGAAATTGTCAAACTCCTTTTTTAGAGCTTTAGCCTTCAATGATTTCAGAGTTGAGCTCCCTTCATACCTTTTCTCGAGAGCTTTCCAGAACTTTTACTCTGTTTCTGATCCGAATACTGATGGAAGATCTCTTTCGGAATCGACTGAGTGAGCATAGCATAAGCCTTCTTTTCAGCATTATAGGCAGTCTTTTGAGCATCCGTCATTCCACTCAACGTTAATGGCAAACCATCAGCACCAACTGGCATGGTGTAACCAGTCTCAATAGAATTCCATAGATTAGTATCCACGCCATTGAGATGAATCTCAAACCTTTGCTTCCACTGCGGGAACTCATCAATGGATAGAAGCTTAGGCGGCTTATTGTGATTACCAATCTCATTCTCCAGAAGCAGTAGATTTTGGATCGTTGAGTCCTTTCCAGCTGACATGGCATAATTTTCTGAGTCCATTCTTTTATTAAATTTAACTTGTGAATTAAACTGCTAATGCGATTGGGGAGTACGACTGGGATGCGACTGACACTAGCTGTATGCGATTGGACTCAAACGTACGATTGAACAGGTGACTGAGAGACTTAGGCGACTGAACAGACCGAACGACTCAGCTGGGCGACTGGAGTTGACGATTGACTCAATCGGGCAACTGGCTATACGACTGACTCAATCGGGCGATTGAACTGGGCGACTGGACTTCAGTCGTACGATTGAGCTAATCGTACGACTGAGACTGCAGAAATCGAAATTTTTTCAAACTTTGGACCTAAAACGAGGTTTTTTTACACCCTAGACGGCTGGAAGTCGAAAAACACTGATTTTGCAGAACATGCACACGTAAAGACTTGGTTTGAGTAGAAAGATTGGATCTTTTCGCGTAAAAACGTAGACTTTTTCAAAACGATTGAATCAACGAAGAATCAAGAGCCTATGCTCTGATACCACTTGTTAGGACCGTGTACGTACGGAGTACTAACTGATTCTTCGTTATACCGGATCAAATAGTGCGGAATCCTATTTGATTGGCGATCCAATCAGGGAGAACGAAATCAAGATCAATCCTAACGATTAGAAAACGTTAAGAATTGAATAGGAATGATCTCGGACGTTCTATGAAGTTGGAATTGACGAACAGGGCGCTCAGGGTCGACTAGGGTTATGAATATTCGAAGTGTTTCGTTTTTCCACGAATTAAGTGGTATTTATAGGTTACAGCTTTCATTCGTACGACTGAGCCAAGCGACTGGCTCAGTCGTGCGACTGAGTCATACGATTGATTCATTCGTACGACTGAGTCAGTCTCATGACTCAGTAGTGCGATTGACTTAATCTCCTGGTTCAGTCGTCCGATTGGCCCATTCGCATGGTCCAGTCGTGCGACTGAATCAGATTACTTAGTTAAACACACTCTTGAACCTTAACTGATTCAGAACATGTCTAACAAGTCTATAACCTATATAACTTGTTCATATATGCGTGTAACAACAAACACTAATAATAGATATGACATTAAGTAATCAAGCAAACATTCACTGAAGAGTTTTCCTTACAATGATTAAACCTTACATACGTGTTACAAGATAGAAGTCAATTACATTTGAAATCACTAGACTAGAACTGGGGACATGTGTACCAACAAAAAGAATGATGATATTGTCGTCCAACAGATTCTTTCTAGCGAAAATTTAACAGACTTGTTCACTAAATTACTACCAACATCAACATTCAAGAAACTAGTTCATGGGTCGGAATGCGACAACTAAAAGAGCTCAACTAATAATCACCAGGGGCAGAATATACGTGTTGTATTATTTTTCCCTTAGCTATGATTTTATCCTACTGGGTTTCCTAGCAAGGGTTTTAATGAGGCAGTATCACCAAACATATTGAAAGATAATATATCATTTGATAACAGGGGGTATTATGAATAAACTTAATTATGGTCATCGAACTCCTATATGTTACTTTTACCTATTGATTTTGTATTTATAACATTGATTACTAAAAGTCTATGATGAACCTATAAATATGTATGGTTAGTTATTAAAAAAGACACGAGAAAAAACATTCTCCCATTATCTTATTCTTTACTCTTCACTTTTTTCACTATAGCTAATAGGTGTTGTTTTCAACAAACTAAAGAGATTTGAGCTTCATTATGACAAATGATTATTTTATTCTTGTGTCGGTGTTAGGGTTTTTGTATCCCTTTGTTGTATCTCTCAACTTGGAATATGAAATCAAAATTTTAATATGTGCTTTTATACCCATGGTTATGATGATATAGTGTTGTTTGAGTTAAGATCGAGTGAGGGTATTTGATTAGCCATGTTTTAGCAAGTAAAATGAGCATGTGCTTGTCTATTTGAAGGTGTGACTTCTGGTTTTAGAAATTTTATAGGTTTAACCACGTCTATTTGGTGATTTTACATCTAATGAGATCGATTAGCTCTTATTAGTTTAGTAAATTTAAGCCCCAGTTGGGCAAGGTTGCATCCATGTATATGAATTTATTATCAATTCAGACCGCTTAATTAGGTATATTTCACATCATTTAGGTCGAGTTAATCTAGTTCAATTTGCAGTTTTGAGTTCATTTTTATTGAATGTAGCTATGTTTAGTTTCAGTTAATTCATAATAATACCATTTAAAATGTTAAATAACTTTATATTTGTTTTTTTAGTTAAATTTCTTTCAGGGGCGAAGGTTTTGAAGGGCCAGGGGGGACCGCCCCCCTCTTTTTTTCGTTAATAGTGTTAATTTTTCGACGCGTAGTGCAAATTTTTTTTATATATTGCGCTCGCCCCCCTTAAAAGATTACATATATTATATTTGCCCCCCCCTAAAATAATTTATATATGTTAAAAAAATAACAAGTATTAAAACATTTACATCTATAAAAGGATTAAAAGTTTTAACAAGAAAACTTTATTTACTAACCTATTTAAAATTTATAAAAAATATAAATGGGCTTGTGGAGTTAAATTGTAATCGGTTGCAATAGCCCAAAATCCCAAATACTCAACTCATTAATTTGTTAATTTGGATTTAAAGCCCAGCCCTTCAAACCTTCAAAAACATCGGTGTTGCAACCCACTAACCCACTGCTGGCTTCTCCCAATCTCCCCTGCGATTCTGCGATTTGCGAACCTTCGACTGCCGAGACCCGACCACGCCCAACTGCGCCGCCGACTGCGCGACCCGAGTGCCGGGAACCGCCAAAAGCAGCAAAGATGCTGCCTGCTGTTGTGCCTGCGCGCCCAAACCCGAGGGCTGCTCGCTGCCCGCTGCTTATTCTTCAAGTTTTAACTCCGCCCCTGCTTATTCTTCAAGTTTTAACTTCCTAATTAAGGTCGGTTTGCTTATCTTTCAAGTTTTAGTTGTTAAGTACTTGAGTTTTTATTAGAAATTACAATTGATTGAATGTAATTAGGATCTAGGGTTTCATTTATGATTTAAGAATGATTAAAGTTTGATTTTAGGGATTTGGAAAATTGAATGTATGACTAATTTAGTGATGTTATATTGAATTTAGATTGGAAAATCTTGGGAAAAGGAAAAACTATTGATTTATTTTTCAAAAGAAAGGTTGTTGGTGAAGAACTTGATGATTCAAATAATGAGAAACGTCAAAAAACCTCATCTATTGAGTTAGAAAAACGTGAAAATCAACAAGAGCATCATGCTTGTGAAGTTCCTTTATCAAATATTAATGAAGTAGATGTTAATAATCTAGAAGGAGATCCGGCTAAACGAAGACAAATATGGGATTATTCGGTTAGTTCTAGAGAAGAAGTAAGACGGGCTTATTTGAAGTTGGGACCTTTTCAAGTTCATCTTAAAGAATATCCTAAAGATCGAAAGAATCGTAGATTCCAATATTCTTGGTTCAAGATTTTCCATAGTTGGTTGGAGTATTCTCCAACAACAAATGCTTCATATTGCCTTCTTTGTTATTTGTTTAATGATAAACCAAATGTATGCAATGGCTATGATGCATTACAGTTAAAGGATTCGACAATTGGAAAAAAGTTAATGATGGAACAAAATGTGCATACTTGAACCATATTGGTTCTTGAACCATATTGGTTCTTCTCAACATAGAGATGCTGTGTCATATAGTGAAAATTTGTTGAACCAATCAACACACATTGGGAATGTATTTGCAAAACAAAGTGAAGATCAAATATTAAAGAACCGTTTATGATTGAAAGCTTCAGTTGATGTAGTGAGGTGGTTGACATTCCAAGCTTGTGCTTTACGAGGACATGATGAGTCTTCTCTTTCAAAAAATCGTGGTAATTTTCTTGAATTACAACAACTTTTAGCTTCTTATAATGATGAGGTTGCAAAGGTTATATTAGGAAACGCTCCCTATAATTCAAAGTATACTTCTGAAGACATTCAAAAAGAAATTCTTAGTATAATTGCAAATAAAGTGCGAAAGCATATTCGTAATGAAGTGGGGGACTCATACTTTTGTGTCATGGTTGATGAGTCACGAGATGAGTCGAAAAAAGAGCAAATGGCCATAGTTTTGAGATTTGTTGATGTAGAAGGGATCCTACGAGAAAGGTTTTTAGACATGGTTCATGTTAGAGATACTCTATCGGCAACCTTGAAAACAAGTATGTGGAGACTACTTTTGCAGTATCAGTTTGATGTTACTAAAATCCATGGTCAAGGTTATGATGGGGAATGGAATGGATTACAAGCACTTGTTCTTAAGGATTGTCCTTATGCATACTATGTTCACTGCTTTGCTCATAGGTTAATTACTTACTTATTTCTCTATTTTTTTTATTCGGTTCGGCTGAATCGCAGGTTACAACTTGCATTGGTTTGTGCTTCAAGGGAAATTATTCCAATACATCAATTTTTTACAAACTTAGTTTCTATTATTAATGTGGTTTCTGTATCTAGTAAGCCATGATGAGTTACAAAAGATAAAGGCAGAGGAGGTTAAAAGTTTATTGGAATTGGGTGTAATCAACTCGGGAAGAGGATTAAATCAAGTTGGGACTTTAAGAAGACCCGGTGATACACGTTGGGGTTCTCATTTTAACTCTGTTTGCAGTTTACTTAAGATGTTTGATGTCACCCGTGTTGTTCTTTAAGGAATAATTGAAGACTTATCACATATCACTTTTTCTCAACATGGAGATGCTGATGCAGCTTACAGTCACATGCAATCATTTGAGTTTGTGTTTATTCTTCACTTGATAAAGGAAATAATGGGAAGGACTGACACGCTTTCTCAACCTTTACAAAAGAAATCTCAAGATATTCTGAATGCCATGGAGTTGGTTTCATCAACAAAGAATAGTTTAGATGATTTCAGAAACAATGGATGGGATTCTTTCCTTGGTAAAGTGACTTTTTTTGTGAAAAACATCAAATTGAAATACCGGATATCAACGCTCCGTATACTTCTACTCGTTATCGGCCTCGTAAAAAAGATCTTCATGTTACATTTGAACATTATTATCGAGTAGATTTGTTTACATCTACATTGGATAAACAGTTATATGAGTTAAATTGTAGATTCAATGAGCGTGCAATGGAGTTGTTGTCTCTTACTTCAACTTTAGTATCAAAAGAGATTGATGTTGATCAGATTTGTATTCTTGTTGAGAAGTATTATCCTGAAGATTTTACTGGCTAGGAGAGAATTCAATTAAGATATCAATTGGAGATTTTTAATTTTGAAAAGAAAGAGAATATCAAGCTAAGAGATGTATCGACTATTTCTGATCCATGCAGAAGTCTTGTGGAAACTAAGAAACGTGAGACGTATTATCTGGTTGACAGAGTGGTTCGGCTAGTGTTGACACTTCCGGTTTCTACCGCAACAACAGAAAGGGGATTTTCAGCAATGAAAATATTTAAGAATCACGTTCGTAATAAAATGTCAGATGAGTATCTCGCCAATAGCTTAGTGGTTTACATAGAAAAGGAAATAACTGAAAGTTTCGATTCTGAATGCATAATAGATGATTTCAAAGATCTTAAAAGACGTCGGGCTGAGTTGTAATTCTTCTTTCAGGTACTCACCTTTCTCCCGCATCATTATTAAATAGATTTTATATTTTTATGTCATTATGTGTAAGACTATGAATGAAAAATATATATTAGATATTTATAGGTTTTTATTGTTTGACCCGACCCGAACTGAATCGTCGACCCGATATTTATAGGTTTTAATTGGTCCCGTGGTTATGACTTCCACCCCCGCCCCTCTATACTTGTGCTCAAGCTCCGCCCCTGAATTTCTTTGTACTCTTAAGGTTTATTTACTCATCTATATCAATTAGGTCCACTTTTATCCACTTAATATACTGCCTTCTAGTTTTCACATAAATTTTGTTTTAAAGATAACATGATCTCATCACATCCACTTAGATATTATCAACTCGATCCATTGATTTGTCTTTTAGCCTCCTAGAGTTGGTTTCAACTAAATTATTATAATCAGCTCTTTCTCATTTGATTTAAGCCTACTCGTCACCTCAATTCATAACATCAAATTTTATTATAGTTTTATGGTTATCTCCTAACTTTATAATTCTCTGGATCATCTACTGCCAGTTAGGAACACTTTTGGTTACTTGCTATTTACTTCTTGACAGTTTATTTTATTTAACTACTGAATTTGCTAATTAGGCAGACTACATTAGACATGAATTTAAAGAGAACTTTTTTGTGCTGCTGTTCATCTCATCATTCATTTCCAAGTGATGTATTATGTAACTAGATTTGAAACCTGTTCCATTATAAGTGTTGAATAAACTTAATGTTATATACTTAGTAATAATGATTCAAATATTACATATATAGGGCCCGGTTAATATACAAAGTGTAATTTTCGTTAAGCGTACGAAGTCGCTAAGGCGTGAGACGTGTTTTTTGACAGAGGGGTAATTTCGTATGAGCTACAATTACGCATAAAAGGTACATAATTACACAATTTAAATTTATAATAACGCAAACTATATTTATTATTACGCAAGTTATATTTATTATTACGTAAATAAATTATTTAAATTATAGAAATAATTACGCAAATTATATTTATTTTCGCAAGTTATATATAATTATGCAATTATGTTCATAATTAAGCAATTAATAATTACACAAGTTATACACACGTCACATAGAAAATTTTTTTAAATGTTGATTTTTAGAAGTATAATAATATTATACTCAAATTAAAGAGAATAAAATGTTTGATTTTATAATGTAATTTAAAAAATAATGTATATATAAAAAGTTAAACGCGTTTAAAAAAACGTGAGAGTAAGCTATTTTAAAATCTATCCCTTCAGGCCCCTTCTTGACATGATTATTTCATCTTTAATCCGAACCTTCTATCTCTTAGATCATGTAAAGAAATATGTAACAACTTCACTTCATCTAAAGATGAAATAAATATAACTTGCGTAATAATAAATATAGCTTGATTAGTATAACTAACCTTCTATCTATTTGAGATAGAAGGTTTCCAAAGAGTTAGCCATATGAATGCTATGTAACAACTTCACTTCATCTGAAGCACCAAACACTTCAAAAAACTCAAGATTTCTGATCGAGTGCACATTACTTGGAATAGATACCTCATTCCACATTCCAATTCACGAAAGATAACAAGATACCAAAAGATGACCAATCTGTTTGGAAAGATTGTTGCATAACAGACAAAGGGAACAAGGCAATGAGATCTCCTGGCTTGACAAGACACCCTCGTCACGATCTCCCCATCAATAACTCTCCAAACAAAGTATCCCACCTCTGGTAGCACCTAAATGTTCCAACGTAGTTTTATCTCCGTTTGACTCAAATCTTTTGTGTCTTCTAGGATCTAATACGACCCACCTCAAATATGCCTCCCTTCTTGCTTTCCCGAAACAAACATCCTCCCTTGAGACGAATTGACTTAGATGATCCATCAAACAACAATACTTATTCCATTAGATTACGAATATCATGGTTCTTTGGCTCCCATTGCCAAATAATAAACTTTCCTATCTTTTTTAAATAATCCCCATTAAACATGCTAGAAAAAACTTCATAACAGACCTGCCCCAATCATCTATAAAACTAGAAAGATAGATATTTAATCACGTCAATATTAACACTATAACACACAGGTGCTACCACCTACTAAATAAATAAATTTCAAAAGATAAAAAACGTTCATAACTAACTTTTTATATATTAATCAGTAACCACTGGGGTCAGATTTACACGTCACCAGCATCTCTAGAAGCTTCCTTAAACCCCCTATATTTCTTCAAACCCTACCAAAACCCTTAACCATACACCACACAGTTCCGGTGACCCCTTCAGCCATCACTCTCAAATCTCAATATGCACAGGCTATCAAGGCGCTCCCTCAATTCTCTCCTCCGCTACGGTGGCCGTCGCCGCCGTGATGCCACCGCTGCAGCTGCCGTTGGTTCTCCCGTTTTCAACGAATCGGTATTGTTCTTCATAATCTGATTTACATTTTCCACAAGCTACGATTTTCTGTATGTACGTGTTGATAGTAATCATTTGTAGCTCAGAAAGTATTCATCACTTAGTTTGCGTACTCCATTCACGCTTATTCGATTGATTTTGAATGGGTTGATTTTCAGCTAAAGAATGGTCTTACAGAATCTTATTGAGTGAAAAATTACTAAATTAGTGAGATAGAAGGGTGCAAATACATGTCTGACGGCCATACTTCGTATTGATTTTAGCATCTGAAATGCGATAGTTGTTATGAGATAAGAAAGCAAGATATGATGCTTGTTTTTCCTGGTTGTCAGAGTGTTCATTTTCTTTCTTTTGGAGTGATCTTGTTAGCACTTAGCATGGTTGTTAGTATTTAGTGTTCTTAAATCTTTAACCGGTTAGTATCCTCAGTAGTGGAAGTATTTGGACAGTGATATCTTAACACCAGATGTCGATAGCGGTAGAGATCCGTTGGAGTTATAGAACCACTGGGAGGAGAGGCAGTATACACTATAGAATATAGATCCAACTTGTTATCTTTCTTGCAGTTTTAAGAGTTCTTTTCGCTTAATATAGTTAATGAAGTAATGAAAAAGGATGCCTGGTGGCATTTATTCGAGTGATCCACAAAAGATGAAATTTATTTTTTGCCTATCCCTATCCCGACGAGCCGAAACCAAGGCTCTTACTCTTTGTTGAGTAATAGTTCGAGTAAGTCTTGAATGAGCCCCCGGAAAGCTTGATGCAAATAAACGAATTTTTGTTCCACGTCTCTGAGCGATATATCGGTGTCTAATTCTGGTCATTGAATTAAATGAGCTGTGCAGTTTTGCTGTTAATGATTCTGGCATTTTGCAAATGGGTGTGCCATATTTGTCATTTGTCATTTTGGTGTAATTGAAATGAATAGGGCAGCGAGAAGGATGCCAATGTCAGATGGTATTCTGTTTTAAAGACTGCAACATGCAGTGGGCCTGCTTCCTCAAAGCCTTTGAAATTGGGAAACATGGTTCATTCTGCAAAGCGGTATGAGTCAACTGCTTCTGACTTTCAAACATCTGATGCAGCTGTGGAGAAGTATGAGTATCAAGCAGAGGTGTGCAAATAGAGCCTATGACTCTTAGACTTTCCTTCAATATAACATTTGTATTCGTTTTGCTACCATTAGCATTTAATATCATGTTCATGCTTTGCTACAGGTAAGTCGGCTTATGGACCTCATTGTTAACAGTCTGTATAGCAACAAAGAGGTGTTTCTTCGTGAACTTATCAGGCAAGTTTTATGTGTCTCAAGCAAATTTGCAATGCAGTTGCTTTTTTTGGTGTAATCCTGTTTCAAACTCTGAAGCATTACAATGTTAAATACTTAAATATGTGGAAACAAGCTATAAGCATATATGGAAACTCATTATTATAAAGTCAGAGTGCATGTGTTTGTTTATCCCTTTTGTAGATATTCTAAGTTTCTAACAATGCTCGTACAAATTAAAAATTTCAACATTTCAGTAATGCAAGTGATGCCTTGGACAAGCTGCGTTTCCTTAGCGTTACTGAGCCGCAGCTTTTGGAGGGTGCTTCTGAACTTGACATACGTATTCAAACTGATCAAGAAAATGGAATAATTACTCTGACGTAAGATTTGCTGATGCTAAGAAAATTGGTTGAAGTTTACATGATTCTTTTCTTACATGCATGCTATATTCAGGGACTCTGGTATTGGTATGACCCATCAAGAACTTGTTGATTCATTAGGAACAATCGCCCATAGTGGAACTGCAAAGTTTCTGAAAGCCTTAAAGGTGTAATATTTTTATTTTTATATTTTATTTTTATTTTTATTTTATTTTTTGTTGGTTCACTGGTTTGACTAATTTTGCATCAAATACTCACTTTAACTATTGCATTTGTCAGGATAGCAAAGATTCTGGTTCAGACAGCAATTTAATTGGCCAATTTGGTGTGGGGTTTTATTCAGCCTTTTTGGTTGCTGATAAGGTATGTCGTGTTTGAAATCTCTTAAACTTTTTTAATAATTTATTATCATGTTTGTCTCATTGTTTATGTTTTAAACAGGTGGTGGTCTCAACAAAGAGCCCCAAGTCTGATAAGCAATATGTTTGGGAAGGAGAGGCCAATTCTAGCTCATATATTATCCGGGAGGAAACTGATCCTGAGAAGTTCATTCCCAGAGGAACTTCCATCAAATTGCATCTCAAGGTTGAATATGCATACCATTTTACATTATTTGTTTTTTTATTTTATTTTCAGACGCGGTGATAATATCCGTCTGTTTTTCTGTACTCAGCGCGATGAAAAAGGTTTTGCTCATCCGGAGAGAATAGAGAGGCTTGTTAAAAATTATTCACAGTTCGTGTCATTCCCAATTTACACATGGCAAGAAAAAGGCTACACAAAAGAGGTATTTTCTGAAATTTTCAGAGCTAGACACATTTTCTAGATGAACAAATGTAATGTTGGTTATCAAAAATACTTGTTCACTCATTGTTTTTCTCTTGGAACAGGTTGAGGTTGATGAGGATCCAGCCGAGGCCAAGAAAGATGGGGCTGATGACACCGTTGAGGTGACCCGTTATTCTTCATCAGTTTTGGGTTCATTTTGCACAAAATACATATCTAACCTCCATTACATGGTGTTATCTTTTGTTTCAATAGAAAAAGAAGAAAACCAAAAAGGTTGTTGAAAAATACTGGGATTGGGAACTTACAAATGAGACCCAACCTATATGGGTGAGTTTTTTCTCTGTGATGTTCATATGATATCTTGCAAGATTTGTGAAGACGTTCATCTCAAAATTTTTGTTTCTAATTCTTGCAGCTTCGGAACCCTAAGGAAGTTACAACAGAGCAATATAATGAATTCTACAAGAAGACATTTAATGAGTACTTGGAACCTTTAGCATCTTCCCACTTTACAACAGAGGTGAAATGCAATATCTCAGTCTCCATTTTTTTAGTTCATTTACTTCATACAAGTATTAAAGTTCTTGGAAGACTAGTTCTGTGGTTTGAATATACATCTTTAATATTTTGGGTCCCATTTATGTTTTTGTATGGTGTCAGCATAAATAATGTAACTATGTGTCCCATGTAGTGATTTAGTATTTGATAAATTTCTCAACTTGCAGGGTGAGGTTGAGTTCAGATCAATTCTCTACGTGCCTGCGATCACTCCAATGGGGAAAGAAGACATTGTCAATCCAAAAACTAAGAATATAAGGCTCTATGTCAAACGTGTCTTCATTTCAGACGACTTTGATGGAGAATTGGTAAAAAATTAATCCCTAATGCATTTTGTTGGAGAAATCCTATCGGTTTGAGTTGATTTTGATGCTGTTTTTTTTTTAAAATTTATTTTGAGTAGTTTCCACGCTACCTAAGCTTTGTCAAAGGTGTTGTTGACTCTAATGACCTTCCCCTGAATGTGTCACGTGAAATTCTCCAAGAAAGTCGCATTGTAAGTACACTTGCAGTTTTTCACCTCACAAATTGTTAAACGCTAAAGTGAGAACTGAATTTAATTTTTCCTGTTAAAAAGGTGCGGATAATGAGGAAGCGACTGGTTCGGAAGGCATTTGACATGATTCTTGGCATATCCCTGAGTGAGAACCGAGAGGTAAAGTACCTTCTTGGCTTCTTTTCATCTCCTATATCTCCCGGAATTACTTAATTTGAGCACACAGGATACACCTCTAATATAGAGGTGGCTGAATGGACAGTTGGGTGATGGGCCTATCCAGGGTGACTGGTTCTGGTTAAATCAGTAATTTTTGTTACGGTGCATTGCGGGTTGGTTTGAGCCAGAACACTTTTTATTGAAAATATGTTTCAATAAAATCGATCTTTGAATGGCATGCTTTGGAAGTTTTATGCCTTAAAAACCACACCAGGGGACTGTACTTGTTTGACCTGTTAGAGAAAACACGACCTCAAAGATCCCTAGATGAGTAAAGAAACTTGAATCGGTATATTTAATCTGATATGACAACTAAGAAATAGTAGTCTCATCTGTTCCACCTTCTTACTTGCTTAGTTTTTGTTCTTCACTGTAGGATTATGAGAAGTTTTGGGAGAACTTTGGGAAACATTTGAAGCTGGGTTGCATTGAAGACCGTGAAAATCATAAGCGTCTTGCTCCATTGCTTCGGTTTTTCTCTTCACAGAGTGAAGAAGAAATGATCAGTTTGGACGAATATGTCGAGAACATGAAACCAGACCAAAAAGATATCTATTATATTGCGGCCGACAGTGTCACAAGTGCAAAAAAACACACCATTCTTGGAGAGACTATACGAGAAAGATCTTGAAGTACAAATTTAGTTTTTCATGTTCTTTCTGTTTATGCAATTTCGTGAGAGATTTCCCCTTAATATTATATGGTGTTCGCTACAGGTATTATTCCTAGTTGATCCAATTGATGAAGTTGCTGTCACAAATCTCAAATCATACAAGGAAAAGAACTTTGTTGACATCAGCAAGGAAGACTTGGACATTGGTTAGTCTGTAATTTTTGTGACTCCCTATCCTAAAACTTTTAATTAAAAACCTACCACAATTCTACTCACTTGAGCTTGATAAAAATCTTCAATTTTTTTTAATGTTTGTTGTCATAAAGTACTATAGTACTTTCACTTTTGTCCTGTTTTCTACAGAACTTTCAGTTCAATTTGAGTCATTAAAAGATACTTTTTCTGGTTGTCATTATGCGGGCTTTTGGTGCCATTTGAAATAAACGTGTCATGTTGTTTCAGCCATCATTAAAATGCTCTATAATGACTCAAACGGGATAAAAAGCTATTGTTTCAGCCATCATTAAAATGCTCTATAATGACTCAAACGGGATAAAAAGCTATCTTTTAGTGACTCAAATGCACAAAAAAAGTATGACATAGATGAAATTACATTGGTATTTATGCACAAACCCTTTCTTTAGCTCAGATAGTTTTCACTGCAATTGTTTTTCTTTCCCTTAAAATTACTAGGTGACAAGAATGAAGAGAAGGAAAAAGAGATGAAGCAGGAATTTGGACATATTTGTGACTGGATGAAGAAACGGTTGGGTGACAAAGTTGCCAGTGTCCAAATTTCAAATCGCTTAAAAACATCCCCTTGTGTTCTTGTATCTGGAAAGTTTGGTTGGTCTGCAAACATGGAGAGGTGAATTTTCTTCACAATCAGGGCTTAGAAGAATTGGGTTTCTTTCTTTAATCTGTATTATTTTGTTTGGTTCTTCAGGCTGATGAAGTCACAAACTGTTGGCGACTCTTCTAGCCTGGATTTCATGAGAAGCAGGAGAGTGTTTGAGATCAATCCCGAACATCCAATTATTCAGACATTGAATGTATGGTTCATTCTTTACAACCAAGAGTCTGCTTTCAGGAATGTTCGACAGTTAATTTTTTTTCTTTTCTAATGTCCTGATTATCCGTGCATGCATGATGCAGGTGGCTTGCAAAAACAATGGTGATGATGAAGAAGCCCTCAGAGCTATTGATCTTCTATATGAGACTGCATTGATTTCTAGCGGTTTCACTGTGAGTCATCTATCCTTCATGCCTATACTGCATTTTTGTTGTGTGTTGAGGCGGCAAATGGTGGGTTGGATAACAGGGTCAAAACCAGGTGGTCATTAGTTCTTGTGAAGACAGGTTGGGTCGGTTTCGAATGACCTGAACTTTTTCATGCCTATACATGATGTCAAGAACTATGTTTTTAAATTGATCTCATTTTGAAATAGCCTATATAATGGGCGGGTTTATGCACTTTTAGTACACTTTGGACTCTTGACTCGTTTGAACCATTCGACCTGTTTCCATCACAGCAATATATTAGTTTACTATAAACTAATTTGTTTTTTTCGTGATGCAGCCGGAAAATCCATCACAGCTTGGGGGGAAAATTTATGAAATGATGAGTGCGGCTTTGTCAAACAAATTGTCAACTCAACAAGAAGCTTTTGACACGCACAGCTCACGGATACAAGAGGCTGAGATAGTCGCTGAACCCCAGCAAACCCTTGAAGCAGAGGTCGTCGAGCCAGTTGAAACCACCTCTCAGAAATGATGCCTGCAGATCAAGTCAGGTGCTCAGAAATAAAGCCTAGAGAGTTCTAGTATTATCAATGTCTATTTTTTGCAGTGCGAGAGGGAAAAGAACACGTGTAGAGTTACAACTGATATTTCGGGCTTTAGATTGTTCGTCTTGATTACATATGCCTTGGCTATTTTGGTTATTGGTAAAACGTTAAATATCTAATCAAGTTTTGGGAAGTCATTTAGAAAAGATCTGAATGGGCAAGTTATATGCTGTCCACCAAAACTATAAATTACATTGATTTCTTAATTTGTTTGGTTTCTCCGTTCGGTATTTTAGATAAGTTAAACGATCCAAACTCGATTTTGAGTCAGGACCCTGTGGATTGGGTCTGGATCAGCTAGGCGGGCAAACGACAGATTGTTTTTTACTCTGGTACTCTTATAAGACAGGCCACACTGTTAGCCTATTCACAAAAAAGATGGTTATTTTTTTTTACCAAACTTAAGGTGACACAGAGAGGGAACCGAGAAGGGGTGAGGAATACCTTGTCGCCGGTGGGAATGCCACCCGCTAGACCTGGTGTCTAAATAAAGTCTCAATCAGGTGATCATTTACCGGTACCAACAATTCCATATTTGACCGTTCTTAAACGGTCTAGTGACTGCTAATGTTTAAATACAATTAAATTATTTTATGCCCTATTACTAAAACCTATTTTTTTGCACTTCAATCCTCTTTTTAAAACTTTTTCTCTTTAAAAATTATGGAATAATCATCATGCTATGTTAAAAAATCAAATTAATTCTCAAAGCCTCTTTAAGATACTCAATCCTCACAATCACCTATTCAACAATTGAATCTATTTGACACCTCTGGATATTAGCCACAAATTCAATCGCCACCCTACTAAAACCAAGGACACTTTCCGATGTTACAACACATTCAACAACCACACCCAAACATATTTCTAGGCTTTTGTTGTGATGATTTTGATTCGATTGATGAAACATTATCTGTAGGGAGGAGGTAGAGGTGGTGGGGGAGGAGGATGCGAGAAAACGTTAGCTGGAAATGACAATACCTCACTAGATGTTATTTTTATTAAGGTTTTTTCTAATTTTTTTTCCTATCATGTATTTTTTTGAGTTAACGAAGTTTGTTGTAATTATATGTTTATATTGAATTTTATTGTAAAATATGAAATTAATTAATTTGATGTAAATGAGAAAGCTAGATAAAAATCGGGATGGCACATTGTAAAACGAGAAAATCTAGGAGAAACTGAGGAATGAAAAAACAAACAAACAAATGTGATGGTAATGTGTAACTCGGGGAAAAATCCAAAAATATTAATTGAAAGTCGACCCCGAGGAATCGAAGAATTCTCTCCCCCAAAGTATAAGGATTAGTATATATGATAAATTATATGATAAATGAGTATCGAGTGATCCGGTTGTTGGCATTTTATGTGATTATTGTCTACTATATTCTTGTGATATTTAGCAATGGCATTTCCCTTGATCTCTGTTGATTAGGGTGTCAATTGGGTAATATAATAAATTGTCACTTGCAATGTCGAGTGGCTTACACCGTTTGGTTGTGTAAGTCCGACCGTTAGTTCGGTGATTGATGACTTGGCATGTGGGTTGTACCGTTAGTCGACCATCTTGTTTCCCTAAGTTTTCTCCTTGACTTATGTCAAGACTAGACATTTATTCTCCCATTTAATCTTGATCGTCTCTTCTTTGGAGCAGTATTGGCTCATCATCTATCCTTTTGGAAACTTCCTCCTGGACCCGACCATGTTCACGATCACTTTGGCTACATCACCCTTGTCCACAATACTTGCAAATCGTCTCTTTGTTCGTCAAATGGCCAGGTGCTTTGTCGGCTTTCATAGTCGTCTATCATCTAACTACAGGCTTTTGAACAGTTCTCAATCTGGTGGTTGTGTTTTGAAGACTACAAGCTAAATAGAAAGGCTAATTTAGTAGTTACATGAAAGATGATCAGAAGTTGGATGCAAAACCTCTATGAAAAGTTTCTTAGGATGAAACCATGGGCAACATATGCACCTGTTTTTCGACACAACTAGGATGGTGGTCTATGAACATGCAAAAAGATTATACGAATGTGAATACGATAATGCAACACTTTTTGGCACAAAGCAAAGCCAAGATATAACGATACGATATCTGTTTTAAGGTTACCTAAAAATCGACTACAATCACTTTGCAAAGACAATAAAATCTATGAAGACTTAATGGATTGTGGGTTTTAAGCATACAACCAAACGATGCATTCGAGTGTCTGACTACGACCACTAGACAAAAAGAGACTAAAACGAAAGACTAGCTTCACTCCTTCCTGCAGTGAGAATATGCAATAGTACAACCCATCAAGGCCTAAGTGGTATAATCCTAATTAGTACATCTAAAAGATAAGTAATCATAAGAAGTAATTAGCAGAAGCTTCTCAACCAGCCGCAAGGATCAGCTTATGATCCTTTCGGTTCCAGTTTACCTAAATTTCACACCAATTACCCCCCAACACTATGTGTATTGATCTATACACTATCAATCTCACAATTTATCAGAGTAAATGACTAAAATGACCTTTTGCTTCAACCTTGTCTTTGTCTTCATCTCCCATCTGCGTGAAGAAGTTGTTCTGGTGTCGCAGCAGGGTCAAGATCCCAACACCCATCTGGCAAGTTCAGGGCTTGACCTTTTAGCACACAAGCTGGAACCTGGTGTGAAAACCGAACCATTTCCTTTCTGGGAATTAGCCGAACTGCATTCTTGTTAGGATTTCTTTGATACACAGTCTTGTACCCTTCTAATTTGACCAAAGGTGACACAGACACTCCAACTTCTTCAGAATAATCATTAAGAATCTCCACCATTTCAAATTGTCGCCTGACTTTTCTCGATGTTTTCTTATTCCAATTCTCTGACCAGTTTCGATAAACTGCCCATACATCGCTTCCTTTCGGGTAAATCTTAACACACCCTCCTTTGCCAATGTTCTCTCGGCCCAAAAGGTGAGAAAAAATGTTGACTTGCTCGACAAATTCAGAATGGGAAGCCTTGAAACTGCCACATGATTTATTAAGTCCAAATTCATTATCAGGTAATGAATTCAAGTAAGTGATGTGAAGCTGAAATGGTTCCACAGAGATGACCTGGCGGATCAGACAGTAAAGACGGGGCATACCATCTTCTTCATCATATATAGCCCATATCTGTTTGTTCTTAAAGACCTCCTCAGACCGGTCCATGTCAAAATCATGAAAATCAGGATCAGGGACTGTTATTGCTATTGAACTACCTTTCTTGAGCATTTTTTCATTCTTTTCAGCCTTCAAAGCAGAAGTGATTTTCATTTCTTTCAACTTACTACGAATTACTGATCTAGCCTTTTCAATTAACAACTTTCTTGTATCAAAAGCAGGGGCAACCAAGTACTGTCTTGTCAAGAAGTCACTTCGGCCATTTCCATTGAAATTATTTACTGTTAAATCCGGTTCAGTTCTTGAACCCAATTCCCCATTTTCTATCTTTCTTTTCTTTGGAGGCCTACCCATCCTAGGAGCCAGGGTCTCACCATGGCCCGTGTTCAATCTCCTCTGGTGTCTCCCATTCACTTTTCGCCTACTCACGTTTATAGATTTAGAAGGTAAACCATTAGGATCCAAAGTAGATGCAGTCCCCGGATACTCGTATCCTTGCATGGGATGAATCACCGATGACCCATTTCCTGTAAAACCTACTGATGTGCTTGGCACATAGGGACCCATAGCATAACCATTTTCAGATGTATATGACCATGGAGCATAAGTAAGTGGAGCTGTTCCTGTTTCAACAGCTACAAAAACCCCTCGACAGTTTTTACACGAAAGTTTTTTATTGACATATTTTCTTAGATATTCATATTGAACTTGACACGAGGTACACACAGTCCAAAAAGTGTCAAGCCTTGAAGAAGTCACAGCACTTGAAACAGCAGAAGTATTATAAACTGCAGCCAATAAGCGTTTATTTCGTTTGGCATCATATGAGCTTCTCTTCACATTATCAGATAACACAGCCCATGCTTCAGAGACAAGTTTGAAAGCTTCATCCGCTCCAACGGTTTTGTTTTTGTCAGGGTGCAGAAGAACAGCCATCTTTTTGTAACGTCTTTTCACTATTGATTTGTCTGCAGATGGATCTAACCCAAGAACAGCATAGAAATCAATCTCTTGATTCATATTTGAACCCGTAGATGCATATATTTCAAATGTAGCCACCATTTGAGAGATACCCTCTAGTTGGGGGCATAAAGTTTGAGCTCTTAAAGCATACTGCTTCGCACCTGGAAAATCTTTCACTAGAAAAAGCTTCTCTGCATTCGCTTTAGCTCTAAGAGCTTCTTCTATGGTTGGATCCATCTCTAATATTCAACCCTATAAAAAAAGCAACAAGTTTTGAAAAATCCACACAAATGCTATTCATTTTGTCACGTATTCAAATCCGAAAAACATACAAAACAGGTCATCGAATATCATAAAGCTACAAATGCAGAATAATTTGCAAAGAAAACAATATAATTCATACATTTCAGTCACATCCATAGAGTAACTTCAACTATCGCCATTAACAGTTTGCACAAATTACCAAATCAAGCTGATAATTATCTAAAAAATGAATCAAAAATTAAAACTTACTTATCTTTATGTTAAATTGTTAATCCACAATATAACTTCAAATCAGCTCAATTACAAGCTTAATCACAAAACCCAAAATTAATTTTCCCAAAACATAATCAATTACCATTTCAGGAAACTTCATCTAGGTCAACAAGTTTTCAAATTGAACTCAAATTGATAATCAATACACAAAACCCAACTCAAATTCAAACATAATCATCAACATAACAGCAAGATCGCAGCTCCGATCACCCAAAATGTCAAATCAACACTCCCAAAACCCTAAAAATTCATCGATTCATTTCCACATTATACATCATCTAAACACAAAATTGAAGTAAAACTTACTTGAATCTGAATCTAACAGCAGCAGTACAGCAATCAGATCTCAAATCCGTTAGCGGATTCGTGTAGCTTAGCTTCAGATCTACGATCAACCCAAGGAGATTAACTTTTGTAAAATTAGAAAAAGTGAAAAATAAAAAATAAAAACTTAACCTTTACATAAATAAATACTGCTTCGTAATTATTTATACTAAAATAATTATTAGGGTATCGGGTAGATTTGATGATAAAAACCCTAAAATTAATGCAATTGAAGAATTCCGGTGGCCGGCGGGATGAATCGAATATTCCGGCGAGATGCCGGTTACATACACTATTGAAATAAAAGTTAAAAACTATGGTATAGTAAATACAAGAATAATACTTGATGTAATTGGATATATATATCAATAAAGTTGTGATATTATTTCTATAATATATTATTATATAGTTTAAGGTTAGGGTTATTCTACATGCTATATTTGATAAGCATATCACATGATTGACATGTTTAATATAACAAGATGTATTTAAGTTGACGTGTTTAACACATTTATCATGAGCTTGTTTAGGATATTATTATTTTCTGATTACAACTCATTCACAACCCCCCCCCCCCCCCCCCTTATGTTTTCAACCCGTCAACCTATTTGACCTCTTTGAATAGGTTAAACGAGTTGTGTTTGAGATACATGATTTTAAATATGCTTGAATTAGAGTTAATATATTTGACATAGAAGGATATATGAGTTATGTTTGGGTTTAATGATTTAACTTGATAACCTGACCAAGTATGTATCTTATATCACTAGTGGAACTTTATCCAAATACATCGCAACCCAACCAACCCGACCAGATAGGTGTTTTTTTTTGTTTAAAAAAAAGACGCAACAAACTACATGAATAGTCCTTGTAGTTTGATACAAAATTTATTTTTTAATTGAAACTATTTACAAGACCCTCCTCTGCTTGAATTGTTTGCCAACGATACTGGTCACTAAATCGTTAAGAACTCATTTGCTTCATCTAGGCTTCTTTGTGTTGTTTGTCATGCAAAGCTAATATGATTAGAACATGCAGTTGCAACTCAATCATTTCATGGGCTCTGGTAAAAAGTTGGGTGTGTTTACAAACTGATTAGTATTATTTATTTTAATTTGACATCAATTAAAGAACCTAACATATAAGCCTCACAAATTTTCTATACACCTTATAACATTTAATGACATCCAATACTAAGTTACTGACTTATGTAAGTTTAGTTTATTTATAAAACTGGTATTAAAATAAAGTGAACAACTAACTTTCAGTCATTTCCTCCAACTTTTTTTAAAGTTAACTTTCAAAAGCAGGTGCCAATTACGAACCTTTGTTATTGTTTTCAAGCGAGTCACAAGCACAAAGTCACAATAAAAAGGGTGCAAAGGTAACTTCGTATAACTGATGGTTCGAGTATGGTTCTGTAGTAAATTCCACTCGAGCATCGTCATTCATAATCTTCACTTTTGTCTATGAAACAAATGGATTGTAGCTCTTGCTACTAAAGGTTGATCAGATGGATTTGGATGAAAAACTAGATCTTTAACTTTCACAGATTGTTCCCGATCCGAATCATCCAAACAAAGATGAATATACATTTACGAGTAAAGTTTCCCGTCACATTGTAAGAAAAATAACAATTAATCGTTATAGTATTTATTTAAATTATTGTTTGTTTTTATATACGTTTGATGTTTGTGTTTCTAATGACATAGGGCTTTTGCTAAAAAACATAAAATGGAGGAGTTTACCGGATTTAACACTCACAAGTATACGAATCGAAGACCTATGTATGAGCTTTGTGTTTGCTGAAAGTTGGGTTTGAGAGAAATCAATCGTAAAAAAGTTGCTAGTTTTTTTTTGGAATACTTCAAGCCTCCAAATGTATGGTTTTTAATACTATTAACATTTCTAACATCTCTTTTTCTTTTTCCAAAAGCTTTTTTTTGAAGGGTTGGGTGGATTTCTTGAAAGACAATGGCATTTCAGTTCATGATATGTGTCCTTTCAAGCATGTCAAACTGAAGATTTATTGGTGGTGTCAAAGATGTGAAATTGAAAAGCATAGAAAGATGGTTTTGTGTCTGAATGAGGGTTATGTCTTGTGTTCATAATCAAACATATGCTTTTTTGGGGAGCTTTTGAAGTTTGTTAGCAACTAAACTATGTGCGGAGCAATGTGAGATGTTTTTAGATTTTCAAGAACAACTTGTCAAATGTATCTTTTGCATCTTATTTATTTGTATCTACGTTTTGATATAAACTTTATTAAAACTTGATCCACTGTTGCGTGCGAGCAAATCCCACTAGTTAAATAGAGATTAGACAAACTACTTTAACATAATAAAATAATTGCCCATTTATCTTTTTTTAGAATAACAATACTTCATTTTAAGACTCACTAAACTATTTTTTTATTACTTTTAAACCTAGGTGGTCTCCAAAACATATATGGTTATTAACATTTTCTGGACTTGATGAACAAGAAAAACTCAACAACAGTTACAAACAAAGATTAGATCTCACCGATTGTGAAGAGATCTAACTACAAATACAACGAATGAATCAGAATCCAATACATCAACTGAGAAAACTGAGATTTAGACTACTATGACAAGCAACGATGAGTTGCTTGACCTCACTGATTCCACAGAAGATCTTCAAGAACGATGGTAGAATGAGTTCATCACAATGAGATGAGAAACCCTAGATCTGAAACTCTTTTTCTTGTTATCTTTCATCTGAACGCACAAGCTCCAATATATAGCCAATCACAATAACAGCTGCACAGCACCAACCCTTGTACAGTCATCAACTGATCAGCAACAACCTTGTACAATCATCAACTGATCAGCAACATCCCACATCTTTCATGATTGACATAACAGCCCCCTCAACATAAAAACAACATAAATCAGAAATGAATTGAAAAATATGTATAGTTTTAACACCCACCCTCAATTCAATTCTGAAAACAAGTCAATAAGACCCAGTTTTTTACACAAAACATTATGTTGAACTACTCCAAGACTTTTTATAAAAATATCAGCAGATTGTTTTAAAATATCTATTTTAACAATCTTAAAATTCCTGCTGACACTTTTTCCCTTAAGAAAAACAAATCAATCTCAAAATGCTTGGTACGCTCATGAATACAGGATTTGCAGACACGAGTTAGCAGCACTACTATCACAGGCTATTTCAATAGGAATAGGACAACTAACCTTCATATCTTCCAAGATTTTCCTTATCCATAATACTCACAACCAGTAGAACACATAGCCCTATACTCAGCTTCAGCTGATGATCTAGCAACTGTATTTTGCTTTTTACTTTTGTGACAACTCGATTTTTTTTTTAGTCAACATCGATACAGTTATCTAGCGTATGTCCGATAAATTTAAGTAATCATTCGATTATTATTAAAGGATCATAAAATTTATTAATTAACCCTAAACACCAATTAAACATAATTAACTTTTAATAACTAAACTCAATTTACTTTAAATGTAAATAAGTGAAGTTGAGGGACTTATCGTGAAATGCATGGACCCTTTAATAATTGGTGAAGCCCACTCACACTTTCCTCATCTACATCACGAAAAAAAAAAAAGAAAAAAAAACAACAAGAAGAGAGGAAGAGAGAGAGAGCAGGTCACGGCTCCCCCATCCCTCTCCCCTGCGACTTCCGATTTCCAGCCATCGGCGACGTTTTCCGGCGAGTGCCGGCGGTTGGCACGCAAATCCGGACTCCCCTCGACGCCCCGATCACTGTGGTGGTCTTGATTTCTCCTAAAACGCGACATAGAGGCGGAATCGAAGGTAGAAGTGGCGACCGTGCTATGGGTTGCGCCGGTGGGGGTGTTATTAATCGACAGGGGTCACGATGTGGTGTTGGTGGTCGATGGTGGTCGCGATGGTGATGGTTTTAGCTGCGCCGGCGGTTGTTTGGTGGCTGAAATCGGCGGCTAGGACGGCCTGCTGCCTCCACCCCGACGCACGTACAACAGCTTCGTCACGACGACAGCCTCCTGTAACCGTTTATTCCGGCACTACTACTACTACCGACCGAAACTTCTCCAGCAACCACGAGCGTCGGCCGAAACAACTCCGAACGGTATGTTCTTCCCTTGTTTTGCACGATCGGTTCTGGTTACGGTTTCGTTTTCTTGCTGAGTTGGGTGCGTTACGGTTGTGATGGCTGATTTTGATTGTGTTTCTTTAATGCGTATGCGTTGGTTTTGTATACCTTTGTATGTATATGCGCATGAGTGTGTACGTGTTTCCTGGCGTGTGTATGGCTATGCATCGGGTGTGCCTCTCCAGTTGGTACATATATGTGTTTCTTTAATTTGATTCAAACGCACCATATGTGTGCATGTATGTATTGAAGAAAATTGTGACGGTTTGGTTATGTTTGTGCGATCGTTGGTGTGTGAGGGTTGTGTTTGTGTATGTCCTAAGACCGTGAATGCTTATACATGTGTGTGCTTCGATGTTATATATATATATGTGCTTTGTGTCATGTATATGTATAGAATATGAGTGCTTCATGGCTGTAAAGCCCCTGTGAAACGTATGGTATGCAGCAAGTATAGTGTGTTTTGCATTGTCATGGCTATTCATAGATGGTTATGTTCATATGCCTATGTATGATTGGTGTGTGTAGAGTTACAGTGGGTTTTGTTTTGGAGAATAGTTTGGGTGTGTGCTGCAGGTGTGTTTCTATATATAATATATATTTCTTAAATGGCAATGTGCTGAATGGTGGTTATGCTTGGTGATGAATATATTGGTGTATAATAATATTGATGCATGATAAAAAAATAATAAATAATTATAAATGCTTAAGTAGGATATTGTATATTGTATGTAATATACATGTTGTAGTGTGTACATACTACCATTGAATCCATTAATATATTTGGTAATATATGCATGTGTTACTTGTAAAGTATAT